>OX326949.1:42006202-42573702 GCA_946800315.1 Misopates orontium
AAGTGTAAACCATGCCAAATTACTCAAATTACAAGGTTGCATAAAGGAACTTCGGGTCATGTTGACGCTTCTGTTCAATACGATATACAACAATCACGAGTAAACACATACTATACTTCATTTACATCACTAAACGATATTCACCCTATATCAAATATCAAGCCTTTTGCAAGCATGTGCAATTGAAAAACCAATCATCCAATCAGCAAAATAGTCTTAGCTATAAACACTCAGACAAATATCCACGAAAAAGCAGCTCTTTTATCTCACAAGCGCATCAGACCGTTTCGCATCATATTCAAAATCTCAAACCAAACTATCACCTTAGCAGCATTACCAAAAGCGATAAGACGACAACAAAAAATATGTCAGACATAATTCTCAAGTTAAGATCATCAATATGCATTCGACAGAATTCCATCCGTCACTGAGTATAATTATTCGAAACATACAATAAATATATGTAAGAAATCCTCAATTACCCTGTTAAAATTCTCAACAAAAAATTTCCAAAATCCTCAATAATTCGACCCGTAACGACTAATCAACCGTATAACATTTACTCTAATCCTTCAAACCATCCAAAGACTCCACCTTGTCCTCCTTTCCTGACTCCTGATCGCTCGATTTCGCCGCTTTCTCCTCCTCCAATTGCTTAGCAGCCTCTTCCTCAGCAGCTTTCTCGGCCTGCAACAACGGCGCATAGTAATCGGTATGCGCCTCCATACATTTTTTCAAAGCAGCTGTAGCCTGAAAACATTTCTCCACAATATCCTCTTTGTTATTTTCTCCCTCTTCAACGCACTTCTCCCATTCGACAAAAGTCTCTTTACACCCACCACCCTTCATAAACAAACAAAACCCACATTCGCCCTCTTCCTCTTCTCCTTCTTCTTCGTTCTCCAAAAGGGTTTCGTTTTCTGCTGAATTTTCTTGATTTGGTGCAGTTTTTGTTGTTGTGTCTGATGGTGAACTGGGTGTTTCTTGGATATGCGTTTTGGGTTCGGATGTGGGTTTGGTCTCCGGGTCGGGTTGATGGGGCTCCGAGGGATTTGGGGAAGACATGGCGGTGGTGGAGGAGCTAGGGTTTGGATGCAGATCTTAAACCTCTCAGTCCTCTGCTCTAAAACCCCTATGCTTTATTTTCTCTCTCTAAATATAGTGATTGTTTTTTCAATATATATATTGGGTCGACAGAATATTAAAAGTAGAAACAAATATAACTTCCTTTAAAAAAAGAGAAACAAATCTTTAACCTTTTTTAATTTGTTTGTAGCTTCGTGTAATCAAAAGAGAAACAAATATAACTTCCTTTTAAAAAAAAAAGACAAACAAATATAACTTCATTTTAAATTTTTTTATTTCTAATTAAGTCACTTCATTTGGTTAGAAAATTATAATCATTTTTACTGATTAACGTTCTGGTTGAATTGATGAATAGTTGATTAAGTTGCAAAGGCGGCATCACTTTTGTTTTTTTCTGAAATAAGTTCCGAGAAATTAAACTTAGTCATCAAGAAATTAACTAGTGCTGTTAGATTAGCTCCTATGGTAAATAATTTCTCTAACTTGTTCCCCACTCTTCGACTTCTATTGACTTTTGGTATAAACACTTGTTCCCCACGCATTCTTCCACCAAAGAGTTATTCAATGTTATATATATATTATATAGACTGACATGCAATTTTCTGCTATAAATAAAAATTAATTTTTCGACGTTGGTTCGTTGTGACTGCTTGTCCAAATAATGAGGCTAGGTAAGTGAGTCTTTGTTAAACTTTACTAATATATATAATGAACCTTTACAATTAGGACAAGTTTGAACTTTTCATTCTTTACAAACCTCAAGCCCTAAACAATCAAATGCAGGAACAGAGCAAAAAATACAAAATTAATCAATCTAGAGCTAACCAATAAAATCTACATATATGAACACATTTCCGGTGTCCCTAGCTTCTTCAGACATCATATACAAAGCTGAATATGTAACATAAACCCGAAACGACAGCTAAGAACGTTTGGACTTTCAGGTGGATGGCTTTTAGCAACACTGGTGTAGGATAAAATTCATAGAACTTTATCTTAGAAAAAACATTATACCAGGGATCTATGCAGTTTCCCTTATCTTTCAAGGCACAACCAAAAAACTAGTCATCCTTGTCAATATCATCATCATCTTCTTCCTCGTCATAGTAAGTGAAAGGAAGCGGCACTGATTTGAATGCTCGGTACTTCCCCACATTATTCAAGTGTTCATTCTCCAACCTGATAGAATTCAAAAGTTTCTTCAGATACAGCTAAAAATATTCAATCTGCATACTGTCATTGCTCCATACACAACCTCTGGAGATTATCTAACATGTAGCTTTAACTAAAAGTCTAAAACTATGACGTATTTTCTTCCAGGATTGGTAATTGTTAACACTTGGAGTAATTTATATTCGTTTACTAACAGACTGCACTATTAACCATTAAGGTGCACCGACATAAAAAATCAAAAATATGTTTTTTTTTTTTTTTTACTTAATAGTTTAGCCAGAAGAAAAAGGGACCAATTCTTCCAGTAAAAGGCACGTTCAGCATCTCATCATAAAAGTGTCCTTCTAAGGCACAATGATATGAAACAACTGAAAAGCTTTTGAAGTAACATGGCATCAACTTGAAAGCTAAACTACCTGAAGAAGTTCCACATTCCTCGCCGAAGGATTTCTAGACATGAACATGTTGTTGATATCGCCGTTCCCTGTAAAGAAGGCACATTCAATGTTAAGACAAGTTGCAGCCAAGCGAATCTGAGAAGGATGTTTACAACCTGCAACAAAATCCCATAAGGTAAATGAGAAGGATGTCTGACACAATATACATTGACTAAGATATAACACCTGAACATGATATAGCGTAAAACATTATCTATGTTACCATGGCCACGAAGTAGACACTTTTGTTTGAAACGAGAAGCTTGTTCCTCAGAAAGATGTTTTTCGACCTTCTTTGCAAAAGTCCCCAGTCAACAACAATATCCCAGTATGTATTATATAGGGTAGCCACAACTGAGCTCACAATAGCTAAAACTTTCCACGATAAGTTCTTTCTCAGTTCAAAGGCTGTTCTAATAACAACAGCAACAATTGTGAAGAAATATTTCAAACCATTATATCCATGTGCAAAGTCTTTCTCTTCAACTAACCGACGAACACACTACAAAAGTCAATGAATTATGTCTCAGTGATAGTCACGTGTGTCTGTAGGAACTTAACAAAGCATGATCTAAAAATTACCTAATAGAGAAAATCTTAATCAGATCAAAAGCAAAAAATGATCTAAAAATATGAGAAACAGATTGAGCAACCATATGAAGGAAACATGTCAAAATACAGTAAATGTGCTGAGATTAGAAAAGCAAATAGCCTCAAAAGGGATGCATGGACCGTGGTGTGCTGATTTCGGGCCACCGCGGTACTCCTGGGTCTAATCAATATTTCTGATTTGATTTTTTGCCTCCTTTTTCCTTTTCTTTCATGTATCTTTTCATTTTCATCATGTTCCGGCTTTTTGTTTAGGCATTCATTTGTATTGCTCTATTAGAAGGTCAGGCCTAGGCCAGACCTTATACTTGCTGGTTTCTTTTACGGTGTAAATAATAGTATAAAATAAAAGAAAGCAGAGGCTGCAAACTTGATTGACCAATGAAAAAGCCAGTAAGGACATTTGGCACGTGTTTGGATATCTAAAGATTGCTTCAGTCATGAAAGGAGAATTTCAATTAAAGTCACATCTCCCCAGAGCATCACCCTTGCAAATCGACATCCATGAGATTGGTGGCACAAGCAGCGGATATTCAGATATTCTTGTTCAAGCTGATCTTGCTTGAAGTAGGCCTTCCTTTTTCGGACGATGTGATCCCCGTAGCCTACCTTGAAGTTATCCTTGCACTATTAATTACACACTTTCTTGCTTATCCCCAGTCCCCCACTGAAATATCCCTCTAATGACAGACCTACACTTTTTTAACACAACTAATTAATTTCCTACTGTCACTGTTCCGGGCCCCAATTGTGCATGATATTGACTGACAGAAAGCACTCGAGTAACATCAATATGGTTTTCCGAAGAGAAATATGAATTATCACTTATACGTCGCTAAGACATGCAGATGTTCAGGTCTACTAAAGCATACTCGGTGCACACAGTATGCATGAAACAGGACGACACTGTTCCAATCCATGGTCGTGCGATGCTATCATGCTTAGATTTCACAGCCTATCTAAAATTTCTGCATATTGTAACCTATGGAGGACAAACATTAAAGAAAAATACAAGCAAGAGCAAAGGAACACTACTGAACCTGGAGGCAGCGCAACCAGTAAGGTATAACTGCAACAATAAAATAGAAAACATTGTACACATCATAACTGCTGCACGTGTTCCATCTTTTAGATAATGTTTTTCCTCCGTAAAAACAGATGTAATACTCAAAGCTCCTCATAGCTTGTACCTGCATCCAAATAGGGGAAAACCTAATGATAAATATGCTCATGAAATTGCAGTCCAGGACCAAATAAAACATCAGCTTGACATGAAACCTGGCTAGTGAGCTGGTCTGCCAAGAAAAAATCAGGAAGTGTAACCTAGAGAAAATAAATGGTTACGTAAGGAAAAACCAAAACCAATATAAGTTTCTAAGCTAATTAAACTGTCATAAGATTTTACCTTGTAAAGAGGAGCACAGATACAACGAAACACACACTTAATAAGAAAGTAGCGGCTTGAACGATACATCATACTGAAAGGGCAAAATATAATGGCAAGAACAACCTGCATTCATGAAGGCAAGTAGTAAGGACACGGACAGGATGAGGCAGGTGGAAGATTGGTAGACCACGACTCTTGTCGTACAATGACTAAAACCAAAGGGAGAAGTTCAATAATTGTCTCGTAGTGTTCAGTTCTTGAATCCATCTCTATGTGCAAATGTATGAGAAGAGTGCCAAGAGCAATCACAGCAAGACCATTGCTGAGCAGAAAGACTTCTCGAGAACCTAATTCAGTTCCCTGCTTGAATCCAAATATAAAAGGATAGTTGATTTTGTAACGCCTCCAAAAATATATATTTGCAGCATACATAAGCATGTGCAGGACTATATACGCATAGAAACTGCAAGACAATTAAACACGGTTTCAGCCAAAATATAGGGTAGAGAAAAGTGTACGGCAGGAAGTTTAATCTATCAGTGAAATCATGCAGAAAAAGTAAGTTTTGATGTATTTTCTGTGTGGTACATTGTAGGGTCAAAATAAATTCAACTAGTGCCTCTTTTACCTGTATAGAGGAAATATAGTATCCATGTATAACGTTGCCATCTTTTTATAAATTAATTTTCTGTTTCCGATGAGTAGGACAACAGCAATTAGTAGAGCGATTGCACAACCAGAAAAGAAACCTGGAGATCATAAATGAATTATAATTATAGACAGAGACTGTTTCTTTTTAGAGGAACGGGAAATCATAGCACTGTAAAACCATTCAAAATTTAAGCCACAAAACGAAAAATCACCTGACACATACGATCATGTCACCTACCTGAAAAGAATGTTACCCGATGCTTTTCTTTCTTTAGTTTTGGCCTCAGTAATTTCATGCCTTCCCGGCGGTTCGAATTCAAAAAACTCTCGATGAAGACTACTTCAACCCTTTCCATGAGACTGGTGACCTGAGATTTCGAGATCAAAATCAGACACATATACACTATTGTTCAATATAGCAACTCGAGACTTGGAACTCGTGACATATTACTGGAATTCCACATTAGTTGCAGTTACTGCTGTTCCCCAGTAGTTTTCCATATAACAAGACTCTAAATCTGCTCCAGATCATCTAAGAACTATTAACAGCAATATCATGAAAGGTCAAAAAAGGCATATTAGCCATTTTGGGTAAATTGCGACAAGAATCGTTTTACTATATTATCAAACTTTTACAAAAATGTAGCTTACGCTTCTATAGGTATCGATTTACTTAATACACAGGTAATAAGTCAGCTGATCTAACACTTTGGTTAGTTTAGAAACATTCTACTGGTAATACCAATCTATTTTTGTTTGAATTAAAGTTAAGAATTAAACAAAAATGAAATAAGGCACACCTCATCAGAATTTCCAAGATAAGAGTTATCCACAATCTTCATGTATGATCTTGCAACGCTCCTAGAAGTAAACTGCGTTAATGCAACAAGTGAATAATCGAGAAGTCAGAAACATTATCAGGCTCCAGACAGACATTAGAAGGCCATTTCTATATATCTTACTTTAAGTAAGATAGGACTTGGAAATCATCTAAACCATTTGGTACCTTTTCGTATTTCTTTAGGATCTTGGAAAAAGCTGAGAGATTAAGGAAGCTGTTTGTTTATTCATAAAATTACATTAGTAAAGCGGAAAACCAAACTTTCTTCACGGATAATGGCATGCCGCCTTCAAGATATCAACTACCTGTAATGCTTTAGAAGGCAAAGCTTCTGATAGAACTCAACAAACGCGCTCTTCAGCCTTTCTTCAACTTCTTTAAGTTCTTCTTGGTTGTAAGACAAATCATTTTCTCTGGAGTCTTTCAAAACTCCTCGAATAGTTGATATTGGATTCTCACACATATTCGAGATTTTTACACGATCAAGTATTTCAAGATTAGCTGTTTCACATTTACTGGCATTTGTCCCATCTATTGAAGCACTAACAGATTCTCCCGTAGAAGGATTGCTGAAATCAGACTGATCATCTGAATCCTGTATTGGATAGCCCACGCCCACCTCTGCTCCTAGATGAGAGAACTATCAGTAGAATCCTCCACATAGTTGAACTGGAAAAGCGAAAAACTGTGCAATATAGGTAAAACCCAAAAACTTAAAGATCTGGTCGGAGCTGCATCACCATTACAGGAGCCAGGTTCTAGTTGACTTTGGCAACTCATTTCAACGCCAAGTCTCTTATCCATCTGTCTGATCCCTGGAAGAGAATGCATCAACGTAGAAAGAGGGAAGGCTCTACTAATCGAATGAAGTATGCTATAAGGAACAGAAGTTAACAAATCACCACACTAGGTAGACTTAGCTTAGATCATTTGGAAATGCTTGCCTTGTGAAAGCTGTCTTGTAATTCTTGTGAAACACAAGCAACAATACTTCAGCTTTAGCTTTTGAACTATTTCCAACAGTGCCCAGTTCAAAATCTTATTCTTGTAGATGAATATCTTCCAGTAGAAATATTACTTACTGAACGGTTTAGAAGGCTAAATCACACAAACACCACTATTTTTTCTCTTCACGTGTATCTACTATTAAGATGATACATAAAACTTACTACTGCAACGCTTAATGAAATAAACTGAAGCACCAGTACATCTTACATTCACCAGTTGGCTTGTAAAGAAAAATGCGCATAATGTAACAAACACGCAAGTCCTTGATTCAAATAACCGGAGAGATACTGAATTTGATTAAATATTCGCTTTTTTTCGAGCACTTACCAGCACACTCTTCTTTGTAGTCTGGAGATGTAATCTTCGAGGGTACTGAACTGCTAATTTCTTTCGAAAGACTTTTTACAGAACCATCAAGTTCTGGATTCTTCACCTTAACTCGCAGAGCAATCAAAACATCCATTTGCTTTTTAAGCGTAGCGTCTTCCCTCATCACTTCTTCGACCTTGTCCTTATAAAAGTTATTAGTTTTGTTAAGTTCATCATCAAGTTTCTTGAAAAAGCTACATTCCCTATCTTCTCCTTCTCCCGAGGGCACGAGTAACTTGGTCTTATACAGCTCTCTGGAGTTCTCTTGTCGCACAGAATGGACAGCTATCACTTGGTTCTCCATATCCCTATGGTTTCCAAGATTCCCATCATCTAAATTCAAACCACTAACTTCTCTAAGCTCCACTAATCTCTGCTGAGAACTTCCCAACCGATTCAAAGACGGATTGCTCTGTTTAAAATTCCGAATATCTTGCAATATCCGTTTGAGTCCGTTATAATCTACATAAGCCTCTGCCCATTCAGGCACCTTTTGTTTTTTAAGATCTTTCCCAAACTTCATATTTGTATTTCACTTCACAAAGTACTTTGCCTCGTATTATCTGCTCAACACAAACGCAATTAATGCCGGTTGAAAAACCTAATCAATTTATTGCACGCGCGATACCATCAAGGAGCTCAAAAACACAATCACTGTTAAACGTAATTAATGTACATATCTTAAACTTAATATCAAATCAAACATACAATCAAAGTACTTTGCCCCACACTATCTGCTAAATACAAACACAAATAATGCCGGTTCAAAAACCTAATCAACGCGATATCATCAAGAAGCTCATAAGCACATTAACTAATGTACAGATCTTAAACTAAACATGAAATCAAACACGCCGATTAACAAAACAGAGGAATCAATTGCGTCAATCTCTGACTAGTAGGACGAACAAAATATCGATCACATTAGCGTAATTAATGTACAGATTTCAAACTAAATATCAAATCTAACACGCGGATTACAACTCAGCAACACAAACAGATGAATCAATTGTGTCGATCTCCGACTAACAAGACGAATAAATAATCGATCACAATCAACGCTAAGAGTATCATGCAACTGGCATTACACAAAACACAATTTCAAATTCGCGTGATATTTCAATCGGAGAATCAAAACTGTTGTGCGAAAATCAATTTACCTTCAATTTGAATCAGCGAATGGTTCGATGTTGAGAGATGAGAGGTTTTTTGAGATGGAAAATGTTCGTAGAACAGAGCAGTGCTGCATGCTTCATTTTCAGTTTGTTAGGGGAATGAATAAAAAAGAAAACAGATTGGGTGCAGGTAGGCGAGAAGCAGAGGATAAAAGCCCCTCTGTTGCGTTTTGATATGTGTCCCGCTGATTTGTTAACACGTTTACGTAACTCGATCGGTGCATGGGAATTAATTGATTGATTAATTAATGAATAGTTAACATCAGAACTGCAACAGAATTTGGCCACAAGCCAGAACCGCAACAGAATTTTATAATGTTTCTTTTTTTGCACCCTATTATTATTATTACTATTATTAGTTATTATTATTATAGAAATTTTGACAATTTGAAGATTAAACCGTAAAACTCTCAAATTTTATTACTCTTTTCGACTATACTTTTAAATGCAAGCAGATCGCTCATCAATTTTTTGAAGATAGTGAGTAAAAGGCCTTTTGTTGGTACTCACATATAGTTCAAGATAAAAAATGTTACTATATTAAGTATATGAAAATCTATTTCAGCGATGCAATTTTTCTAAATCAGACTCACACTGCACCGATTAGAACATACAATTTGCCACATCATCAAAAAAAAAAAGAAAAAAAAAAGAAAAAAACGAATATAAAATTTGCCACAATGTATAATACGATGACAAATTGTCTAATCTTTGAAGTAACTTATTGGACAAGTACTTCTTAGTAAAATAATTTTTATTGAGAAAGTACAACTACAGAAAACTATGCAAACTAGCCTTATCTTAACTTAAAGTGATGCGTGATAATTATCTTTTTTATTTTCTTCTTTTTATATCTCGTGGATACCTATCTCTAATCGGCTATTATATGAAGTGTTGATTGCTGAAAGACATTTTTAGGAATTAAATTCGATTTGAGTAAATAAGATGAAGTCTAATCATATTTTTCTCCATAGTTACCATGAAGACGTATTCCAATCCATGACTTAACTCTAAGTTTTATAATTAAGAAGTGAGAACTAGGGCAATAAAATATGCTTATGCTATATACAACTAGAATATAGTTTTCTTGCTTGAACTTTTTCGCTTGAATTTATTTCCAGAGCTACTCAAATAAATTAACATTAGACCAAGTAAAACTTGAATTTTGAAAGGAGCAAGTGACAAATTAAATAACGAACTATGTTGAGTCGAACTTGCAAATTGCCATATGAAAAGAACAGTGTCAAACTACGTACCCTCGTGATTTAAAAAACTTGATTTTTTTGCAAGGAGCTAATCACATCACTTGAAGAATTGGCGACAAATCCCATTTTGAAGGTAAAAAATAACAAAGCACATAACAAACTGAAGAAAAAGTTGCATATACGACTGGTCATTCATCGCGCGAAAGATAATAACAATTTATCTTCACCTGGAAACGCCTTCCAGATTTTCCTACTACATGCTACAGTCTGAATCTGCATTCGATGCAGTTACGCAACAAACTGATCCACAAAAACTAAGATTTTTCGATCAGAATACGTCCTCTTGCATCAATATTTGTGCATTACGAAACTCAGACACTTAAATTCCATTTTGGTCGTGAAGCAAAGATCCGCGAACGAGAACATAAGAGAACAGGTCTAACATTTCTGCTCACCAGGATTTTGTTTTATCCCACTGCAACAGAAGAAGTGTGGTAGCTTGACACGACCGCAGGCCCTGACAAATTCAAGAGAAGAGTAATCGATTGTTCAGGATTTTCTATGTATTTTACGAAACAAAAAGAAGTAAAAACTCACGTATGATTTTGATGAAAACAATTTGATGGTTTTCAGGTTTAGTGCAACGATGAGTTACCTATTTATTTCATAATAGAATGGACTTGGAAGGTACGTACAGAGAGTGGTTGAAAAAAGTTCAGGACATTTTACAACAGGAAGTGCACAAAAGATTTCTTATGAATTCAAGACCTTGTCGTTCATTTAACTAAATGAATGACATAATTGTTTGATAGTACTATAACATATTTGAACAATATAAGTCGAAAGATATCAAAACCACAAGATTTGAGGATTATAACGCCTTACTTGCATCGGATGATTACTGGAACAGGTTTTAAAGCCCTTGGCCCATTTCGGATGCCTCTCTTGTGTGGAGTAACCAGCAACGAACGTTTCACGTTGAGTACTGGAAGAATCTAGAATTTCTCCATTCACTCATCATTGAGCAATACTGTTCACGGGGTTCTGCCTTAAGCATAAGAGTGCCGAGTAAACCCATTCAATGATTAAGGAACGTTAGAAGTGGGGAAAAAGATGCGGAACCGACACAAAAGGGAAAACGACTCACGTGGCGATAAATCGTTCAGACAATTGGCGTCTCAACCCCTCAAGTTACGCTTGACAAGTTGTCTTCTGCTATCTACAATTCTTGATGGTGAAACAGTATAGACAAGTAAAGCGTCAGATTTCACTAGCCGACATGCTAAAGAGACGGAAAATGACAAGAAAATAGGAAGTTGGCAATGTATTTACGCTGTTAAAGAACGAATAAGCAAAGGACTCCAATCCCAACTCCCTAACCACTTAAGATGGCCGAACTTGGCATTCCCACGAAACAAAAATACAAGAAACGCGGCAGGTCAGTAACTGAGAGTCGTAAACTCGTACTGAATTCCTCCTAAACACAAAGACAAGAGGTGTTCATTCTTTCAGCTGATTGATCATCACATGCCATCCAAACGCCTAAAAACGACTCTTCTACCGAGAGATTAATTCCATCATAGAAGCAAATTTCCAAAGCTTCAAACACCACTGATGACAATTGTAACTCTTACTATTTCTACATTTCTCTGCCTAACTACTGACAAAGACCATTAACATGCATGTAACATATTAATGTAACAAGAACATAAGCTGGCTACAAGCTCATCAAAACGCCACTAAATCGCGAAAAATAATAAATATATAAATCAAACGAAGCGAAATAACTGAAAGAAACAGTATATACCTTTCTCTTGGGGACAGCCATGAGCTCCATGTATTCATCGTGGAAGGGTAAATCCGGTAATTCGACTCCATTTTGTTTGCAATCATTTTGATCATCTGGTGAAACCAACGGCTGAGATGTAACGTCGATGGCGGTTTGCAACGGCGTTGCGCGTGGGCCCACCGCCGGACGGAGCATTTTAGCATCGCTGACCTCATTGCCATTTTGTGTCCGACGCACGCTAAGGCTGAGATGTGTACCTCCTTTATAAAATCTTTTTCAATTGGTAATAAGTACTTAATCAAATATTAGTCTTTTTGAATAAACAATCAAGAAATCATTTTTTTTTATAATTACGGTATAATCAATTTGCTTTTACTAATTAATTATGCTAGGACTTATCATTGCAGAGTAGTAATATATCTCTCGTGCACAAAATAACAGAAGATAAAAGAAAAGGCAAATTTATTCCACAATTCGGAAAAATTATTTCATACAATCGTCACATGATAATATGGTATAGTCTATTCAATTATTTTACAAAATGTATGTTCTTGATGAAACTAAGAGAAAATTGTGTGACGATGATTATATGCTATAGTCAATTCAATTATTCGTATGAAATGTGCGTTCTTGATTAAATTATGAAAGAGTTAGTATCCTACAACAAAAGAGAAATGCATTCTCATTCGTTGGTTAGACTTACAACGTAACAATTGCATAAAATATAATTCTTTTGTAGTATATAAATAAATGTTGCACCTCATAAGTACTAAGTAGGCACATCATAAGTGAGTGCACTTACAAGTCCAAAGAACCAATCTCTCACTTCACTTTATCTCTTCACACAAAAAATCACTTCTTTTCAACCAACCATGGAAGCCATGGCAACAACCAATGCTCTGCACAGCCCAACTAACTTAACTACCTTAACCGCCAAAACCCATTGCCTTCGAACACCACCTAACTTCCTCAATTTCACTTCTTCTAACACCCTCCTAAAACCCAAAAACAAAAACATTGTCCTATTTCTCACACACTGCTCCACAAAATCCAACACCAACCAAGAAAATGCTACAGATGAAAACAATCTCAACCCCAAATCCACCCCAATTTCAAGTACCCAAAAACAGGGCACACCCACTTCAAGTCCACAGCTTTCGTCGTTCTCAAGGGGCTTAATCTTCGATTTAGGCCAAGAAGATTCGTGGGATTGTGTCGAAATCGGTTCTCCCGTGGTGAAAAGGTTCTTAAGCGACGATGAAGAGAGATGGTACATGTGGTATTATGGCAAGTCCGATAAAAACTCTGATTCTATCGGATTAGCGATTTCGAGCAATGGGATTCATTGGGAGAGAGGTGTGGGAGCTGCAGAGTCGAATGATGATGTTGGGTTGGTGATGAAACGCGGTGAAGATTGGTGGGCATTTGATATTCATGGAGTGAGGCCTTGTGAGATGGTGATCATGTCGAGTGCGAAAGTGAGAGTTAATAGTGCTGTTTACTGGCTTTATTACACTGGATTTGGTTCCGAAAAGATTGAGTCTTTGGAGGAAAATGTGCGTTTAGGCGATGGGAACGGTGAGATTCGTGTGTCGTTGCCTGGTTTAGCGATGAGTCAAGACGGTAGGCATTGGGCTAGGATAGAAGGGGAGCATCATAGTGGAGCGTTGTTCGATGTGGGATCGGAAGGGGAGTGGGATTCGTTGTTCATTGCGTCCCCGCAAGTTGTTTTTCATGGAAGTGGTGATATTAGGATGTATTATCACTCGTTTGATGTCGAAAAGGGGCATTTTGCGGTTGGGATGGCGAGGTCGAGAGACGGGATGAGGTGGATGAAGTTGGGGAAGATCATGGGAGGGGGAGCTAAAGGGGCGTTTGATGAGGGTGGGATAGTTAACGCTCGCGTTTTGAGGAATAGGAAAGATAGGAAGTACTTGATGGTTTACGAAGGTGTTGGTGGGAACGGAACGAGGAGTATTGGAGTTGCGGTGTCGGATGACGGATTGAAGGATTGGAGGAGGGTGCGAGATGGTCCGGTTTTCGAGCAATCGGAGGATGGTGGATGGGATTGTGAAGGGGTGGGAATGCCATGCTTGGTGCATATGGATGGGGATAGAGATGAATGGAGATTGTATTATAGAGGCATTGGGAAAGGGGGGAGAAGTGGGATTGGATTGGCAGTGTCTCAAGGGAGTGAAGTGAATAGTTTTGAGAGATGGACTGGATTTCATTTGTAAGTAAATGTAGCATGAGTTGATTTTCTTCTTCTTGATATTGTAGTTTTCATAACTCAAAATAATGCTTCTTTACTTGTACTTTTGTTGCAGCCTGAATATTCAAGTACAGAGTTTTTTGCTGCTAGTCATGTTTTTTTTTTTTTTTAATAATATTTGCACCAATTCTCTTAAATTCATGCCAAAAGATACCTAATTGGTTGATAAGAGTAAACAACATTTACAAATAAAGAAAAAGAATCATAATTACATTTCAAGTTTTCAACTACCTCAAACTTAACTATATAGAATTGTAACTCGCATATCTAACTTTATTACACTTCTTATGGTTACACACTTACACTTAATGCGTCAATTGATAGTCACAATCCCAGATACTAATCAGTTACATACACCGAATAACAATACAACAACGTAATATTATCTGAACTTATTTGACAACTTGCAATATATATATATATGAAGTTCTGCACACCCTTGGACAATCGCATGTATCGTTCAACTTATTACATCACACATTTTCTAGTACGTAAAACTACTATTATTGATACATTGTGTAGCAAGAGCTACCGTTCACTAAAACATCCGGCGCATCCATTGACGAGGAAGCCACACTATTCAGTGCATTGCTCCAGTTCTCCTCATAAAATCCAACATTGTGAATATTAGAAGATGAAATGTCCGTAAAGCCCTCCACGAGACCTGGCAACCTTAAAGAATCAGCAAAATAATTAGAATCATTATTAAATTGTACCATCTCCATTATGTCCTTGAGCTCGTAATCATAATTGATACTATTATCTGCACGTGCGGTGTAGTTGGTGAATGAAGTGTCTTGGTTTAATCCAACGACTGACCTACTATTGAGTAACGTAGAGTGATCATAATGATTATTTTGCGTGTTACCCTGGCATAGGGGCCATGCTGATCTTCTCTGTATTGTTCCAATTTTATCGGTATTTTGCGCAAGCTTGGATTCTCGTACGAGCCTAACTTCTGCTTGCAGGCGAGCGCTCTCCCATTGAGCGATGTGGTTGAGGTTGGCGACATCCTTAGGTTGTCCGTGGCCGAGGATGTTATGAGTGTGGGGCTTATGGGTCACTGGATCAATTCCCATTCTTGTCAAACGCTTCTTTAGATGAGTGTTCCAGTAGTTCTTAATCTCATTGTCTGTTCTCTTTGGCAAGTGACTAGCTATTGCTGACCACCTACAAGAGTTTATGTAATACATAAAACAAACTTTTGAATTGTTTGTTAATAAACCGTGGGCTTCATGGTACAGATTGTTGGTAGTGGTACCATGCATGTTATAGATTCAACTTTCACATGGAATATCATTAACTATCTGTACCACATGAAATTGTAGCTAGCTAGATAGCTGGAGCAGTAAATGCAGTAAGAGACTATATCGGGGGATAAATTAATTGTATATCCCAACATTTTTTCATATATACTTGATCTGATTCCTACTTTACCACATTACTTGCTGAAACTCAATTCGTTCGTATCATATTGATATCTACTTATATTGCATAGATACAGATACAAGATACATACAGCATAGACACGGTGATACAATTTTTAAAAAATTTCTATAGTACGACTAAGAGACCCCTGTACGTTATATTATTCATAATTAAGTTACACAAACATTAAATTTAAGTAAATCATATATAAATAGAAAGAATATTAAGAATAATAACATTTTATTTAAAAAGTTAAATGAAAATTAAATTTTATGTACCGAGTTTAATGTAAAGAAACATTCAAGATCGATAATGTGACAATAAGCTTATTTATAAGTGGGGAGGTTTGTCTCGAACTTAATTAAGATGATTCTATCTAGTATAGAAAGGACATGATTCGTTGTTTTATATTTTTGGTTATTCTAACTTCAATACAATAGGAGTTACAATGTGTTGGATACGGTTGGAGAAATTCTTGATAGGTGTTTGATGCGGTTTCTACATTTCTTTTTATATTTTTAATTATAGAAAACGCCACGTGGTGCATGCAACACGTATCTGAGGAGTGTTCCAGGAGTACTAGTGTCCTACACGTATGTATTTATTAATGCCAGCTTAAAATCTTGAGGTGATGTACAAGCAAATTCTGAAACAATAATGGTTAATTCCATGAAGTACCTGTTTCCAAGAAGAGCATGAAGTTGAATGATAGTTTGTTCTTCTTGTAATGTGAAGGGTCCTCTCTTAATATCAGGTCTCAAATAATTTGCCCACCTTAATCTGCAGCTTTTCCCGCATCTCTGCAGCCCTGTAATTCCCTCAAAAGTAAAAATAAAACTTTGACAACATCAAAATTAAATATGCTCCAAGTTTATGGTTAGTAACATGGTTTGTGCCACAACACCCTGTGTGTTACGTGAAATATCTCCATGTGTTATGTTAAAAACTTAAAATAGGTAAGTTATCTCCATATGAAAAATAAATAAGTAAATTACTCTTGTGGTTTATGTTAAACAGGGCACAATAACTACCTGTATATATACGTTGCAAAATACTCCATTTTACATGAAAGTGTTGGGGGTTGGTGTGCGACTTCTTAAAATGCACTAGGGTAATTTGTCTGTTTTTTTTTAACATAGGCGTAATTTGCCTCATTTAACATAACAAGGGGTAATGTGTCTATTTCACGTAACACTACATAAAATGCCATTACCTATTTTATTTTATTTTTTATAAAAAAATCCATTTGCTCTTGTAAGTAACTATTAACAATTACTTATGATTTATGAAGTTATGATCAGTAATTAAGAATCTCAAGTGTACATTTTGCTGCATGCATGAAGTTAAAACTTTAACATAATTAATTATTTACCAGCTTTAATTGGGAGGGAGCGCCAGCTTCCATGACCATGTTCTTCGATGTAAGCCAAAAGCTTTTGATCTTCGTCTACAGTCCATGGCCCTTTTTTTACGCCCACCTTATCACAGCATGGAGATCTCACCATTTCACTGCTAGGTTGGGGTGTTGTTGTAGGTGAAATGGTTAGGCATTGGGGTAGATATATACAAGGAGAAGTATTTAATGAAGAGAAATGCTTGGTAGTTGCAAAATCAAGCATTAAATAAAATCAATTTTACAGGACTATATTCTAAAGAGTTGCTATATTTACATATGCCCTAGTGTCTCGAAATTCTATAATTGCATGTACTTGTACATAGTATTGTCATGCATTGCAATTAGTCTTTAAGAGTTGGTTGTCTTTCTTACATCAATATATACTAAGACTGGGTTTTAAATGTTTGAAAGTTGTGATGTTTTTAATGACTGAGACATTCTAAACAAATTGTATAAAAAAGTCATTGTTCTATAAAAGATCTTCAAATCTCCGGTCATACAAACCATATTATACCTGTGTTTTATAACAAGTTTTTGAAACTATTTGATGTGGGGTAAATCATATGATGATCGAACATTCATATTGATCCAAGTTTTTTTAGAGTTTTGAACCAACTTTAACTCGATTATACTTGCACTCAACATTGTACATGAGCTGAGACGAGACTAGCCCGACATAGGTCCTCTAGTCGTCTAAGTCGGTTGAGGAATAAATGTCGAACGAGTCGAGGTTTAATCATGTGACCATAAAGACATTGCATTAGATAACAACTTTAGCTGTCAACAATCACATTGACTGTAGTTCAAAAAATATAAAATGACTTACTTTGAATTAATTTTGAGAGGCATCTAATATGAGTTCTGATGAACCTTTTTTATTGGTTAATTGGTCATGGCTTGGCTCATTGATGATGTAGTTAGCTGATCACATCAGACTTGAATTGTTGTTAATCGAGAGGTAAATTGAGAAGTTGTATAAACTCCGGTTCCAGATTTGACATGTCCCTCAAGTGTTGACAAATGACATGTTCAATATATGACACATCAATATTCAATGCATATTTTCAAATGCTTTCAAACGAGTTAATATAATTTAGAAATATTAATAGAATTAAGCCATGGTAAGTTGAGTATGCTTGAGTCGTGAAATGTAGGGTAAGAAAACACGGGTGGTTTATTGTATCTTAAAAGTCAAAAGAAATCAACCACGCGATTATTGCATGCGTACGTAAGAACAAAGCAGAATTTTATTCTCAACTTGTTAGCTCCATGTTTAGTATATTTTACAATATGGACCTTTAGTTACAATTAAGTTTGAATTTATTGCTCAGTTCTGCAAATCATTATCATGTTTGCTCCTATATGATTTTCATATTCAACCATCAGTCTCAACACATCTGTCATAAAATTTAATTACATGAGAAAATTCTAGAGAATCTTGCCGAACGAAAGACAAAAGGGAAGATTCTATATACAGACTAAGATATTGTGGTAATAAAAGTTGTTCTTTTTGTTTGATCCGATAATAGGTCGTATCTAAGGACCAGACTCACCCTTAACTTCCTTAATTGTGGTACCATAAGTTGTCAATTTTGCATGCTTCGAATAGCCAGGCCGTATTAGGGACCAAAGTTATCTTCAATTTTCTTACGAAGAATTATTAATTCTTATAGCAGCCGATGTACATGACTCGTGCCAACTGATCGATTCAATTATACTTAACAATCATTATGGAAGTTAAATTATTGAGAATTTCATGGCGCTATCTAGTTTAAGATATCAAACATTTGATTGTCGTGGTACTAAAAGTGTGCAGGCAACGCAATAATTTCACAATAATTCTTTTCTAAACCAGCTTTGGAAATTTCTTGATAGCCAGATAAATGACTTAGTTGATCAGTTGCCTTATTAAATATATTTGTTGCTTCCTAATTTATGCCGAATGGGGATTAATGACAAATTTATTATGAACGAATTGAATGAGGAGTCCATTTCACATTAATCACTTGTGCTTTTTCTTTATGAAGTAAGAAAACATTCCAACTTTCCTTCGGCTCCCACGATAAGTTTCTTCTGATTACTAGCACTCTAGTATGGGGCCGGTTGGGGTTAATTCATAGACTACGATGCATGTATAAGAATATGGGAATACATGAGAGGAACTTCTGAAAATCTTGAAACATGAGACACACATAAATAATAATATAATTAAGATAAAAAAGATTAAGTATCATGTATAATTGAAATATAAAGAGTAAAATTTAGCAATGTACTTAAAACTTTTACTATAAATCTTACCGATGACACCTATAGATGTAATAGAACACTCAATAAGACAAGTGTACACTGAAATTAAAACATTTCCAAAACTGAGGAGGCAGATGCAATTAACCAGGAAGTAATTTGAAATTAAGAAACATTGTAGGACTAAAATATTATATGGAATAAAATTACGGATACAAGTATCTGATACCTATCGAGGTCGTGTCCAACCTTTTCGTCACATCGTATATCCATATTATTCTCAAAGTTAGTGGCAAAGACTAAATTGAAAACATTATAAAAAGAGACGAAATATGATCTTTTTTATACTCGATATAATTCTCTTAATTCAAACTGTAACAACGTTCTCAATTTTCGAATAAATTTATTATAATATTTTTCTTCTTGCATGTTCCTTTACATTATAATTAGAAGCATTAAGTATGATTTATATTTTATTTAAGTTTTTGAATATAGTTAAATTGTGACTTTGTTTATTCCACTTATATAGCAAATTCTGATTTATTAATTTAGTACTTATAAATAATACAATTATATAAATAAGTATACTGTTTATTTGTTTTGTCGTATTATGATATTTTCAAAAATCTGTTTTCTCATATTCGTACCATATTTGTGCAACATTCATAGATCCATTGATCAAAGTTTCTTTTTCTCGAAAAATACCGAAACGTTTTCATTTTTGACTTTATAGAAAAGAACCACTTAATATTTTCTACACTTTGGTCATTTGAGTTTTCGTTATCTACTTCAATTATTTAGAGTTAGGACTTAGGACTAATTATCTGTGGCGCTTCATATGGAACTCAGTGTATAAATTTATTTAAATGGGTAAAAATGAAATGCACCATCCTTTTTAACAAAAAAAAAAAATGCACCACCCTCATACCTATTGGCCTTATCTGCCATATTCCCTAATTTAAAACAAAAAAATACAAGACACTCTTCAATCTATTTAAATGTGCAAAGTGACCCTCAGGACCAAATCTAATACACAAACATATAGAAACATATTCAAATTGAATGATTAGTCAACTAAGGGAGCAATCTCCACATTTCTTAAAAGATTAGAGAGTACGTTGTAATTTTTTGAAAGTTATGAGTATGTCGTGGAGTTTAACGCTTTCTACCCCCTATTTCAATTCAAAAATGGTATTTTATATACATCCAACGGGCTGTACTTATCTTTAGTGTAATTATGAAACAAATCATAGTTCATTTTAAATTATAAAAACTAATGTACAAACACAACGTTTATTCCTAAAACGCCGTCTCATTTATTAAAATTAAAAAAGACTGTAGCCGTTACACCATGTGAAAAATCCAGCATTAACACTAAATCCGCAATCCGACCGTTACGTTTCTCCAGATTCAAATTTTCACACAGAGTCAAAAGTGACCTGAACAGTAATCAAATCAACCCCAAAAAAAATAAAAATGAGAGAATTAGAATCAACACAACAAACAGATATGGAAATTGAAGAAGACGAAGAAGAGAGGATGCAAAATCTGAGATCCAAAGCCACAGAGCTTCTCCTCAGAGAAGAGTACAAAGACTCGATACAAGCGTACACACAGTTCATCTCACTGTGTAAAGATCGCATTTTTATGCAAAACCCAGATGAGTTTGAAGTCTCCAAGGTCCAAAAATCACTCTGCTTAGCTTTTTCAAACAGGGCAGAGGCCAAAGCCCGGTTGATGGATTTTTCTGAGGCTTTAATGGATTGTGATGAGGCTTTGAGTATTGAAAAATCCCATTTCAAGACCCTGTTGTGTAAAGGCAAAATCTTGTTGAATTTGGATAGGTATAAAGTGGCGTTGGACTATTTTAAGTTGGCTAGTCTTGATCCACAGGCTAATGAGAATTGTGATTCGGTTAGTGGGTTTTTGGAGAAATGCAAGAGGCTTGAGTTTCTATCGAGAACGGGGGCGTTTGATGTTTCTGATTGGGTTTTGAGCGGTTTTCGCGGAAAAATTCCCGATTTTGCGGAGTTTATAGGTGGGGTTGAGATCAAGAAGTCTGGGATTAGCGGGCGGGGGTTATTTGCGACGAAGAATGTCGAGAGTGGGAGTTTGTTGCTGGTGACTAAAGCTGTTGCGGTTGATAGAGCTATAATGCCTCAAGATTCGGAGGAGAATGCTCAATTAGTTATATGGAAGAATTTTATTGATAAAGTAATGGATTCTGCCTCAAAATGTGGAAGAGTGAAGAATTTGATATCAAAGTTATCAACTGGTGAAGATGAGGATGGTATGGAAGTTCCTGACATTGGAGATTTTAGGCCTGAATCTGAATCCAAAGAGGGCGGTTTCGTTGAGAAGCTAGATATGGAGAGACTTGTCAACATTTTGGATGTGAATTCCATTCTCGATCAAGCAATTTCCGCGAAAGTTTTAGGCAAAAACGTCGACTACCAAGGCGTGGGGTTATGGTTACTACCTTCTTTCATCAACCATTCGTGTGATCCCAATGTGCGTCGCTTGCACGTTGGGGACCATGTCATTGTTCATGCTTCAAGAGACTTGAAGGCGGGGGAAGAGCTGACATTCGCCTACTTCGACGTTCTTTTGCCTTTAGAAGAGCGTCGAGAAATGGCCAAGAATTGGGGGTTCAGTTGCAAGTGCAAGAGGTGCGAATTCGAGGAAAATCTTAGCTCGAATCACGGGGTGAACGAGATCGAGATGGTTTTGAGGAAAGGGGTGATGGATATGGGAGGAGTGGTTTATAGATTGGAGGAAGGTATGAGGAGGTGGATGGTTAGGGGAAAGGGTAAAGGGTACTTGAGATCATCATTTTGGGAGGCTTATGGTAAAGTTTATGAGTGTGAAAAGTTGATGAGAAAATGGGGTAGAAAAATTCCATTAAGTGAGAGTGTTGTTGATAGTGTTGTTGATGCAGTTGGAAGTGATGAGAGGATTTTGAAAGTGTTTATGGAAGGGTTAAAGAGAGGTGGTGGTGGGATTAATGGAGTGGTTGAAATGGAGAAGGTGATGAAATTTGGAAGAGGGATTTATGGGAAGATTATGAAGAAACAAGCAATGAAGAAGTTTCTTCAATTTGGTGGTGTTAAAGAATAAGGTTGAAGTTCTTTTGTTCAATTTGTTGTCTGATAGAAACTCAAGAGTGTTCTTGAGGTTTCTGGTTTTAGTTTAGTTTTTAGTTTTTGTATATGTTCAAGTCATCTTGAGCATTTAACTTAACACTTGGTGCTTTTTTTGTGTTCTGATTCTTTTGAATGAATGATTCTAATAAGGTTAGTCTTTTGAAATTAGATTTGATTCCTTCTTTTTATTTGATTTTAGCCAAGCTGATTTCAGATGAGAGTTGGATTATATGTTATTCTGTTAAGTTGTGTTCTTTGTGATAATGGTATTTAGTAAATATTATATGCTAATCTTACAAGCTAGTATGGGTTTATCTATTCAGCAATCTTAGCACACACGTAACTCGGTGCTGACTGCTAGAAAATCTCGCTGTGATTTGATTGGCTTGTAACTTCAAAGATGGCGTGATACACAGGAGGTATCACAAACAAAAGATGAGATCATGGAGTTTCATTAATATATTAAGTTTATGTCAGAACTAAGAGAATATATCTTCACAATTTATTATGTTCTCAATTTGGGCTTGGGCCTGAACACTCATGGGCTTGTTTTTGACTTCATTTCAAAAGGTTCCAATACTCACTTTTATGTACTCTAATTTGTTCATTGATCTTTTCTACGTGTGAATGTAGTTCACCTGTATGCTCCCAAATAGGGGTGTTCGCGGGCGGATTAGGGCGGGTTGTCATTAAAAATGTGACCATACTCAAATTTTGCGGGTTATCAATTTGTCAACTCTAGCGGGTTAAGTTAAAAAGTAAATCATGCGGGTTGCGGGTCAGGCGGGTTGAGCGGGTTGCGGGTTTAAATTTTGAGATAAAAATAGTAATATCTCGATATAAAAACAAAAATTTATCTACTTTGCGTTCTAAAAAATAACAAAAATAATATCATAACTTAATAAAAATATTTAAGTCACAACATAACTTAATTAGAATAACAATATAAGAATGTAAACGAACATTTTATCCACTAATATTATTAAAAAAAACAATAATAACCCAAAATACAATTATCAAACAACCTAAATTAACAAAAAAAGAAATTATAGTATAGCAATGTTATGAACATAGAACTATATGACTTCCTAAAACTTTCCTTACTCTCTTCATTCCTCTACAAATATACAAACTAAGGTTTATGCGGGCGGGTTTGAGCGGGTTGTCATTAAAAATGTGATCATACTCAAAAGTTGCGGGTTACCAATTTGTCAACTCGAACGGATTGAGTTAAAAATTAAACCATGCGGGTTTGGCAAGTCGGGTTTTAACGGGTCAGACGGGTCATGAACACCCCTACCCCCAAAGATAAAGGGCCATCGAGCTTCCTCTAAGTGCCTCATGTGATACCAGTTGTAATTAGAAATATATCACTCTTTAATCTTTTTGATATGGAAGCGCGATTCATCCATATATCCATAAATAAAATGTAGAGATATACATCCATATATCTTAATTGATCATAAATATGAAACCACTTCTTGATAGGATTAAACCCTGCCAGGCCAATGTTATTGGGTTACAAGAATCAAATGCATACTGGTTTATTTTTGAAAAAAGAAAAACATTTTGTACATATTCTACATGTTTTTCAAGCTACTTTAGAATTTATCCATCATGAAAATACATCAAAATATAAATTGAACTACGTGGCAAGCCTCTCTACTTCAAATTCATCCTACTAATTAATAATTACATGGAAAAACATCGTGCACAAATTTCGTCACAAGATAAGCGAGTAGGTTGAGGTAATTAGCAATAGTTGTATCTTCATGCCTAAGAGGCCGCTAATTGTCACGCTATTTATAATTCCTACTTTTTATTGGCTCAAGTGGTTCACCTACCATGACTCGTTTTTATTCAACAGCTGGATTTATTTAATCAGTTACAAGATGATACACATTGACTTATTCCCATATAACAATATTTTGAGTTTGGTTTTTGTCTTATTTGGATCGAAAAAAAAAAAAAAAAAAGATTCAGAGAATGATAATGGTCTCCTTTTTCATCTTTTTAACTAACAAACTCATAGTCACACGTTATCGATTATCATGGTACAACGTTGTTTGCTTGGAGTCATAAAGTAGCAAAATTTTGATAAATTTAAGAAAATTAATGCTTGTTTATGAAGTGATTAAATCTTGAGACTATAAATTTGTTAACGTACCATGATGCAACTGCATTTGATTTTTAATCATTCCTAGAATAAATTAGGAGAAAGTGCGTATATTGAACATGCAAAGTAGAGTAAATGATTCTAATCTTGACTGAAGAACCTTTTCCCTTAACATATAAATTTGCTCTATTTTGATTGTTTTGAGTCCTTTTAAAATATTTCCACCATTTATTTTTTATATCTCCTTCCCTCTGAACATCAGCCAATACCACCATAACTTGATTTTTTACAATCTTTTATCTTTTTCCTTTTCTGCAAATTAAATGCTTATAATATGATCTTTTCTAGTTTCTGTTAGTTGTTTACATCACCAACTAAGAAGCTAGGTTTCTGATCTATTATATTATTTAATTGTATATATCAAAAAAAATAATTATAAAACAATAAGTAACTTTTAAGAATACAACCAATCTTACTTTAAGTAGCTTAACACTTCATAAAAACTGTAGACTTTTACTTCAAGTACTTGAAATAACTTTAAAAAACATAAAAGAACTTATTTCTTCGGCTCTTGCAAACAGGTTTGTGAATTACTTAATAGAATAAGTCCACACCCAAAGCACAAAATTGTCCTTCACTATATGCCTCTATTTTTGGGTGCATCATACGTAGCTATCCATAATATTAGCACGTTCTCCCTCACATATGTGTAGGTCCCACACGTGTGGAATCCATCGCACAAGTGAGTGAAGGGACTCTACCATATGGATAGACAAGATGTCCCATTTCATAAGTCACCACGGATTTCTCGAAGAAGAGCAGGAGGGTCTCATCCAGGCTACAGCACTTGGATAACACTATCTCCATTCTCATTGGCAGGAACTAAGTTATCTCCATTCAATGTTATTCTTTAGTACAAATATCATAAACGATTTGAATAATTAAAATTTGTCGTTTTCGACATCTTATATTTCCATAGTCGGACTAATTAATTTTATTAATTAGTATATATTTATCTAAAATTGGATAGGTTGTCTTCAATTTTCAAAGATGGTATTAACTCATAATCTCTTCTATCATAATTAATGACATAGCTCGATCATTTGGCGAGTATATTGGGTAGGCATACCATCGAAGTATGTAATTCTAAGTCATATTTTTCTTTTCCGAGTCATGCATTGACCTCGTCCAACTAAATCATTTTGTCCCCATTTAAATGTTTAGAGTACTATGATATGCATGTGGTAATAGTTAATAAAAGATAAGCATAAAATTGAACTCTCCAATCACTGCAGATGCTTGATCAATGTTGATCTCTATAGTCAACTCCAAGTCATCGAAATTCTACTATATATCTTCTTCTTTCTTTAGCATCTCTTTTTATTTTTTTTTTCATTTCTCCCCACTTCTGACTTTAAGTTAACTAAATAACTAATACACTCTAATTAAGAATTCATGGGTAAATATCGAATCTCGCATATATATGATTTTTTTTATCATAGCAAATGATCACATTTAAAAATTAGACAAATTACCCCTTATGATTTCAAAAAGCAGCAAATTACCCCCCATATGCAGGGAGGTGTAATTCACTCTCTAACACTTGAGAGTGGAGATATTTTTTTGAAAAAAAATGATAACTGTACCCTTTTTTTTTTCCATAAAATATGTATATCTTTGATTTAATACTTTAAATTGTTAAAAGGAATAAAAAAACAAATAACTTATAATTCCAAAACATATGTGTTTGTATTATTTTCATTCTTTTACATACTTTTTTAATGAAAGGCTACAATTTTATTTGGAACTATATAAAAAAGAGAATAACTAAAAACAACAAAGATATTTTGTTCGTTAAATGCACCAAAATATGTAACAGGAGAGTAAATTGACCAAAATCAAAAAAAAAAAAACAAAAAAAAGTCCGACTATAACACTTTGTAGTCGTCCAAGTTGGTCGTAGCCTAACTTGTATTTAAAATATATATTATAATATCTGGCATCGATCACTTCGTCGCCTCTCATGAGTATACAGGGGCGGAGGTAAGGGGGGGCCATTGGCCCGCCCCCGCCCCCCCCCCCCCCCCCCCCCCCCCCCCAACCTCACCCGGCCCCTCCCCCTTGTGTATATATATATATAGTAGTATCTATAATAATTATAGAAATAATATCCTTTTATAAGTATTTATATTATATAGTTACATATATACAGTTTATATATATAACATATATTTTTCATATAATCATAAATTTTTAGTTTAACATGTAATGATTTTGTTGTAATATTTACTTTTAGTGTTTCAATTTATAGTAATTCATGTGACTTGTCATATATACCACTTTCTAGATTTTAGAATCTATGCATTTCGTGTAATAAAAAAATGTTTTCTAACAACATTTGCATGTATATTATTCTTAATATGATAATTTATTTTTTATCTAAAGCTCTTTTTAACACTCAAGCATGTATTTTTGAATGAGAAATTTGCGTTACTAAATAAGATACTATTTAATATTAATTTGATATACTAAGTTTGTTGTACGATTAAAAACGTCCAACATAGTGACAATAAACCTCTTGTGAACATAATAGGGCAAAAAGATACATGTGAAAAATTACGCAATAACATTGGTGTGTTATATGTTTTGAGCCAAAAAAAAAAAAAAAAAACCCCATGGAAGAGGAGTACGAAAAAAAAAAAAGAGCTCCTCTTTAGAAAAATAGGAAACAGGAGGGAAAAGGGGTCGCCATTTAAAAAAATGATAGTGGATGTTTTGTGTTTCTTTTTTAAAAAATTAAACTTTCATGATGAATTATAATTTCTTCAATACACTAAAATATGAATTATAAAAAATATTCATGTTAGTAAAAAAATAACGTATTTCGCCCCCCCTAAATGGAATTCCTGGCTTCGCCCCTGTGAGTATATGACATGAGAGCTTAATTCATAACATAAAAATCTTGCATAAAACAGTAAAACACCTTATACTTTACTATAGTGTAATTCAAATCTCTTGAGTTGAAAACACCTTATACTTTACTATACTGTAATTCAAATCTCTTGAGTTGCAAATAAAAATATTTTTTAATTATTCTCCTATATATGAACTTTCTAACTAGCAACAACGTTTCTTCCCATCAAACGAAAATCATAGAGTAAGAACTCTACTATAAAAGAATGAAAATGAGAAAGTTTTGAGCACAGGTGTGAAAGTAATTTTTTTTTTGGCTAATTAGAAAAACTACATATGATCTCTACCTTATAGAACCATATTTAGTATCCGTTCAAAAGAAAGAAAAAAACATTATGTATGTCGTTATCCACAGATGTAAATCTCCAAATCAGATAAGAAAAAGGTGAAAAGAAGACCAACCCACGTATATGCAAACGTCAACTCCCAAAGTATGACGACGCTTTAAAACAATAATTATATTAGTTCGATGATATTATAACTTATCCAAGCCTAAGATGGTGGGTTTAATTTACTTCTTCTGAATATTTTACTTAAGATTATCTATTTTGGAATTTATCACGAGGTATTGGAACTGTGTGGATCTCACTTGAGAGATCCCAATGGATGATAACGTGTGATAACTCATTATTGTTTAAAAATAAAATCCAAAAGGAAGTGAATCTTGTAAACGTGATCACATAATCTCATTAGAGGATCCATTATGATCATGATCATATAACCGCAGCCCTAGCAGCCTCATCTAGCACATTCTAATTAACGTTTTATTGTCTAGAAATGCTTCAATGATAAATTTTCGATCGGCGCAGATAATATTAATGGGATTAAATGACTAGTGCCTAGTGGATGAGTATACAGTTGGTTGTTAAGTTTTAAGATGAGAATTTCATGAACCAGGTTCAGATGATAATTATCCGTTAAGCTGCAGGGTACGTGGATGCTTAATTAACCAAAAGCTATTTGTATATATATATGTAATTCATGTAGACAAATATGCATTTGTACATTATTATATGAGCGCTCTTATTATATGTATACTAAAATTTAGTTCGAGTCATCAAGTGGTTTATATAGTGTATGATTTGATTTGCCCAAATTTCTATACTTGGAAAGAATTTAAGAGATGCAATGCATAAGTGCGACGTGTAAATCTCAACTTTTATTTTTTCTTTACTAAAAAGACTATATTAATAATAAAAGGTATGTAAGACAAAACAATAAAATAAGATATTGTCGAAAGACGCTAAAATCATTTGAGATAATAAATATACAAATAATATAGAAAACACTTATTTACATATACATTATTTAAATTTCATATAAATTCCCCATGAGACTCGCGTGTATTCCGAATATCGTGAAAAAGTATAGACGGCGTGATCTCCCACTATCATTATCATATCTCATCTATGGATGGGGCAAAGGATTATCTTTAATCCTGGTCAAAATTGCCAATACAAGTAAATACTAATTAGAGTGTCGAAATAAGATTTACCCATATAACTTTAACTTAGTTAAACGGCATAATACAATTGTAGTCAAGACTTTAGTGGCGTGAGTGCAATTATTTAAAAAAGTTGTGTAAAAATATAAATGAAGTTACAAAACTGAGGGGTCAAGTGCAATTTACTAGGATTTAAACTGAATTGCAGGCATATATGGAAAACCCTTTTTCACAATATTTGACGGTAGAGGCTACATAAATTGCATTGAAACTAAATTAGTCTTTCTTTTTATTTAAGTTGATTACCAAGTCTTTCTTTATACATATATCATGGATGATGCAAATAAAAAATAATAAATTATCAATAAAGCTAAGCCCACTAAGTATATCGATAATTTTAACAAGAAAAATGTGATCAAGAAAATGAACAACATAAAGTACTAATGATTAGCCAATGACTAAATAGTATGAGATCCATACAGGAATATTCTTTTTCTATCTACGACTACAACCAAGCATTCAGAGCTAGAGAACAAATCGAACACGACACGTGTTGATTATAAGATGATGTTAATCCAATTGATTATAACCCAGTCACTACGTGCCATTAAATAATTTATTAATCACTTAAATAAGGATTACTATTAAGAAAATGATTCCACATGTTCAAATCAAGAAGCTGCTCTGCTCCAATACAAGTGAAGTGGCAAGATAAGAACCACAAGAAAAAACTCACCGGTTTAATATCCTATTCCAATGCTTATCTTTTATTCTTTCTCCACCTCTTTAGGAAATTTAGTAAACGTGTCGACTTGTAATGTACGTTTGACAGCCACTTTCACGATTGATAAGCCGGAAGAAGAAAAAAATGCTAACTTTAATTTTTATATGTCACACCTAGATAGGCTGTTAGCTGTTACTTTTGAGAACACATGTCATTCAGTTTGAAGAATTATTTTATACAATTGCATGATTTAATTATTGCTAACGATAGTAATATATAGTTGAAATAAGATTATGAAGAGTTAATAGTCTTTTATGACTTCTTGCATTATATCAGTACGCAGTGCAATATAGAGAAGGGTTTATTGGCAATAACTCTAGAAAAATACACATATAGGCGCACACACATAGAAGGTTTATTTAGAAAACACCGTTTTCCTGATTTTAAAAAAATGTCACAAATCTTGAAAAGCTCTCTAAGACTAATCTCTCAGCTTCCAACTTCGAGCAGATACTTAGAAATAATCAACGATAAAAGTTTATTTTCAAAATGTCGTTTTTTTCTTTGGCAAACACTAAATACTATTCCGAATATATCGTAGATAACAACTTACTCTAACCTTATTAAATTACATTAGTTGTAATCCAATTGTGGCAGCACTTCGAACTCATCGATTGAGACGTCAGTATATGCATGCATATATCAATTGACTGTAATTGTTGCCAAAAATTGACATTAGTTAGTACATCTCTTTTACAAAAGTACAACTTAAAACCATAAATATTAATTTACGTGATTAATGTTCGGTTCCATGAACGTACATTAGTGAGCAAGATTTGTATCCTAATTAAAACTGTAGAATATAACCAAAAACCTTATAAAAGGGCAAACTAAGTAATTATGCGTAGCGGATATTACTTGCATTGATGTCCCTATGTAATTTTGCATGATATTTCTTATTATACTAATTAAAGTATGTGAACTACTTGTGTTGCTTGTGGCCTTGGACAAAGAGTGTTACTTTCTTCAGAAGAAACCAGCAAAAGGAGCTATATAGTATATAGCCCATCTCTACTAAATCGTTCAACGAAAAACAAAAATACACGCGTTTTTTTCTGTACAAAGAACCTGAACTAGATAGCACTAGAAGTCCAAAAAAACAAAATTCTCTTTCGCGTATAATCAGTTCCTCTTTTTCTTTGACTGGATAATGCTTAGTTAGATTCAAGAGTATAGGAATCAAGTTTGTTAAAGCAACACTACAAAACCAGAAAGCACTCTAAGGAGAATATATGTGTGTAATACAGCCAAATGGTATTTACGAGAAAAAAATGAAAGAAAAGATAAGTAAATCTTCTATCTGAAGCATATACTTTTTGCATCACTTTGAATTTGCGGATATTTTGATAGTCCATTTTACGGTAGACCGAGAAATCATTTATTTGAACACATTATTTCTCACTTCAAGTTATACTCTACACAATGAGTTTTATGAGTAGTAGAAATGAACCTATTGGAAACGGGTAGAGTGATGGTATTCTTCTTTCTTCGATGCTACGTACGAAGTGTGTTTTCATAGGCCGGTGTCTCGAAATACCTAGCATAGAGTGCTTACCAAGTGTTAAACTATTTGAAAGTCTCAACTTTGCAGTAGTTAGTTGTTTTTGTTGTACTTGTAAAAGATGCCATTTTATTCGAGGAACATTACTTTCTGAAAGGTTCGATCGTGCAGAATGGTTTAATTGTATTGACCCTATGTAATGATAAATCCTATTCAATATTGGTCATAGTTGAGGGATCGTGTCCATCGTGCCCGTAAGACCCCAAGGGTTGTACTACTAGGTTTGTTTGTAAGTTTTTTTAACTATTTTTTTCTTCTTAAGGCAACTTGTTGATATTAATATTTATTTGATCAGTTTGTATGTTATATGATCCACATGTGACATAAATCTGAATATGACAAAATAGTGTCACAAACATTTTAAATTGAAAAGAGAAATTATTATTAAAAAGGGTAGAATATTGACCTAATCAAAGCATGGCATGCGTTATCTGCTTACAAGCTCTATTTAATGTAACTGCAAGTCAATAACCTCCAATCAAACTGTGATGCAATGCATAAGATGACAAAAGACACTCTAATATAAAAGGGCTAGCCATCTCCTTGCAAACATTTCAAACACTCTCATTCCTCTCTTCCATCATAAAATTCTATCCAATAGCTACCAAACACCCCAAAGGATAAAGTTTCAAAAAGACTAAATTCTTTTTTGGAACCATACAATATTCGTCACATATACTGACTTTTCTTACCAATAGTTTCAACAGAAAATGGTAAGAGTTAATGGCTCAAACCTTCCACCTGGTTTTAGATTCCATCCCACTGATGAAGAACTAATCATGCACTACCTTCGTAACCAGGCAACATCGAGGCCTTGCCCCGTTTCAATAATCCCCGAAGTTGATATCTACAAATTCGATCCTTGGCAATTGCCTGGTTAGTACACCTTCACAAACCAATTAAAAGATCAAAGTTTTAATTTTAGTGTATGTCTATTTTCGTTAAATATTAGAGATTACTCATAATTTTTCGGCATGTTTCGGAAACGCACAAAAATTATAATTTATTGGGCTTACGTTTTGTTTCTGTAAAATAAAAAAGGCGAAAATCTTTCAGTATTTTTTAAGAAAACGTTTAGAAATTTTAGTCTTAGAAGTTTTGATCTATGCTTACACGTACACCCGTTCATTCAAAATCTTTTTTTCATTAATATATTGTTAACAACTACTAACTCTTAAGATCAAATATGTATTAGCAAAACCTATAGAGTTTCCAAGTTTTAGCTAACCGATTGATGGTTTTTTGCGTGCATGTGATTTGTCTAATTCAGAGAAAGCGGAATTTGGGGAAAAGGAATGGTACTTTTTTAGCCCTCGAGATAGGAAGTACCCAAATGGGGTGCGCCCAAATAGAGCAGCCGTCTCCGGGTATTGGAAAGCTACGGGCACAGACAAAGCCATCTATAGTGGATCGAAGTATGTAGGCGTGAAGAAAGCCCTTGTTTTCTACACGGGCAAGCCGCCAAAGGGCGTAAAGACTGACTGGATCATGCATGAATATCGACTAAACGAGTCGAAGACGCAACCTAACAAACTAAATAACTCCATGAGGGTAAGCCTAAACTTCTATCCAACACTATATATATTCAACAATTAATCATAAGATATAGCGTGTGCATTTTATTTGTCATGGGATTAAAGTGATCTTTATCTTTTTGAATTTCCCAAGAACCTATTTATGACAAAGCATGACACGAAGCTAAAGCTTAGAAAAATATTGTATCGTGCACATAATAGATCAAAGTTTGATTTCTTGGTATGTTCAGTAAATTAAATATTAGAAACTATTTTAATTTTCTTTTTTAAATTTCGACGCATTTCAAAAATGAAATAGTTGTTGTACTAAGTTCCAAAAACACTCTTACGTTACATTTCTACGAAGTCAAAAAAAAATGTGTCTTCGGGGAACTTTTAGAAAATTTAATTCATGCATGCACGTGGCTGACGCGATTTGGTTGGAATTTCGACTAAAAACTTGTTTTCTTTTGTACAATGTATATCAGTTGGATGATTGGGTGCTATGTAGAATCTACAAGAAGAAGAATTTGGGAAGAACTTCTGAAGAAAGAGTAGTTGATCAAGAACCAATATTTGTGACTCCTAGTGAACCGTACAAATTTCCAAAGACTTGTTCTCTAACACATTTATGGGAGTTTGATTACATGAATTCAATCTCCCAACTTCTGAATGACAACTCACACAACTATATGCCCTTCAACAATGTTCAAGAAACAAACGGGGGTTTTTCACATGGCAACGACAAAATTCACTTAGGACAACAAGTGCAACGACCTTACACAGATGCTACAAAGTTTGAGGTGAAGCAAACAATCTTTGTGAATCCAGTGTTTGATCAATTGCAGTGAGAAAAAAATGATCTATTGCCTAAAGTAGTACTGGGATTTTTCTTGTTGGAAAAATTCTATAAATATAAGTGTGTGATCTTATTAATTTATGAAATTGATGTATGGGGTGCTAGGCGACACAAATCAAAGTTGTAACAGTTTGTAAATTTTGTTCTCATTTTGTTATGAAAAAGATTTCTCTTCGTGCCATATTATGTATGTGGGGACCAATGATAAGTATCATATTTAATTTAAGCAAGGGGGCATGATCATCTAACCTAGGAAAAGTTGAGCAAATAAGTTAAAGATCAACTTGCGCCGCCATTTGAAAAATAAACAAACTGTGGGTACTGATGAATCTGAGTTGTACTAAGAATTAATCAATCTTTTCCCAATTAATGACTAGAAAAATTGGATCGGCTTACTATTTTTATATGGTTTAGTGGCCAGTTAAGGTGTTGATGTAAGCTCTTGTTAATTTAGTTATTAAAGTAATTCTGACCATAAGTAGGTGGTCTTTGAAAAATAATCTGAAAGCCAAGAAAATTACATTATTCTATTTGAGAAAAGCAACTACAAGCCAAAACTAGTTTCACACCAGTTTTTGAAGATTGCGGAAATGTTTAGCTTTAAAAATTTTCTAGCAAAAATACTTTATTAATTATAGGCATTCAAAAGTATTTATTGAAGTAATAAGTATATATTTTTTGTTAAAATTAAGTTTAGGGATATTATCATCGTCATGTGATATATATATATATATATATATATATATATATATATATATATATATATATATATATATATATATATATATATATATATTTGGCGCTGTTCGTCTTTAGTTAATTCATGTTAGCATGCATTTCGTACCTGTGAAAACGATCTGGCGTGTGTTGTCTTACGGTGATTTGGCGGCTTGTAAATTCATTAAACCGAACAATTATTTGGCTTCAAGATATTGGTCATAATTTGAGTTTGTTCTTTATTTATTTTCTCTTGTCACTGGACTTGGATTAGGAATTGCATTATGTAATTTATATCTTAGACTGGTCCAGTGCATGCATCAAGTGAGTTGGCATCATGTAAAACGACATTCACGTTAACAATTTTAAATTCTCTTACCATCAGATAGATGCTAATTAAATTAATTAACGTGTACAAAGTATAAGGTTGTGTTTGGATTATGCCAGATAACAGAAATCTTTTCAGTATAAAAAGAGCATATTGCAATCTCAGTCATTTAATTATATTTCAGGTGGTCACGAGTTAATAATTCTTATTTTTCTAGTACTTGTAAGAATCACTTTTATCTTTATAATAGTTAGCGATTCATTTTTCATGATTGTATAGTTTTCACTTTAATTTCAGTTTTCTTGAATTTACAACAGCAACCGAATCTTCTGTATATGTGGGCTTCTTTCACAACAATTAGAGAACGAACAAAAAACAAAACCATTCACGATTAAAAAATAAATAAAAAATTGAAAGAAATTAGATTCAATATATGTTTGCCTAAGGACTAATGTTGATTCACGAGATCTATAGATCGAAGACTAGAAATTGCGGAGGAAAAAAAATAAAAAAAAATGCAAACAATATAAAAAGTAATTAATGACTATTTTATTAATTATATTAGAGAAACAAATAATTATATTTTCCTTATTCTAAAGTTAAGAGACTTAGACTAATATTTAAATCTGTCCGTATAAAAGGTATAGATAATTGACATGCATGCTCGCAAGTGGTACTGTTTTTCTTTTTTCCCTCTAGAAGGAAGTCACATAGAATTTAAACTTGTAACTAGGCTTGAATCTTCTTGAAAATATTTAAATATCTTACTATAGAATTCCCAATAGCATTTTAATGACTCAACAAACGCACTTCTGACCATGTACAAGCAAAGTACAAGTAAGCTTTAAGAATCTCTTAAATCAATAAAATTAGGTTAAAGACACCAAGAATATGAAGAACAAAAACAGCATGCTTAAAGATTGTTGGACAAGATTTTAGCTACTACTTCAAAAGTCCATCTATAAAATAAAAAACAAAACAAGGCCAAGCATGTTCTAATTATCAAAAAATTATAATAATGGAGAAAGAGGGAAATAATCTGTCAACAATAGTAATAGTGATTTTGTGCATGCTATTTTCATGGATTTACTTGCACAGATTGAAGCAGAGGAATTTCAAAGGTCCCAAAACGTGGCCATTTTTTGGGGCAGCTTTGGAACAATTGATGAATTATGAGAGAATGCACGATTGGCTTGTCGAATATTTGACAAATTCAAGGACAGTAGTCGTGCCAATGCCGTTTACGACTTATACTTACATTGCTGATCCAGACAACGTCGAACATGTGTTGAAAACAAATTTCAGTAATTATCCAAAGGTGATTGATTGGTAGAAAAACATTCCTTTCAATTTTTATGCATCATTTTTTGTCTCATTTAAGTCACTTTCCCTCTAAAGTACAATGCATTAGGACAGTTTTAATTTGACCAAATTAAAACCAATTTATTGATCCAACTATCTGGGGACCTAAGTAATCTTACATGTGGTATATGGTGGTTGTACCGAATTCTGTGCCTGATATTATTGAATTGTCGTCTCATCTGAAGGAAAAAGCTTGTAGAGAAGATTAGCATTCATTAATTTATATTCAATCTCTAACACTTTTCGTCACGTGTAGATTGTAAGTCTTTTTGTTATGTCTGGCACGCCACATTTTTGAATAAGTGAGTGGCAGTGAGATTCAAACTTAGAACATCTTATTTGGCATGAGCTCTGATACCATGTTGATTCGTTGTATCTCTAAAAGTTCAAGCTTTATAGGACGGATGTTAATTAGATATCACCTAACTCTTATCTATACTAGTTTTGTAATTTCTTCAATGTTTTTGTATTGTTAAGGATTTATGAGGATATTTCAATCCCTGTTGTTTTGTTTGAAGGGTGAAGTGTACCATTCCTACATGGAAGTCCTATTGGGAAATGGTATATTCAATGTTGATGGTGAGCTTTGGAGGAAACAGAGGAAAACAGCCAGCTTTGAATTTGCTTCCAAGAATTTGAGAGATTTTAGTACAGTTGTTTTCAGAGAATATAGCCTCAAACTCTCTGCAATTCTGACTCAATCATCTTACACTAACAAAGAAATAGACATGCAGGTACTAATTAATAAACCATGTTCAAAGATTTGGGACACTCTAAAAATCAATCAAAAGAAATGAACATTGTTCTTAAGATTTTTGACACTTGTAATATTTTTTTCTTGGCAAAAGAGGGACTTACTTTTATTAAATTTGCAGGAACTTTTGATGAGGATGACTCTTGACTCAATATGTAAAGTTGGATTTGGAGTGGAAATAGGAACACTGACTCCTGATTTACCAGAAAATTGCTTTGCAAAGGCCTTTGATATTGCAAATATTATAGTGACACTTAGGTTCATTGATCCTCTCTGGAAACTAAAGAAATTCTTAAACGTCGGATCAGAAGCCGTGCTAGATCAGAGTATTAGAATCATCGATGATTTTACGTACTCTGTCATCAGGAGAAGAAAAGAAGAAATAGACGAAGCAAAAGGGATTAATAAAGACGACAAGGTAATCAACTTGTTACAAACTAATAAAATGAGAGAGTTCTATACTTCAGTTAATTTCTTTTACCATCTTAATTCCTATGTTTTCAGATCAAGAACGACATATTATCGAGATTTATTGAGCTAGGCAAAGATCCAGAGAATAACATGAACGATAAAAGCCTGAGGGATGTTGTTCTGAACTTCGTGATAGCGGGGCGTGATACAACTGCTACTACACTTACCTGGGCTATATACATGGTAATGACACATGAAGATGTAGCAGAAAAACTTTATGAGGAACTAAAAGAATTCGAGAAAATTCGTGCAGAAGAAGAGGGTGTTACGTTTAACTCGTATCATGAACAGGATCAAGATTCTTTTGATCAGAGAGTAACGCAATTTGCGGGACTTTTGAGTTATGATTCATTAAGCAAGCTCTATTACCTGCATGCGGTTATTACAGAAACGCTTAGATTGTACCCTGCAGTTCCTCAGGTTAGTGATTCCTAACATTAAAAACGAGAAAAGAGACATGACAATGTACATTAGTAAAACAAGATTTAGCTATTTGGTCAATTTGCAGGATCCTAAAGGAATCTTGGAGGATGATATTTTACCAGATGGAACCAAAGTAAAAGCAGGAGGTATGGTCACTTATGTACCGTATTCTATGGGAAGAATGGAGTATAATTGGGGTCCGGATGCAGCTTCGTTTAAGCCAGAGAGATGGCTCAAAGATGGAATTTTCCAAAATGCATCTCCATTTAAATTCACCGCATTCCAGGTACATTAAATTCATCAAAATATAGTTGCTGAAAAAAACATATTTTGAAACGATAAGAACTTTTGTTGCCTGTTAGATTGAAAATATATTGTCATGATATCAAATTCATGTACGCACGTGCAGGCAGGTCCGAGGATATGCCTAGGGAAGGATTCTGCATACCTGCAGATGAAAATGGCGCTGGCGATTTTTTGCAGATTCTATAAGTTTAAATTGGTGGAAGGGCATCCGGTGAAGTATAGGATGATGACAATTCTGTCAATGGAACATGGATTGAAGCTTACAGTTTCTAAAAGGCCATGAGTTTCTAAAAGGTTTCAATTCTGGAAAACAAAATGGGAACTTTTTATGTGGAGGCTTTGTCATTCTGTAAAGAAGTACTGAAGTAGCAAGCAGAAACACCAATGAATGAGTATGTCGTCTATGTTATGAAGCAAAACCACTAAAAAGACCAGATAAATTAGAGTCAATTTAAGATATATTAGTTATGTAGCTACGAAGTTTTCATGTTAGAAGTTAAGTGAGTTATAAATGTACATAAATGGAACGACATCACAATGCATTGTTATAGTGTTTGTCTTTATGTAGTTTATTCAGACCATTCTTCTTCTTTTTAAATTTTAAGTCTGAACTCAGTTACACACATCAATAGTATTCACTATTCTAGATATCAGATTTAAGCTCTTTTGGATTTAGTTAGTTAACAAAAAAAATCAGGCAAACAACACGATTCTATATATGAGGAATGGCTTACAAGTAAAAGCGTTATTATAAAACAGAAGAGGATAACAAATGACATGTCACCAAAAGCAAAGGCCAATAACTGAAGCAATGAAAGAGCAAAAATCATCCACAAAAATCTTTCTCCTCATCACCAAAAAAATAAACATAACATTTTCCATGACACTAAACTCTTGAACTCAAACATGAAAACCATGACCACCATTCCCAACTCCACCACCCCATTCCACAACCGTAGCCTTCCAAGGATCCAAGCTACATTATCCGATCACGAAAATCAAGTTCCACGTCGTAAAATCTTTACCACAATCTTGTCCACTTCATTGGCATTAGGCCTACAAGCCACTCCAATAGCACTAGCTGAAAATTGGGGCACACGTTCATTTTTGAGAGAAAAGTTCTTTGAACCAAATCTGTCTCCGGAAGATTCCGTGGCAAGAATCCGACAGACTGCTGAGGGGCTTCATGCCCTTAGGGGCATGTTAGAATCCATGTCATGGAGGTATATCATATTCTATATACGTGTGAAACAATCTTATCTTTCGGAGGACATGACCATTGCCATGGCTACGGTGCCCGAAAACCAAAGGCAGTCCTATGTTGATGCTGCCAATGAGTTAGTCGACAACATGGCCGAGGTATGTTCTAATATCGCAACTTCTTTTAAGGGTAGAAAGCGTCAAACCCCCGTCATATACCCCATTTTGCAGTGCATGCACTTATTATTTTAAAAAGTTACAATGTGTGAAGTCCTTGACCTTTTCTAAATGGTGCCTGGTCAACTTTCCGACAAAATATTAAGTGTAAATGTGGGATTCGTCTCGATTTAACTCTTGTTCCAATAATGAGCCTCCTTTTCCCTTCAATTTCATCCTGATTCTCAAAATTAGAAATTAAGAAATGTTATGAAGTTAAGGAACATATAACAAAAACTGAAGAGAAGAGATAACTTTTTTACTGAAATTGAGGTTGATGAATCCCTCGTATCTATGCTTAATATTCTTGCGAAAATATTCCGTCGGAAAGTTGACGAGGAGTTACTTAGCACATATTTAATAGGCAAGGGAGCATATTGCAACTTTTTGAACGATAGAGGGCACGTCACAAAAAATTGGGGGATTGACGCTTTTTACTCTTTTTTTAGTTCCTGTTTTGATTTTGTTTATTCTTCATGTTGGAGTGTGTCGTGTGATGTTCGCTAAGTTTGATATTTGATAGGTTTGTTTTCTGTTTACAGTTTGATTTTTATGTTCGGACACCAAAGGTTTACGAATCATACTTATACTACGAGAAGACATTGAAATCGATCGATGATCTTGTGGCATTTTTAGCTTAATACAGGAGAGGTTGCACCTGTTTGGCTTATAGATTTTAATTGTTTATGCTTCTGTAAAGTATAATGAAGCGGTTTGTGAGAAATTGATATGGAAATATGTACTATTTTTCTGATTATATTGTTGCAATTACTAGAGAATTTACGGTAATATTAGAATAATCTTTAGTCACATACTGTATAATGAAGAAATTGCCATCTTGCTACTTTTTAAGATGAGAGTATCTATCATATCAAGCAGTTGATCAATTTTGCCAAAATAAGTCAGAAAAGCTAATATGGGAACACCTAAGTTTTTGAGTTTACTGCAGAAGTGGCAATCTTGATTGTGATAACTTATAAAGATAATTCAGAGTAACTGCAAGCTTTATGCAGAAACTACACACACTCGAATACCAATACTATAGTAGGATCAAATAGTGTTAGGCTAGCTTTTATCTTTTACTTTTCATACAAGAGACACGTAGCTATTCGTGACTGTAGAAAATTACCGACTCCTATATAATTCTAAGCCGGACAACGGGATCAACAGAACAAAGATGAGAACTGCAGCAAAAGAGCCAATCAAAGATCCTGTGATGCGCTCGCAGAAATTTTGGTACTGTCGACATATGGCAAACCAATTTGCTGAGGCGTTTCCTTTATGTGCTAGATATACAATAGCTGTTGCAGCTGATGCTCCGGCAGTTAGCATAGCTAGCATTATCTGTAGAAAGAGTTTCATTTTTCAACTAGAAGGTGACAACATTTTATATACGTATAAATAGCTTAACCTGCACTAAGTTATAAGCAGCATACATAAATTGTTGTATGATGTTGAAAGTTGACTAATCTTCATGACATAACTGTGAGCCTTGCACAAGATCAGGAGAAAATGTAATAGGACTCTCTAAGATAGAAATCCATCACTTCTTTGAAAACTGGAAAAATTCTTCACTGCTGGCTTATACTAATCCATCAATGTTCATACTAAAGGATACTTAACACACCGTGTCTTTGGGCCTATTAGATATCATTAATCGAAGAAAACACTCCACTTTCAAATTTTATTTTCTCTTTCCAAAACCAACGAATAAGTGAAACGAGAGAAAGAGTTCTATTACCGTGTCCAAGAGTATCAGCAATGCTCTACTCTTCGCTGCTTTTGTCCTGATAACATGATAGATTGCCATTGGGAGAGAAATGGCTAGATATCCACATACTACTGCGTTTACGATCACAAAGAACCTATATGACAGATAGAACAAAAGAAAAGGTTATGCTTTAACCTTAAAAGGGCATGAAGCTCCCATGTATATGATAACATAATAGATAAGATTTCGACGACTAACCTAAAGGTCGGAATATCATCATATTGAGCCTGGAACAATACGGTTTGTGTTGAGAACGGAAGGGTCTCATTAGTTGTTCCCATTGCCAAAGCACTTCCTAGTGTTCCAAGAATTGCTATAATTCTGAGAATAAGATCTAATATGGATACTCCTCTGCTCACGCTTAAACTTTTGGATGTTTCATTCGCTTCGTTTGGCCCTTCTGGCTTCATTCTCGTGCTACAATGTTACAGAAGTTGCAACTATAAGTAAAACTCAGGCTGTGTAACTGAAAAAACTTGGTTAGGCCATATCTTGAACTTATAGATAGAACTTGAACTTACAAATTAGCATACACAAGCAAAGTTTGGATCTTTGTAAATAATGTACCAAAAGGAGAAATCCAATGTGAATGGTAGGTTTGCAGACTTGTTTTATGTACTTTTGCTGGCATCAGAATGTGATTTTATTAAGCAGTATTATCATGCTTTTGTAGCTAAAGTACAGTAAAGACCTCCAAATTCTTACCTGCTCCAATTTACTAATAAATGGAACTACAAATTAAGAAGTAAAAGTTTGTTTGCCTATTTTCAGGGCTATATTGAATGATTATCTCCGACAAATTCATTATTCTAATTAAATATCTTCTTTAAGTATACTTACGGCAAGCTTTAGTCTTAGTACCCTACATGGTCATATTCTCGAAACATCATTGCGTTATCTATAGTCCATGAAGTAGTAACAATTTTACTTAAGAATCTGTACAACATAAGATAGTGTTGCATTCATGGTTTTTCTACGAAATATATACAAAGCATGAAGCTACAAATAGAAGCATATCTTATATGCAAAAGAAACAGAATTTAAAGGTGTGGAACAAATAATTTATGTACTTGCTTCATCTTCTCTGGCTATTGACTATTTGAAGAAATAAAAAATAAAAAATAAAAAAAGGTACAGTTGCAATAATTAATGCAACATACACCTCATCTAACTAATTTGATGTTACATGATCCAAAAATTTTGATGGGGATGAATTGGTAGTTCCTTTAGAGTTGAAACCAGAACTCTAAGAATCGGGATGAGATGAAATAAATGAAATATTCTTCTTCTTCCTTTTACAATAATACTTCAACACATAACTGTATAATACAACATTAGATAATATTGAATAACTTCGTATTAACGGCATAATAACCAATTAATATCTTAACAAACTACTAAGTAGAGATAAAATGAAATAGCTATCTTTTGGATTGATTTAATCAACTTGCATGGCATGGCCAATTCTAAGCCCATAGAAAACGACATTGCATCAAATTGGTGGTGTTGGGCCTACCTGGCCCAAAATCTTTCTGTGAAATTGTCCATTAATGTTCATTCAATTTGTCTTCAACTATTTTCCCAAGATTTGACCAAATCTTTTTTCTTTAAACTAAAAAGTAAACTCACTCCTTTTCTCTTTTCCCATATAATTTTTTTCAATCATTCAATTGCCATACAATGCAAAAGAGAATGAAGGACTGAGATGGCCTACCTTTGTGGAAATGGTGGTGGAACGTTCCACTCCGGCTAAGTGAGAAAACCTTGTTGGATACTTTACAAAGTTTAATTAAATGGGGCACATTAATGGATGAAGACATTCAGAAAGTTTGAGGAACTTAAGTTATACATGACTCACAGAGATAAGCATTTGGATTTGGAATACACCATTAAAAGTCTAACAAGAGTATTAAGGGACTTTTGACTCAAGCCCACACACATATGGCTAGAAAACATAAGGTGATGATAGAAGCTATAGATAACCAGCACTAGAACCCCTTCAAGAGAAATCACATGAACTTTTTAGAAGGAAAAGAATGAACTTAACCACGGGCGATATCATCGTTACAACTACGTGGGACACATAACAGAAAACAAGACGGGGATATCCTTTTCAATTAAATGGAGTCATTTACCTGAAAAGGAAACAACTTGGAAGAATCTGGATTGGATTCAGTGCCATTTTCCAAATCTAGAAATTTGAGGACAAGCTTCAAGAAAGTGGGAGAGTATTGTCAAGAATCAAACTATTAGGAATTAGGGTTTAGGAAGAATTTGTAGGGTACTAATGTGCCTTTTATTTTAAAAAGTATCAATTAAGCATAACATGTAGGATTGATCAATTGATATATATAAATCCTAGGCAGATTTATAACAAAAAATCTAAGATGAAATATAGCATCTCTCATATTTAGAGAAAACAATTCTCAATGCAAATCCATTATAGCTTCGTGCCTTATGTGCATATCTTTCTTTTTTCCCCTTTGTTCAAAAAGAAATGACATGCCTTTTCCTTCAAAGGAGAAAATAAAATGTGAACGAAAAGTGTTGCTACAGTGGGAGAAGGCATGGTCTAAGGAACTTACTTAAAAAAAAACATCCATGGTGGACTATCTATAATCACCTGAACTTCCATCATCAACATGATTTATAGCCAATAATCATCAAAGATCTGACATGTGAATACGAGGTTGAAATGTAGCCAAAAACGACTTGCCGATACTACGTACTCCCTCCAAGATTTGATTCAAACTTCAATCACATTCATATAAAAAATCAAAGATCTCAACACAAAACTTTCTTCTAAGATCTTCTTCATACTTGGCATTCATGGCTCATAACAGAAACACCATATTGTATACCAAAAAGGGTTTTGTCGGCAAGTCATCCTTGGCTACACTACACGTTCGTCGTGTCCACATGCAAGACATTAGGTGATCTATAAGCAAAAAAGATATTGGATCAACACATGTGTTTGATAAGGTGAATAATGGGGTTTGATGTGAGATATATACTATGCAAAAAAGAAAAAAATGGAAAAGCTCTAAACAAGGAGGGTACATGGATGCCCCATTGTTGGAGTTATATGTGAAGGGGTCAGCCTTTTGCTATGCTGTTGACAGTATATAAGCCAGATTTTTGTGCATTATCTGTTATTTTTTGTTTTTTGGATTTTGAGCTGTTACAACCGTGACATCTGATCATCACTCTTTTTTAAAAAAATGATGGAATTTGAATTATGGATAAGGGCATTGGAAAAGTGATCACTTCAAGGCAGAGGTTTTGCTACACATTGCCAACCACTTGTGGCTATCCTCATCTTGAGGGAACATCTATTTGCTTCCTAACAAAGTTATAAATTATTGAAACTTGAAACATATTTCTTATAATTATTTTATTTAAAATGTTTTTCTCCTCTAAAAATAATTGTCTTATGGGATCATAATTAAAGACCAATAAAGTTTTTGAGCATTTAAGATTTTTTCAATGCTTATAGATTACTGTCCCATTGAAATTTTATCACAATCTGAGATTTTGAAGAAAATCCATGTTCGTGTAGTCTCAAAACTCTTGAAAATTACTCATCCATTAACTATTTAACCAGACATTTTTATGCCAAAACCAAATATTGGACCATTGCCCACTATTATTAAGCACATTGAGACATTAAATCCATCTGCAAATTTTATCTGGGCTCAAGGCCCAAGTACTAAAATTGGAGAAGTTCAGCTTGAAGGCCCAATTCCAAAAGAAACACTCAAGAATCTAGATGCCAAGACACCTTTATTCCATTCAAGTTGTGTTGTAATAACGCAATCTTTCTTTTTCTGTATTCAGCTTCTTCTCTAAATTTCTGAACTTATATCTGCTTAAAGTTCAAGTTCAGGTAAACTTTTTCAAATCTTTATGTTGATATATTTAATTACTTTATGTAAACACTAACAAAATTCTAACATGGTACATTAGACTCTTAAGATCATGGAAGAATCAGACATAACGCCTGAGATAGATAATGAAGCAAAAAACAAGGAAATAGATCTTGTGGGCAGTAATACTGAAAAAGCTGAAGAAGCCAATGATTTGCCGGAGAAAGATATTAATCGAAGCGAAAACTGCATGCCTTCTCTGCAGCAGGAGGTAAATCAAAACCAAAAGTTCTACTCAAAATTCATAAGTGATGAGTATTTTTCAGTATCGCGATTTTTTTGTACCAAAATCGTGTAGCACTGGTTGTAGAATCGGTAGATTTATAACATGTGGATATAACGCGCGTGCAGTAATACCTTAATGCATGCCTTGGTGAAATGGAAATTAATAAATTCAACAGTGGTATAGAAAGTGTGACCATCTTGATATAGTTTATCTGATTTGAGATGATCTTTTGTCTTTAGTATATTGTAATATTTGAAGTAACTCCCACAGTTTTATTCAGCAGGAGGAAATAATGAAGAAGAAGTATGGTAATTTGCTGCCAAGGAAGCCTCCTTTAATATCAAAAGTAAGTCCATATTCCCCACTTTCAGATATATGATCATCTAAATTACTTAAACCTTCAGTTGCTTACAACTGGTGCTTTTTCATTTCAATTTAACATGTCTTTAGGACCATGAACGTGCTTTCTTTGATTCTGCCGATTGGGCTTTGGGAAAGGTAAGTACTAAATTTTATTTATTTCGTTTTGCGTATCAACATAATCATGAGATTGTTGTCCATATAACAGAAGAGCAAAGGACCTTTAGAGGCTCTTCGACCTAAACTGGAGGTAATTTTATGCTTCGTCTTTAAATTTGTCAGAAAACTTAATCATCTTTGAAAATTTTATAGAGCACCAGCTATGCTCAAATGGGTCGATGTAACTTTACTTACTAGGCCAATATAAGTTTTTTTTTCTAAAAATGAAAGGTTTTTTTGATTTGTTTCACTAAAATCTCAACAGCCATCACCACATCATCAAACACGAACAAGATCAGCTTATGCACCTGCAGACGGTGACAATTGTGATAATGTAGACGGGGTGGAGAACGAGGGCGTCGCAGTAGACAACAACTCTGAGGGTACCGACCATTCTGAGATTCTGAATCAAAAGAACTGATTTCCTTCAAGCTGAGAAACAGTGAGCTTTACTTCTAATGACTTTTCAAGCAATAAAATGAGTAAAACATGTGGTGAGACAATTTTGGCATGGCAGTCATATTTGTTGAATGCCACTTTGAATTGTTTTCATTGTTAATTCTACTGGAAAGATTGTTTACTGCATTGTCATTGTGAGTTCTCCTGTACAAAAAAAGCAGTGTACCCCCTAAGCAGAATAAGCTTTTCTGTGTAGAAAAGATACACAGGCAAAGGCAAAAGGATAAACCAAAGAATCTTCCACAATATACCAAAGGTCCAAACATGACACATTACTGCATTGAATTTAACTAAAAGTCACTGTTTTACTAAACGATCGCATGACGTTAGAGGATCTCATAGGTACACGACCACATCTATCCATCCAGTTTCATCAAAACACTACACATTAAGTGGCAAAATGAGTGCATGTTTATTCACTCTGCTGATCTGGTTTCCTTGTCGCAAACCTCAGTTATCGCCAAAAGGGGGCAATGCACTCTTTTCAGGCATCATGCACCATATCTGTTTTTTGTGCCAGAGAAATACAAAAGTGAGGTTTTCAAAAACTACATGATCAGGACATAAATAACCATGCTATCATCCATTTTAAAGAAACTGCATTGACTAATATATCATCGCACGCGAGAAATAATGATAATATTGCACAAGACATAACGAACCAAACTGGTAAACCATCAAAAAACTCCAAAGAAAGAAATAAGCAAAATAATCTAAGAAATAAATGAGGCAGTAACTAATAGTATACTTCCAGGCAGAACGTGAAGACATATGACATCTAAAAAGGGAAACAGTCTTACCCGGCACCCGTTGATTGGTCAGCTGGATAAACAGCGTAAGATCCATAACCACTTGCACCAGCATTCTGAAGCATTGAAACCAGATCAGGACCACCGGGGTGCAGAAGAACAAGAGGGCAAATAGCATAGTGAAAACAAAACCGTAGTCCAGACATTTACATGTTAGTGATTCACATCTCAAACCAAGAGAAGTAGAGAAATACAATTTATGACATAATTTATGATTTTATACAATAATGCCCAAAAAGAGCATCTTAATCAATTCAAAGTTCTAATTACCTGTGAACCATCATAACTCCTATAATTGTTGTCAGCTTGAGGCAAGTGTTTAGGGTTGAAGCCACCAGATTGGTGTGAATATCCCGCATCACGTGTTCTATTACCACGATATTTTGGAGCATCAAATACCTCTGTCGAAGCTGGAAGGTATGGAGCAGGTGGAGGAAACGCTGGTGAACTCCCATCCGTCTCAAATAGGTTGGCTCTCAAGCGCTGCATTACTAGTAGTATAGCTTTCCTAGCAGAATTCATGTCTCCGGTTACCTGCACATAATATACTAATGATTGAGTACACACATATAGTGAACGCAAGCACCATGACAATAACCCCGCCAAAAACATGAAACACCAAAACCAAATTGCACATGCAATTACCTGTACCATCTCGTCATCGGCATCTGCTACTTTAGGAACATTCTCATCAGAAAAAATGCGAATGCCTGCTCTAGTGCTACTTCGCATCTCTTTGATTATAGCCCCCCCTTTACCAATAATACATCCAATTCTTGAGCTCGGGACAAGTAAACGAGTTGTGATCACAGTTTCACCAGAATCCGTCTCTAGCTTATCGCTGCACCTTGGTTGCAACCTCATCACAGCATCAATCACGCGTGATGGACCTTCAAACATCTAAATATAACAAGTGGAAGTAAATTTATCACACCTCAGTTAGTGCATGAGCAGAATAATGTAAAATTGTACTCACCTCCTTAGCAGTAATAGCGATAATACAATCATCTTCAACAGCACCCTCACTATCAACAATAATGTATGCACCTGATTCTTGTCTAATTTGTTTTATGGTAGCACCACCTTTGCCAATCACTGACCCAAGATTTTCAGTTGAGCACACTAATTGAAGATGGAATTCCTTCCTGATAGAAGACCAATCTCCAGTATTTCCATAAGCACCCATTAATGAGGTGGCACCCACATGTGCGCCACCAGTGCTTGGATGATTAAATGAGATTCCGGATCTGTAAATGCTCAGCGAACTCAATAGTAAATGCTGAGATCGGGAAGGGTTTTCATGGAGACAAAACGCTACTTGATAAAGAGCCTTCTTCACGGCATTGGCTTCGCCAGTTATCTGACATTTAAAATTATCAACAAATCAACAAGCAATTTCTTTCACATTATAAAATAATGAAAAGCTAATTATGGTAAGTCTTACTCAAACTCGTAGATCCAAATTATCAAAGATAAAGGCTAACATGGCATGGATTACCCCTCCACTGGTCAACAAGAAAAATATTCAAATTATCTTTACCACAACGATACTTTCTTTTTTATCGGGTTACCATAGCAATACTAACAGATTTCACGCCATCACGAGATCAGGGTTCTTGATATGCTTGGTAGGTACTAACTAAGTGTAGTCCAGTCAGCTTTGAAATGACTTGAACTAGGAAAACGACAAATATTATCCAAGCACCACCATGAAATCAAGAAACGACTTTCTCATTTCAAAACCACGTAAAGCATGTCGAATAAGTGTAATGATGACATACACAAAGAGTGGGGGGTAACTCATTAAGATTCAAGAACACTAATTATGAAACAAAACACAAATCTTGAATATACCTCATTAAGATTCAAGAACACTAATTATGAAACAAAACACAAATCTTGAATATACCTGGATAAGCTCATCAGAGTTCAGTGCACATGGCGGTAAATGTTCACTGCCCAAAATTCTGATCTGTGCATGAGTTTCGCTCCGCATATTTTTAATTATTTGTCCCCCTTTACCAATCACACAACCTATCTGATCAGCCGGCACAAGCAAACGCACGGAGTGCAGAGGTTCATCATACACGCCGTTTGCAGGAGACTCCTCGGTCACCACTCTATCATGAACCCTAAAAAGTGCATCTTGTGCAGGCGAAACAGTCTCATTTCCGTAGCTATTGGTTTCGTCTCTAGTACTATAAATGGTAACCACGCGTTCATCGCACCCTGGGATAGTTTCACTAATCCTAATCCTAGCATTAGTCTGTGCCCTCAGTTGCTTCGCAATATCACCGCCTATTCCTATAATACTCCCTATTTTTCTCAACGGGCACAAATAACGGTACACCGTGTCGTCTGGACCAACGAAGTTAGGTTCTTTATCATCATTCCTTTTCCTTCCTTCATTCCCAGAATAATCAGATGGTATCTGTGAGATTTTCACATCATCACTACGCTGCCCCATTCTTCGAGCAGGAACACATATACTTCTACCAAAAACACAAGACAACAAATAAATACATAAACAAAACCATGGACATTCACAATGTAGTCACAAAACACAAAACCTAACCACACACACACAAAATAAAAATTGATACACGCTGATGACCTTTTACTTATATAATTATCGCTTATTTTCGATAAATAAAAAACCCATTACAGTAAAAATGCTAAATTTACCATAGAATCACAAAACAGGCTCATAAATTAAATAAAAAATTGAACTTTACACCAAACCCATACACAAATCCGTGATTTACTTCAAATTTAATCATTAAAAGCATAAAACAGGACGAGTTTATAAGAAAAAATTAACGAATGTAGGGTTAGATTTTACCTTAGAGAAACGAACAGAGTGAGAGGATGGTGAATTTTGTTCGCCGCAAAATATACTGTGAGGAGGCGCAAATTGTTTTTTGTAGAGAGCAGTGATGTGTAATATGTTAATTGTGTGTCTTTTTATGTGAGCGTGCGTGCACACATATATATCATATAACCGCTTATGAAAAAAACATAAAATGAAGGACAAATATTATATTATATATTTCGTATGAGAAAAAATATCTGTGGAAAATAGGGGCCATAGGGTTTACTAAAATATCCAGATTGTTTCCTCTTCCTTTCTTTTATTTGGGAGGCACGAATTTATTTTTATCATGTAAATAAAATATGGACATCGGAAGTGCATTAGTAAGAATCATTTTATTATCTACTTTGTAATTAGCGTTTGTATTTATGTCACAATAAAGGCTTTTGTTAGAATTTTGAAAAACTATAAAGTAATCTCTTGATCGATTATAAGATGGTAATCATTAAAAACTTATTTTCCACTATTGCAGTATAAAATTTAAGTGCGTGCAACACTGTTGCAATCAAATTATTCATAACCTCTTTTCAATATGGATTTACATTAATAACTGAATTTATGCACTAGATCGTCATGTTGCGACTTGCGATTATATTAAATAATTACTTGTGAAGTTGTTCTTAGTCGCCATGGAGCTTTTCCTTCTTATGGAACATTTTGCCTCAAAAGGTAGTACAGCATTGATTGTAATCATTATAAGAAGAGCCAAGGTTGCTTAATCCAAAGTCACCTAATTAGTTAATTTTCATATCTAAGGAGAAGGAAGAGGTGTTAGACTTGCAAAGGCTAAACTTGGTTTATTGCAGCACTTTATATAGCATAGTTTGTTTGACCAGTGTTAAAACTATTTGTGTATTTTTTACTAAAGAGTAATTTCATAAATATAGTAAAATGAGGACTCTGCTCCTGACCTTAATAACAACAAGTCCATTCTGTTAAAACCAGATTGGCCCACACTAAAAACCCAACAAAAGGAAAAAAAACAAAAGCCACATGTTAGGAGATTGACATCAGCAAATGTGGCTGGGCTTTTTTTACGTAGAAATAGGATAATTGAATATTTAGTTTTGATTATTTTAACACTATGATGACAGCAATACATCTATTAAATGAAAAATAAATTAAGTACATGCAAGAGTCTATCAATCATGACAATTTGTGATGAGTTATGTGGTCTCAACATTCTCAGTATTCGTTGTTTTTCTGTCCTCTCGCGTATATATAATACGGTAAGTTAAATGTTAAATAATGGGTAGTTTCTTATGGGACTTAAGGTTTTGTGGCACTAGTAGTTATATTGATTTGTCAAACAATGTTATTATGGGACTTAAGATTTGGTTACATTAGCGGCAATGGTGTTGATATTTGAAAAATATTATGATGTTGAACATAACATAAGGCTTGAACTCAAAAAGAATACCATGTTACAACTTACGCTATAAACAGTTCGATTATTTTCCTGTTTTGAAGCATAGGATGGTTGGACTTTTGAGGAAATTAGGTTTAGAGCATAGGACGCGATTGCAAGAACTCAAAGAGTATCTTACGTATATGGACTTGTATATTGTTTTTTTAAATTTCCTTAGATGATTTAGTTACTTGTTAGAAGGGATCAAATGAGATTCATCATTTTCAGCTCATACAGAAAAACTGCGCTGAAATTGATTTTAGGACCAAACCAAAACGGAAAAGTAAGTTTGGGCTGAACAGCAAACCGCTATTCAACATTTCAGCTTCAATGTGGACCAAAATTTCGATTTTTAGCCCAGTTTTTGGGTTTGGGCCGAAAAGCACCAACCCATAGTTCCCGGGAGAGGAAGCCTGATATCTATGCTATTAGAGCTCGAAGGAAGTTCGAACATGGCCAATAAATAAGGGTTCATGTACGATGTGGTTGTTGGCTGCAACATATTACATAGAATAACGAGATTGCGGATTCGGTTAAAAAAGTTTTGTGTCAAAGGGAATACAATTTTTCCTTAACTTAGCTACTAATATTGGCAATTCTCAATTTATTCTTTGTTATAGTGGATTATTTTTACCTAAACATGACCCCAGATGTAAGTATATTATATCAAACAACATCATACATAGTGTAGTCTTACGAGCGGTTGGAAGAAGATGTAAATATATAGTATTTACTAACATTGGCAATTCTCAATTTATTCTTAGTCATGTCGTGTCTTATAATTTTTAAAAATTAGTATTGACATGTTCGTATTGTATTATGTTTCTCCCTTAGTTATGTCAAATCTTATATTTTTAAGAAATTCAGTATCATCATGTTCGTATTGTATTTTGTTATTTTCCTATACTCATGTCCATTCATATTCATCACATATCTACCTCGAAACTGAAGGAAAAAATAAAACGTCACAGTATGCTGATTTTTGGGTTCCATGTGCATTTCCTTCTTTCAAAAGTGAATAGTGAAATATGAAATGAAATCAACCTGTTGTAAGATAAATTAGCAAATCATGGTCCATAGGACCATACGTACATTATAATCATAATTTTTCAACATGGCCTTAAATTTTGTGACATTAGCAAATCATGGTCCTTAGTCTATACCTTGTAATCATATAGAATATTATATAATTGTGATCACAAATAAAATAATCGTGACCACAAAATCTAAATAGGACCATTGTATATGTAAATAATTTCCTATATTAAGTACATTAATCTATTTCGGTCCTTCATTTCTTTTCTTTCAAATTGGGGATTAAATTGCAAAGAGGACCATCAACCGTTGCCCAAGTTGATGTGGTCGGTGTTTGCATCGAACCGAGTAATTTGCAAACGCTATGTGAATATATGATACAGATTAGGTGTTTCTCATGATGTTTGCTCCCATTTCGCAATAAATACAAAGGCCCACAACGTTAAATTGTTCGTACTTTTTCCTTTTTGATAATAACTTAGTACCTCAGTATCCATGTTCTAGCCCTTGTCATTTTCCAGCAATTTGCTCTTGTCACGTCTCACAATCAAATCACAATTTTAATTTCTTTTTGGCTCGTTTTATTTTTATATTTACCTATAAGATAACATTTGGGTGTGAGCATTTCATCTACTATTTGAAAAGAAAACATTATTCTCTCTAATATATCGTATTTTGTAGCTGACTAAAACAGTTGCTCACTCGATGAGAAGTAGGATTATTTTTATTTTATTCAGACTTAGATAAAAGAGGTTGTCAATAACATCATTTGTCTTTAATGTTTATTTCAGATTTTCATTGGTTATAAGTTATAACTCTAGCAATGGAGTCGCCAGGACTTGCTCTTTTTCTTCTTTTCAATTCTTTTCTTTTGTCATTTGTAGGTCATGAGACTACTACATATGACACAATTTAGTTTATATTCTAAAACATAATTATAAAATTTTGTCTAACATTTGCACAAAAAGCATATGCAGCGTAGCAGTAATGGATACATTTTTAATCTATGTATGTCTACATGGAGAAACCTTACGGTCGACCCACCACAGGGCCAATTTACATACCACGTTTCTCATGCCATACTACAAGTTAATTTAAACTCTTTTGAAATTAAAAAGAATTATATTGGAATCATTTATCAAATAAAACTAATATTGGCATCCATATAATTTGTTTAAAATCATGAACAAGAAATATATAGCAAAATGACTTGGAGGGAGATTGTTACGGGCCTTAGGTCCGTGATCACTAGAAAAACAACGTTGGACCACAATTACGTGTATGATATTTCGGCTAAGATGTATGCTAAGTCTGGCCATCATCGGAAATTTCGAAGTCTTAGCTTAACGGGAAAATCCATTTTTTTAATTTCTTAGTGTTCAACTTTCTTTTTTTCTTTTTCTTTTTTCTTTTTTTGAACGCTAGTGTTCAACATTCTATGCATGTATTTATAAGTAAAGTCTGTTTCACGACAAAAAATAAAAAGGAAAAAAAAAGATATATCAGAAAGGTTTGTTTCATGGATTTAGCAAATTCATAATAGATTGAATATTCACACGGTTTTGCTTTATATTAGATCATGATGAATCACTTTAGACAACTAAGAAAGAAATATATTAGATCATGTATTAGGAGAAAAACTGCGATTTAATTTTTATGATGAATCACTTTAGACAACTAAGAAAAAAATATATTAGATCATGTATTTACGTTTGACATCGGGTTGGTTTATTTATGAGAACTAATACGCTTCAATACTTAAAAAATTATAAAAACGCATATTGTCTTAACATTTGTAGTAAACAATATATAACAGAAAATCATAGATTACATGCTCAACACGTAAGTGATTAACAAAGAAAAATTATCATGATCTGAACTAATTTGGTGAGGTAAATTAAATAATTCGTGTAAGGCATTTTGGCACTATAAGCTAAAATACACGTTAAATAATAAATAAGAAGCTGTGAGACATTATTTTAAATTAATCATGGTGGGATTTGCTAATTTTATTTTCGCATGAAGATCAATTGAGCATTGGACATATATGAAGGTATCATCTGCACTAGCTTCGTGGTTACTAACTAGGCTACTTCATCTTTTTTTATCATGCTGCAATTGAGACTAGTCATAGTGCCCATTAATAATTCACAAGTTAGTTTCACATGTCAATGGCATGCATGTGATATTGGGTCCAGAAATATAAATGGGTCAATTAGTAATATATTATGTGGGAACATTAGTGTACTGAATTATTTTCCTCTTGTATTCAAACATGCTGGTCTGAACATACGACACTGTTGCTTTGTAAATTCATCCATTTTTAGCAACCAATAGTTTCATGAGTAGGTCAATACATTCATATAACTTGTCTGAATATTCGTAGTAACTGGTTATACCCCCAAGACCTAAAAACTGGACATTTAAAATGGTTAAAGGAAGTGTTTGCTTTTATTTGTGATAGTGCAGTCTGCCTCATATATCTGCAGTTGTTTTTGCCAATTCCATTTATATAGTGTCGTCGTCGTCATCATCATTATAGTTAATGTTACGGAAATTTGGCAATATTTACGAAGTTTTGCGTTACTTGAAATAATTGTTGAGATGTTTATATATATGACAACTTTTCAACTAATATATCATCATAAATTAATAATAAATAACAAAGATATTTCTTTACCAAATGGCACGTGAATGTGGGGTTGTCAAACCAAAGTACTCACTATTTTTATGAGTTAAATTACAATTAAACATACGTGAACTATTTAAATTAGCAAGCAAACCCTAATTAAACCTTATGTATAAGCTTCAAAACATTTGAATCGGGACTCTCGTAAAAATGATGTAGACCGGCTGTAGGTATTTTAGTCTCCATAACCCAACAAAAACTAGTGATCGAGATTTAATTTGCTTGATAAGATAAACCTATACTCTGAGAATTTTGCAGGTATTTGATTTCAATTTTGATACCTCTTGTTGCTAAATATAGTGAAATTAATTTAATCAACAATTACATATAATCTCCAATTTTCTTAGTATTAATTAAAAGGGGCCCAAAACCTGCATACAAAATGTACCATACTACAACAGTTAGCCCATGTGCATGCTTGACATTTTTATCCTCTTGAGTCACTCTTTAGTTGTTGTCACCTTTATTAGACTAGGTAGCAATCGCCAGTTGTTACCCACCACGGAGGCGTAATTATTTGATTAAGCAATTTCGATAAACCATAAAGCAATTTTATTTTTCTTCTCCTTTTAATTATTCAATTCGATAATTCCCTGAATAATTCGTGGAGAATAATAGTAGATAGGTGTAAACTTCTGCAAGTTATGACTAATTTTTTTCAGGAGCTTCATGTCACAAGTAAAAGCCCTGCACCGTTTTTGTAATTTATTTACTGATAGCTAACGGCAGAAGACAAGTCACGTGTGTTATTTTAATACGTAAAAAAATAAAAAATAGACATAACCCAGTAATTCTAAAGTAACTGGTTGTCTCCATCGTTTCTTTTTTCTTTTTTTTTTTTTTTTTTTTGCCTTCATGTATGTTTAGTTTATATGGAGAGGTTGAAACGTCATTGTTAAGAGTTAGTCTAAAAACCAGAAGATATAGTTTTCATCTAAACTTCGCTGATGTTTACAAATTTTAGTAACATTTTCCCTATACACTTAAATTTATATACTTTAAAATTATTGTATAATATTTAGGTGTAAAAACAACACACATTTGAATGTATATATAATTTGTATACATTTGAATGTAAAAAAATTATTAGACACGCAAAAAGAAGGAAAAAATAACACTTGAAGCGTCTATCTTTTTTTTGTGAGTTGTGCTTTCCTATAAAAAATAGTATTTTGGTACGTACAATCATAATGATATGCATAAGGCTACTTTTTCACATACAAGTAAAGCTCTCTATTAGTTATCATATATGGGAGGCTTGCTACCAAAATTTCATATATTGATCATAGCAATAAAAACAAATGATTCTACGCTATACCACCCATATTACTAATTAAATCCTCCTGGATAAGATTCTGAGATTTCTTCGATTTTATTTTACTTAATCATCGAGCTGCACACCGCAAAAAGGAAAAAAGAAAAAGAAAAAAGACCTTATGTACCAATTATTAAATTGCATAAGCAATATTATCCAATCTTTGCCAGCTCCAATCCATCTCATTTTGATATCACGCTTTTTTTTATTCGCATGCATCTTTTGTTATAATGCTTACACGAATGGCAAAGTATTCTGTTTTTCTTAATTATTTCGCTTTGCTATAATTATTTGCAGATGTAAAAGTTGTGGTGTTGAGCGTGGACGGATTCACGTGCAGATCGACTGAACGTTTCCAAGGCCAAATCATTAGTCCTTTCTCTTTATTTACGTAATTATTATTAATGCTTTATATACTAGAAGCTGATTGCTGATCAGACAAATATGGCAAACAAGGAAAAAAGAAATTGTCGAGAAAGGAAACGTACGAAAATAGTTATGATCGAATTTTCGTTATTGTCATTTCAAAAGTATTATTCATATGTGACGAATGAATTAGTAAGATGGAATTGGAAAATTAATTGATGATGTGGACTTTGCGAGCAAACTACGTGACATGCATAGTAAAAAACAACAACAATATAATATTATATGATTCTTTTTACAATGGAAGACTATTCATTTTTGAAGATTAATAGTTAATTCATTATCTAGTATACTTTTAAACTATGCAAACTATTCCTTTTTATGACTACGTGAAACCAAAAAGACCACTATACCCTATCATCAAATAAAATACCACTGGGTTAAATGCAAAAAACTACTCCTATTTATTTTTAGCATGTATAAAAAACCTCTAATTATTTTAAACTTTTTATTTCGAGGTTTTTAGAACAAGAATCTTTTCTTATTATTATTATTATTATAATATTGATTTTATATGAATAAAGAATGAAATGAAACTTAGCTTTTTTGGAGAAAAACAAAAACTTAACAATTCATTTCATCCACTAAATCTCTGTAAAATAATTTAATATGAACTGCAAAGGTTTTCTATTTTATGTTTTTTATTAAATCAGAATTTTTTTGTTTATTTCTTTCTCATTTGTATATATATAGTTATTTTAATACTCAATTTTACTTTTTTCCAAAATAGAACTTAATGCTTCTGCTGGGTTTCTCTCTTCTTCTTTTTTTTTTTTTTTTTCTTATTTCTCAATTTAATAAAAATTAGTTTATTGAATTAGAGACCAATGAGTGAGCCGTCATCTTTTTCGCAATTTAAGAGAACTAAGAGAGAGAGAGAGAGAGAGAGAGAGAGAGAGAGAGAGAGAGAGAGAGAGAGAGAGAGAGAGAGAGAGAGAGAGAGAGAGAGAGAGAGAGAGAGAGAGAGAGAGAGAGAGAGAGAGAGAGAGAGAGAGAGAGAGAGAGAGAGAGAGAGAGAGAGAGAGAGAGAGAGAGAGAGAGAGTGCTTAATTATTTGAGGTTGTTATTTAATACTTCAACTTCCAACTAACAATAGGTATTATTTTGTATTATGTTTTCATTTTCACCATCTCAAAGAGAATTGAGAAGAAGAAGAAAAAGAGTGAAAGAGAAACTTGATAAGGCAAGTTGATTGATTGAGAAGTCAATGACATGTATGTTATTTAATTACTACATATTGGGACACTTAAATTACGTGTTAATATGAAAATGGCATTCATCTAATATTCAGAGATGGTCACAGACTCACATGATATATCATTGTCGATCCCAAGTCTCTACTTTTATGGTTATATCACCATCTTAATTTACAATCTCGCTATAAAATATACACAATCTCTTTTAGGTTTGTTCTGACATTTGCCCATGCATGTTATTTCATGCACACCGTACTCAAAGATGCTTTGTATTTTATCAATGAACACAAATTATAAATATCATGTCTCATTACGACATAAACAGTTGGCTTACGTGTCATACTTAGTAATCATTAAAGAAAATAATGAAAATATTCTAACTTGATGGTGCCTCCGGACTAAGACTTCCTGACGAAGTGAGTAAAAATCTTGTTTTAGTTAGTATAAAACTATAAATATAATCTTTCATCAATGTTTATCGCTTAACAGTATAAACTCTATTAACTAGAAATTTTAGTCCAAAGAAACTTTCACGAAATTTTCTAAGTTATGTACTTTTCAATTTACTATCTAGGAGGGTGATCAGTAGTCGAGCTATTTTTATATAGGGATAAAAGCGTCAAACCCCCTATACTATAGGGGGTGTAGCGATTTGCCCCCTGAACTTTTTTTTTTTGGCAACAAGTCCCCTGTACTATAATTTTTTTTTATATATTACTTTTTGATAGGAGAGTCAAGGTATTTTAATTTGCATTAAGATATCGAAATTCTTTTATGATGAATATTAATGAACTCAAAGATTAAAGTTTAAGAATCACGTACGTATGATATGACTTTGTAGCTGATCATCGTGATGCTCTGTTCGATTACAAAGAAACAAGAAATGATGCACGAATATAAGTCATGAAACCGTTAGCCTCGTTAATAAGAAAACCTTGTGTTTAGTGTTTGCTAATCATGATTCATGACGGAAATTAATCATATACAAATAGTCCTTACTCTTAGTGGACAATCACTAGAATAATCATGCGACTTTATTCTTTGCCTCTTCGTGAGAAATTTGGTTATGCTTGTTAAGTTAATGAACATTAAAAAGTTCATGTCGGTAGACTTTGTTAATTATAGAAGAAAAGATCGAACATAGCGCATCTATTGTTGATGCCTTGATTAGGCTCTAATTTTGGTTATTAACTAAATTTAAGGGCGAAATAAGTATGGTAATATAATTTCTCATTAGTACATACATGTTAACTGATATCAAGGAAATGTTTCAAGAATAATTGGGTCTATAAGTAATTAAGTATTAAAAAAAAAGGGTCTACAACAGTCTTTCTTGTAGTATATGCATGTCGCAGTTCGATACATTCGTCAAGAAGTTCTTTTGACCAAGCACCAAAATTACCAGTTGTTAACTGCATGATAAATTGATAACTACTTTTCATATAACATGAAGTCGGTATAATGGATCTACGAGTCTATTTACATGAGGCAAAGCTGAAAATGTTATTCTATATTAGTTTATCAGTATACATAAGAAATACGAAAGCTTCCTCTTTTTTCGATTTTTTATATTGAAGATATTGGGCCAACTATTATCATAATATTCCTGAAGTTTTGATATTTTAACTTGCAACAAGTTAATAAGAACACACATTAAAAATCAGCTTTAATTTAACCAGCTGAAAATTGAAAGATAATGGAGATCAGTTCTTGGCCGTTTTTTCAGATCTTACAATATAATGGTGCAAGCAATTGCATTATAGAAAAATTATTTCATAATGACGTGGTATAATCAGTGATTAATTAAAATTATATATATATATATATATATATATATATATATTGGTGAAAATATATCAGATATTATAAGACGATAATTTCTCCACACTTAAATCTCAAGCAAGTATCTAAACAGATAGTTGAATTAGCTGCGTCATTTTATCATACTGACGTTGCGCCTAAAAAGCCAGGGGCGTTTTTGGAAGAAGGTTTGTATATTTACACGTGGAGAGCTTATAAGAAAGCATCCAACGACTCTTGTGGTAGTTGGATGATTAGTAGTTGAGGAGACATCAAATCTTTACAAAATAATATAAATTGTACACTTTCTCCACTTTCATCAAGCAAAACGTCCATTGATTGCGGCGCATTGCGGGAGAAGAGCATCGCTTTCTACTTTCTAGCCTTTTTTCTTTTTTTGTTCAAATTATTTGTGAAACTTGGTGTGCCATTTTATTATGTGTTGTCATCGATTTATTAAAAAAGTAATGTATATATATTAATAGAAATTAAATATGATTCTGCGGACAAGTTGAGTTATACACATATTTTATAGATAATAAGTTATTAGTAACCAAGCAATAAGTTATACATTACTTCGAACAATTCATGTATAATGGAAACTAATAATGCGTAAAAAAATATAACTTTGACTATAAACCAATTTTAATTGTAGATTAAATCTTTTATAGCAGCCATTAGAACAATGACTATAGCTCTTTAGTTTTTCCAAGAGGCAAGAGGTGGTTTCAGATATCTTCATAGAATGATGTGCAATACGAGGATTAGGAAATATATTTTCGAATTAACAACTCCGGATCTCTTTTCCATCAGTCAAATAGTGATATGTCTAACAGTATTTCGAACTATTAATCACCCCCGATTGGACATGCATCATCATGTGGTTAGTTTTCAAAATGTCCACGTTCAATTTTCAGTGTAATCCAGGTAAGAAAATTTGTTGTTTTGCAATAGATAATACCTACACAGATTAGGCTTATGTATCATATCATTATGTAGTTTCATATCATTAAAAGATCATAATATTAAATATATTAAATAATTATAGCATCAAGTCTTAGTGTATAAAATAATTGTGATCACAACACGAATAACTTTAAATGACATTGATAAGATTTTTAGTTTTGCCCTTACGTGTATCTATTTTCCAGGGGTCTCCTGTAGTCTGTAATCAAGTAAGTTAATATTTATTTCATGCATTGGTGCATTTAGTATATGAAATAAATTGTGGTTTGTAACTGGCGCAACTAATTCAACTAATTAATTTGACCTATATGTTATATCTTATACCTTCTACTAAAAAAAAGCCCTGTACGCTATACCGAATCCTTTAGTAATAATGTTGTCAAAAGAAAAAACTGGTTTGGACTTTAGACCTCACATATTATTTATTTTTTTGGGATTAGTTCTCACAATCGTTTAGTTGCAGTATAACACCTTAGTGCCATTTATAAAGTTATTGGTGCCAATAATATTCGAATCGAGTAACCAAGATTTCAAGTTTTCAACCTTTCAACATGTGATTACTTGAATTTGTGGCAAAGCTATATCCTTGGATTCCATGTAATTCATCAACATCGAACAATGTAAAACCACGAAATCTACTTTAGTTATCTTTCGTGCAGAAATATATTTTCAACTTTTGCTTAGTCAATATATTGCTCATTATTCGTTATTCACTTGGCTTTTTGTCACAGAGTATAAGAATTGCTACCTGAATAAATATTACAAACAACAGAGACAGAAGTAATGTGAGAAAGCGTCAGGTTAAAGGAGTTATGTACAATATGGACGGTCCAGATTTACCAAATTTGCATCCAGATCATCTCTGGAAAAAGCAGCAAGCAGATAGATCGAGTCTTGCTGTTTGGATCATTAGGAAACGATAACTTGGTTGGTAACCGTTATGAAAAGATCAAAATAATATTCCTTTTCTAATTACCAGAAGAAAAAAATAACAAATGCGTTGAAAGAGGTTATGCATATTGAAATTTAAAATATGAGACTGAATGACTAGCCTATTTTTTTTTTTACTTTTGTTAAAGCCACATGACAACAATATTTTCATAAAGATGGAGTTAATTACTAAATGATAAAGAATTTTAGGATAAAAAAAACATATTTTGAAAATTAGCCATCATATTTTGAGTTAATACATTCCAGCGAAACTTCAAACTATGAATCACTCTATGAATGTCGCAATCAAGACTTCACGCACAACACAATCCCATCATTAGATTTTTTTTTATATATAATTAATCACATCACTGATTATTTCTCTAATTTGGTCGCTAATATATTTTATGAAAAATACATAAACCCAATTTTGGAGAAAGAACTTTCATTGTACTCGAAAAATATAAATATATAAATTATTTAAGATTGGGATGCCGAGGTAAATTAAAGACAACGACAGACGACATATCTTATTTCCTTTTCGATAGAATCCAAGTGGACCCTATTGAAAGTGACACAACATGGTGTGGTCAAGAAAGTGAAAACTCCTCACGCTAGAAAGTTTTACGTTTTATTTTATTTTTTATTTTTTTGAAGCATAGTTTTATGTTTTATTTCATGCTTTAAGAAAAGTAAACAAATAAATTACTTCTTTTGTCACAATCATCCTATGGTAAAATCCCGAGAAAATTAAAAAACTATAGAAAGCAAATTCGGTTTTAGATACGGAACTAAGAGCCAAACAAGGCCCATGCATGTGAAGCTGCTCCTCATATCCGCCGTTAAAGCCCCATCCAAAATCAATCTCTTTCGACAATGTGTATCCTCAATTTCTCATATACATTTATCCTGAAACAAAGCTCCTCGTTTTTGGTCCTTCAATATTTTTACGTTATCTTTTGTAACGAGCTGAGCAAAAAAAATTAGGTTCAAGATAATATATAATTATATATACACATAGTAGGGTATGCGTATTATTTGTGTGACGTCATATATTATCTATACGTTTGAAACAGAATAGCAACAAAATTACAATATCCTAGCCCGAGGAATTATAACTTATAAGAAGGACAACAATGGAGAGATGAAGCGTGTGGGCGCATATTTACGTGCACACGTATCTATTTTAGGCGAATCAAAAAATGTGGCATAATAATTTTGCTTTGTTTTTAGTTTATTTTCAATATTTCGGGTCACTAAATTAAAAATCAATATATTGCAAAATTAGTTATATAAGTATCTTCTTATTCAACCAACCGTCCGTGTATTAAAAATCCAACATAAATTATATAATTATGATCTTCTCAACTTACCAACAATTCATAAACCCCATCACACATTTTGAAGAAATAAAAAATCATGTAATATTTAAGTTACTGACAATTTTCTAGTCAGGTGTTAATCTTAATTATAAGTTTATCCAAAAATCGGTGCATTCAAGCAAGCATTCACTGCTTAAAAGGACTGCGTAGTGAGGTGTTGCACGCAATTAAATTATTATTGTATAAATATATAATTAGAAAGAAGTGTTGAAATGTTAATGTCTGATAATTTTAAAAGTATCAACAGTTTTAACTTAATAGCACCGCATCTTCGTACAATATTGTGACTAACATTTTTTTTCTATTTCAGTGGTTTAACAAATAAAAGTTGTGAGCAAAGTAAACGCAATTGACTATTAATTATTAAAAGTTACATCTAAGGCAACGTGTTGACATCTCTATCTTATTTTTATATTGCCTTGCCGGGTAATTATGTCGAGCACAATAATAGATGTAATTAGTGTAACTAATGTACAACTGATAAGATCTTAAAAGCAGTAGATCCTCCCCATAAGAAAATATCATAAATTAAACAGCTTTTATATCGTGTTAATACAAGAAGATTAGTTGAAAATGTTATTACCGAGAATCGCGGTCCAATTATTTAACTAACCACGTCACTTATCACATTTCATTTTCCATGCAGATATCATATTATAATAAAGTCTTTAAGTCATTTTCTTGGAATTATTACGATTTCGAGTGAGTATTTTATGGATAGACGTATCTTCGTGAGATATGTAAATATCTCTATACAGAGAAAATATTCGAGATTAAATTTATAAGTATTGTACTTATGAATCTTTAACTGTACGTACGTCTATATAAAACAATTCGTAGTGTTTGACCTTATTAACACTTCACGATTTAACTTAATATATGCAGTTGGTAATTAATGGTATTAGATGTCGGATTAGGTAGTAGCTTGTTCATAATATCTTCCACCCATGTTCAGGCATCAAATTGTTTTCTCCTGACAGAAATCTTGAGCAAAGGTCAGCTAGTTGGTTTTGTAAACTTATAAGATTACTTAATTATAAGATTTGTTTAAGCCAATATAAATAAATCCTATTAAATAAAGTTATTTCGAGCTTTTACTTATTTTTGCATATTTAATAATGCGCAAAAATACTTTGTTTAGATACAATTTCCGATTGGTTCATTCGCTGCAAATCTTGATTCAGTTTTTGCATTTGAAGCTGAAGTTTGGGCTGTTATCTTTGCTATTAAAAAAGCACAGGAGTTTAATTGGACGCGTCTTTGGATTGAGAGTGATTCGACTTATGTTGTTCATCTTTTGAAAACATATAGCGACAAAGTGCCATGGGATTTGAGGAGCAAATGGTCCGCCTGTCTCCAGTTTATTCGCACCATTCATTTTGAGGTTTCACATATCTTCCGAGAAGGAAATCGAGCAGCTGATGCTTTGGCCAACTACGGGGCTAAACACTCGGAAAAACATTGGTGGTCGTCGTGTCCACCTTTTTATTTCTGAATTTGTCAATGATGATTCTTGTAACAGAGATAATTTCAGATTCTGTTGAACGTTTGTAATTTTTGTTCGTTTTGTTTTTTTTAATAATATTTGAACAAGGGTGGTTTAGCGTTGGGGGGTGCCAACCTAGTTGGGATGTCCGTTGCTTGCCTCTCCCGAGTTCCATCTTTTAGGTAAAAAAAAAAAAAAAAAAAAAAAACTATTCTTTATGTGTAATGGGCGAATTTTCTTTTGTGCAAATGAATTCAAATACAAATAAAAGCCACCTCCATTTAATTCCCTAACAACATTTCTCTCATTAAATTCACCCACCTAAACCTCGTCATGAACGGCTGAAATAGATTAGTCAAGAGTACAGTGCTACACAGAATTTGTCCAATCTAGGCATAAGAACGAGCTAGTCAATTAGATAATAAATAAAGATTGAAAATTTTGATCTTTCTGATACTATAATATATCTCACATAAGGAAAGTGTCTCTGCCTATCAACTTCAAACCATTTAGTATTTCTCCGCACATGTGTGAATAAGTTTTTAACGACTTATTTATCAATTTTAAATAGTACTAGTAGGGATAAAGAAACAACAAAGACATTGAAAATAAATTTCTGTTGTTTTATAACCATCACAATTTCCCTCCAAGTAAAAGTCAATCATTTTCTTTTCCCTACCTAATATTCACCAAAGAGCACAGGAAACAGATAGCAGTTACAACTTTTCAAGATCCTGGTTGATTAAAGTCAAATAATTATAAAGAGAATGTGTTAAAATTCAAAAGAACTGACATTAACCCCAAATCCCTAGTGCAAATGCAACACTCAGGCATTTAAAAGTCTTAAAGAAGGGGCAGAGAACATAATAGGAGAAGAAAACATAAAAGGAAGGGGACAAGATAAGAATACATGAGAAGAAAAATCTATTCAGGTAGTAAAAAGATAAAGTGGATTATTTTCTTTTTCACTAAAGAATCAAACTCGCACCACTTCCTAGTATTCTATTGTTTTTATGAATCACTTCCTAGTATTCTATTTATAAGTTATAACACATTTCAACTATAACAAGGGTAAAACTAGTAAATCACACAAACTTGCACATTTTATTGTTAAACTCACAACACATCTCTATGAAAGAGGTTTATGTGTTGTTAAAGCGAACTTTTCTCGATGACAGTTTTATTGTACATATCTAGCAACTGGGAGCGCGTAACACATGACATAGGTATGTCATCCAAGTAATGTTTGAGACTATCTACTAATATTCTATTTGTAAATTAGTTGTGTTTGATACTTGTGATGCTGCCATTAACAGTAGAACACCAGCATTTCAACCAAGTCAGGGTTCATAAAGGGTGATGCGTTGACTGGGCAGGCGAGGAAGTTGTTCCTAAGGCCCCTTCACACTCTCGTAATTCAAGAGGTCATATGCTACAAAAATATATTCATAAACAAATATAAATTCCGAAAACAATGAAAAAGAAAAAAATAAAAAATACAAAAACTACATAAGAATAGACAGGACAAAAAAAAAAAACTCAACTTTTTTTGCGGCAAACGGTCTCTATTACTTCACCGCAGAAACGCACATGCTGAGAATTCAATAGGCCCCTTTAACCCTAAGATAAAAAACAGAGGAACCCCACTTGTAATAAGGCTACAAACCAATTCTCCACAACACAAATTTACTTTTTTATTTAATACACCAACACAACCTATTCTGCGGTTTTAAACTTTTTATCACAACAGTTAAATGGTCCCCCACTAAAAGTTTCAGTTAGTTGTGTGTTTGTGAATACCAAGTTTAACCCCTAGCCTCTTATTTATATCGCACACTTTCTTCGACATTCTCCTCATCATACAACTCACATTCTCTCTGTTGTGTTGTGTAGTAGTAGCATTTGCTTCTCAAGGCTCAAGCTCAAAAGTAATTAACTAACCAACACTACATTCTTTTAACTTAACTTCTTCAATATTGAAGCTAAATTAAGCTAGTTTGTCTTAATTTTGCTAAAAAGGTCCAATCTTTTTGTCCAAATGCAGGTCAAAAATGGCTATTCTTGCGATTTTCTTTGTGGGTTTTTTAGCCATGGTGTCAAATGTTGATGGGTACGGTGGAGGATGGACTAATGCTCATGCCACATTCTATGGTGGTGGTGATGCATCAGGAACAATGGGTATGTGTTAAAAATTAAAAATCCAATCTTTAACATTTTTTTTAAGGGCGTGTTTGGTTTGACCATTTTAAACTGAATATTTGGTTCTTGAACAGGTGGTGCTTGTGGGTATGGGAACCTTTACAGCCAAGGGTATGGTACAAACACTGCTGCACTGAGTACTGCTCTGTTCAACAATGGGCTGAGCTGTGGTTCTTGCTATGAGATTAAGTGTGTGAACGATGGGAAGTGGTGCTTGTCGGGGTCGATTGTGGTGACGGCTACTAATTTTTGTCCGCCAAACAATGCCTTACCGAATAATGCAGGGGGGTGGTGTAACCCACCCCTGCATCACTTTGATCTTGCTCAGCCTGTTTTTCAACACATTGCTCAGTATAAAGCTGGGATTGTGCCTGTTGCTTATAGAAGGTAATTAATTTAGATAAATTTGTTGATTAGTGTACTATTCTTTGGCCTTAAAGTGAAAAAATCCCACCTATTTTCGTCTTGAATTAACATTTTAAGTGCTCTGTTTTTGCTCTGTTTTACACATACTTTCAGCTTTGTTTGTTGTTTGTAGTGCCCAAATGCTTCTTTTAGGTTAATTATGTACCAAGATTTTGCATCATTGACACGGAGATAAAATGTTTAGTGCCATGTTAATAAAACGATAGTTGGTTAGGGAAATATATATTTTAAGTTTTTACCTTTATTTATTTATGATGTCATTAATCAAATGTTGGTACATAAAGTAGTGAACTATTCTAGTAAATTAAGTGGTACGCTATAGTGGTGGTAACTATTTTGGTGTACAAGATTTGAGGTCCTTGTAATAACTATAGTAGTAACTATTTTGATGTTACTCCATGTGACCCCTCAACTATGTCAGATAAATTAATTTTAATGAGCTATACTTTAAAGTGAAAGAAACTAACTGTTTTTTGTGGCTTATTTATTGTTTTGTAGGGTAGCATGCAGGAGAAGTGGAGGTGTAAGGTTCACAATTAATGGACATTCCTACTTTAACCTAGTACTCATAACTAACGTTGGCGGTGCCGGTGATGTGCACTCGGTTTCAATTAAGGGTTCAAGGACTGGTTGGCAGCCTATGTCAAGAAACTGGGGTCAAAATTGGCAGAGCAACTCGAACCTCAACGGTCAAAGTTTGTCGTTTAAGGTCACCACGAGCGACGGCCGCACGATTGTCTCCAACAACGTTGCTCCGGCGGGGTGGTCGTTCGGACAGACATATGCCGGAGCTCAATTCCGTTGAATGGAGATGATTTATGTTGTTATAAGTTTTAGCATATGGTCACAAGTATTAGTAGTGTGACATTATTATTATTATCTAGGGTCACAAGTATTAGAGTGTATGGTCACAAGTATTAGTAGTGTGACATTATTATTATCTAGGGTCTCAAAAATGAGGGGGGCTAATTTTATATGGTCCTTTTTCTTTTTGAGTTGGTTATTTTAGGAGGGGACTCAATTTCTCTCTTATTAGTTAGTTATTGAGGGTGTTTTTTTTTTTTTTTTTTTTTTTTTTTTCCCCTCTCTGTTGTGAGGGCAGGGAGTGGAGGCAGAGGTGGATTTAGTACCACCCGCTTTCTAGTTGAGGAGTGGTACTTTTATGATTGTGTTACTCTAATTTGAGATGTGTCTTTTTTTTGACTCCATTTTATGAGATGGAGTGGTGGTGTTACTTTGTGTGCAAGATGTATATTTAATGCGACTAGTAATGAAATTGCTTATTTAGTTTAATGATTTTGTGTGAGATTTTTTGTTATTGTTTGGTAAATTCACAATAAGATTTATGTTTTTAATTAATGTGTAATGTTGTCCTTTCAGATAGGGGTAGTATACATAAGTATTAGTTTTAAAAGAAAATTTTAATAATAAAGATAAATGTAGAAAGTATTTGTGACTTAAAAGTTGCATATATTTACTTTTCGTTCTGTTATCTCTTTTTTTTTGGGACGTTTGTACATCGGTAATTTCACTGAATTTCTAACGTCCATAGATGTTTCCTTTGGCATGTTTCTCCAAGAAAGTGAATACAAGTAAAATTAATAGTTTTGAAATTATTAAAAGTGCTACTTCAGATTTTTAGATCTAATATTTGCATATGAGAAACAACGGTTTTGAGTTTTGACAATTCATTTGATCTTTATATGCAATTGACAAAACATTACACTTACAACTTATTTTCATCAAAACTTAAAATTAAAATCTTACAATTTATCGATAGGTCAACTAATTAGAATACATAAAACTAGAAGACTAAGGCTAGACTTAAAAAAATGGAGAAAAAAGAGGGAATTTGGAGGCAACAACTTGTCTCTTTCTAGATTCTGTTGCTCACAGTAAAATCTTGCCTCGTTCTATGCACAGATTCTCGTTCATAGAAGATCTTTCTTTCTCAGGGATAATCTATGGTGTTGAATCATCATTTGTCTTCTTCACTGTTGGATACCAGAACTACAATTAATATATATATATATATATATATATATATATATATATATATATATATATATATATATATTGTATTGACAGAGTTTTAGATTTTTATTAGGTGATAATAAATGTAACGTACTTAAACTAACATTTAATGCTAAACATTCTAGCGTGAAAATTATTATCCAAATATAAACTGAATCATCGGTTTGATACAATTGTAATTTGCGGACCAATCATTTCTGATGTTAAACGATTTTTAATCTAGTTGTTATTTAGTGGTATTATGTGTAGTAAATAAGGCTCATTAGGTGGTAACAAACTAACGATCCAAATCTAACTTAAATTGCATGTATATGACTCATTTTTAGGGGTGTAAGCGGGCGGGTTTGGGCGGATTGTCGTTAAAAAAGCGATCATACCCAAAATTTGCGGGTTACCAATTTGTCGACCTGAGCGGGTTAAGTTAAAAACTAGACCATGCGGGTTGCGGGTTGGGCGGGTTGAGCGGGTTGCGGGCGGGTGGCAGGTTTAAATTGTGAGAAAAATATAGTAATATTTTGGTATAAAAACAAAAACTAATCTATTTTGAGTTCTAAAAAACAATAAGAACAATACCATAACTTAATAAAAATATTTAAACCACAACTTAACTTAATTAAAAAAATATATATATAAGGATGTAAAAGGACATTTTATTTACGTACATTATAAAAAAATAATTTAAATTGATTCACAACCCAAAATACAATTATCAAACAATATAAACTAACAAAAAAAATATATATTATAGCAATGTTATGAACATACAACTATATAACTTCCGAAAATTTTCTTTGCTCCCTTCATTACTCTACAAATATACAAACTAAGGGTGTATGCGGGCGGGTTTTGGCGGGTTGTCACTAAAAATTGGACCATACCCAAAATTTGCGGGTTACCGATTTATCAACCCGAGCGGGTTAAATTAAAACTAAACCATTCGAGTTGCGGATTCGGCGGATCGGGCGGATCGGACGGGTCATGAACACCCCTACTCATTTTACTTAAAGGACACATAATTAGGATTATTGGGTAATTATAAACATTTAGAATCATTAGGTTTTATGCTAATTTGATTTTATGAGCCAATAGTTAGGCCAATTGAGAGGTTATAAGCATACAGTTTTAATTTTTTTCTTCATAAACATGAATTCGGCCATACTTGAAACCCAGAACACATTCTTGGAGATAAGTGTGTGGCTAAAACTTATTAATTCTTCTATTTTTATATCCGCGGGTCATACCTAGGTAGGTAAATATATAATGTCTACGAAATAATAACAACCAAGCATGTAACTTCAATTATTTGGATATAGAAATTAAACTAGAATAAAGCAAGTCAAACACGTAAATTCTTCTTCTCCAATCGTTTGAGTGTTGCGCAATGTTTTCATTTAGACTTCTAAGTTTCATGGTGTTTCCAATGACATCCATTTTTTATTTTTATTTTTAGTTATCCTCGGTCTTTATTCATTTACCTCCGATTGAGAGCTTCAACACATTGTGGTGAAGAGGTGTATAAGCTTCATGTACACTTATAAAACATCATCCATGTTTTCTTCGATTTACTCTTAGTCTTTAATTGAGAGAATCAACGAATCGTACCAATGCAGTTATGAGTATTAACTATAATTACACCATCATAAGTAATTTTTTCATCAATGTATAACATGCCTAATATTACAAATGTCCGTATTATATTAAAAATGCCAAAAGTATTTGGTATATAGTTTCAGCCTAGGTACTCATTCAAGACTAAAAAAATAAAAAAAAATAAAAAAATTCAGCCTAGGTACTAAAAATAACGGACACGTATGTAACATATTTTTTGTCACACGAACACGTAATGAGGTTTGATACTTAATTTGAGGCGAGGAAAGTCATGAGTTGCGCCACATTTGATGCAGCACAACCTATTCCAACTCTTCCCCGTGTCTTATTCCACCAGCAATTTTAGTTAAACATCGAAATGAGGACTTAAAAAGGCTGAACATTATATTGGCATTATCGCCCAATTAATTTGAACTGAAACCAGCGTAGTCTTCAACACAATTCTATTCTATTTAAAATTCAACTGTGTGTTAATTAAATTTTTTGCAAGTCTGACATACACTGATGGGTCAAAGTCAAACCTCAACTTTCTGTTTAATTGTTTTCAAGGCTCTAACTTACTTTTGAACACTCAAACGTTGTTCTGTTCCTTGCTTTAACTCTCGACTCTCGAGCCCCGTGATCTGAGAAACACTGTGTTATGTTACCAAACAAAGACCACTTTTTCTTCTTTCTTCAATTTCTAAGAACATTTTTAAAAAAAAAAAAAATCTCATATCAAACATTGGATATGAATATACACCATTCAACTTACCATTTTTCTTCTTTTATTTGGTAAATATCGAATAATATTTAACTTGTTTAACTTTGGACCCGTATTTTACGGGAATAGTGGAGTATCATGAAATGAACGAATTAATTGCGATCCTCCGTGTGCTTTACTTAATCATGACTCCTGAGATAAATTGAGTTGCCATCTTAATACTAAAAAACTTGGTAGGATTGTTCAACATATTTGAAAGGGCTAATTGTAGCAAACACCCAGCCTGAAATTTGTTGAACTTTGTCCTCTAACCTCTAGCAATGTGCGAAATGTCACCGACCTATTGATTTTTGTGCTATTTGCCCCTTAATGTAAAATATAACGGATGAATCTCAAACACGTATCCAAAACAGACAGTTGACAAATGAATCGGGGGCAAATCGTATAAAAATTAATAGGTTAGAGGCATGTCATACATTTTCATAGCTTGCAACATGCTACATAAATTGGGGTTTTTGCTGCAATTAAGATCTATGGTGTCTTCGTCCACTATTTCTATACTATGTTTCATCTTAAAGATAAAATTCTCTTAGAGTTCTGTTTGGCTTTACATAATAAATCAACACTCAAATCCTGCACATAAATATTGTCAGTTGGCATGACATAGTCGTGCCAATATTTAAATCACTAAATAGTTTGATATGTCGCTAGTAATTGAATTTAGGATAACAATTTCAAAGAAAATCATCAAACTCAAGAAAAAATGAATATGAAATATACTTAGCAATCAAATTGTTATATCTGCTGCGATGTAAAACAGTTGGAGTCTAAGGCGTAGTGCATACAACCAATGTATGACAATCAAAATCTCAAGTTGTGCAGGTTTTGAAACTCCGATGTTGTATTTATAGGGATGCTATCCTTTTAATGCTGTGATTCGGACGTAAGTTTTTAGATGACACATGTTTTTAAGGACGAGTTGTTTGAGATTCATCATGTTGATTTCAGAGAGCAAATGATTGAATGTCCAAATGAAGCTCAATGAAAAGCTTTTGTTACAAATTATTGATTCTGATAATAATTGCTATGACGATAGTTTAATAGTACAAAGATTAACTACGACAACATGAAGCTCAATTTGACAAAAATGATCAATGTTGACCAAAAATGGTTGATCATGACTATTTAAGTCATGATTCTACCAGCATCTAGGCACTACGTGTCTTTATATCAGATTATCTAGTTTTGTGTCAAAAATATACATAATTGTTTAAGAAATTGCAAGACACATTAACTATGACTTTGCCTGAAAATGTCTTTTAGGTTAACGCATCTATAAATACATTAATTACACCCGTCAAACTTCAGAACTACATGAAAAACAATTGTATTTCCTAAATCCCCAAAAAGTGTTATATGTTAATTTATCATAAATATTTGTGAGTGCAATTAGAATATTCTTCTTTATTGTTTAGAGTTACAAAATAGGAAAAAGAGCTGGTGCAAGAATAATCATTGACATAATGGCAACCTCAATTTTTACTTGAATTATTAATGCATAACTAACCTCTATTTAAAAAGCTAAATTTTTTCCCTAAATATATAGTCATCGAAACTTATGAACTCCTACCAACGTGTGTGTATAATGTGGATTAAATACAAGTTATAGAGAATGTTACCCGGACTCGGAGAATTAGTCAATTTAGCGCGATATTTTTAAGGGATAAAAGCATTAAACCCCCTGAACTATACCTCTGTTGCACTTTGCCCCCTGCCTTTTATTTTTTGCGACTTGCCCCATGTACTATGGATAAATAAACAGTTTGCCCCTCTGAGTCCAAATCCAACGGCAAAAAATGTTGACACGTATTCAAATCCAATGGTGAAAAAGTGACTCAAGGGGCAAAGTGCTTATTTATCCATAGTACAGGGGGCAAGTCCCAAAAAATAAAAGGACATGGGGCAAAGTGCAACATGAGCAATAGTACAGGGGGTTTAGTGCTTTTATCCCTATTTTTAAACCTAGCTTGTATACCCCGGATTTTTATCATCTATTGGGCTTTTTCAATAGTAGAAACTTCAACTTTAACTTGGGCCACTCCTGAACCAATTGGTTAAACCTAGCTAGTATACCCCGAAATTTTATCATCTATTGGGCTTCTACATTATTAGAAACTTCAACGATTTAGGCCCACTCAGACCTGAACAAATTGTTTAGGATTGATTTCATTTTCCACCGCAAATGTTGAACAGATCAAACTTTGCTAGAGTGTGGGACGTGTTATCTCAAACTCCAACCACATAGCCCATCTCACTTAAAATACCCAAAATTAAATGAAAATTTACTGTTTAAAATCAAGATATCTTATATTAAGTTAATGACTAATATTGAAGGTACCACCAAAGGGTAGTTCGTACAAAACATTAGTCTAAAAGTTTTAGAACCTTCCTAAATAACGTATAATCGTTGTTCATATCTACTTTCCTTAATAGTTAATAGTAACTAGTTCGAACAAATAAGGAAACAACACTTTGAAAATATTTACTTATGTCCTAATCAACCTAGGATTAGGAAACGCGCCTCTTATCTATAAATACGCATACACGCATACACTTTTTTCTATTTGCAATTCTTGTGTTTATTTTATTCTGAAAATTTCACTGCCTTCAAAGATTAGCATCCGATCAAAAAAGAAATTACTTGTAGAGTGAAATATTTTTCTACAATGAGGATACTAAGAACTGCAAGAATGAGTAGTACTAGGCAAATGAAGACCGTTGTTTCAACTATTAACGACATTCCTCGAGAACTAATTACTGGTATCATGGCTCAAGTTGGTGCCTCTTCGATGACTGATCTGTTTAATGCCAAATTAAGGTATGTGTTACGTAAAGATTGAATTATAATTATGTTAATCATATAGACATGCATGTGCTCAAAGATTATTTGAATTATTAGCATGTCGTAAATCTTGATTCATATATCTTCTCGATCTTGAATGTTATTGTTTTTGGTTCTGCAACATAGACATCTTTTCAACTTGCATGGAACCAAATAAATGTTATCGCATAGAATAAGCTTTTTTTCTATATTAAAAAAAAAAAAGAAAAAAGAAAAGACTGTATAAAGAATTTCCCAAAATCTGTATTTCATTAAATTTGTTGCGACGATGAAATACGCGTGAAGGGGAAAAGATATGTAAGGTCACTCGATTGACATGATAAATTAAAGGACTATCTTGGTAATTATAGTTATCTGGTTTTAATTTTCAAAATCTTTCACTAATTTGGAATTACAATTGAAAAATATAAAAATAAATTCCATTTATTATGATCCCGCGCGCCCTTCTTTTTTCTAAGTTTGAAGTTTTTTTACTGTATCAACTCGTTTGTTAGACTTAGACAGATAGAAATACTAGTGTGTTTTAAGTTTCGCATGTTGTTGGTTAAATTCAGTGTAGTTTGCATTGGGACCAGATAATTCCCTATTATAGTTACTTTCTTAAACATTCTTACTGAATTAAAAATGCTAAACTATTTTATTTGTTACATCAGTTGCAAAAGCTTTTATGGACCTGGTGAGGATAAATTAGTATATCAACAAGTATCTTTAGACAAACTTCCATTTGTATCTTGGCGACCTTCAAGTGTAGAGCAACAAGTTTTCTTAAGAAGGTGTGAGGAATGCAAGCATCCAGAAATCATGTACAGACAAGGAGTGGTAAGTACTATCTTATATACATTCATTATTTATACCATAAAAATAATTCGTGTTAGTCCTTTAATAGTCATTAATTTTATGAATTTTTTTTATTAACTATCTTAAATTATTTCAGGTTGACTATTTTAGTAAAAGAGATTTGGACTCAGCATACAAACGTCTTGAGAATGCAATGATGTTAGGGCACGTTGGGAGTTTATACCTTACATGCATCATCCTTCTCTTAGAGGGCGATGATGAAAAAATCAAATTGGGTATTAAATTGCTTGGATGCATGACAAAGTCCAAGTATTGGAGGACAAAATTCAGACGCTGTCGCAAAAGTTTGACGAAGATGTTGAAGATAATGTGGATTAATTATCCTCATGCAAGAAGGGTTCCAAAATGCTGCCAAATAGAAGTTAATCACGGAACGAGATTTGGATGGGATGGTGAAATAGATAGCACACAATGTGAAGCTTGCAACGCGGATAGAGAACTTCAATTTATTTGTAGTTACCTTCCTCAATGATGATTTAGTTATAGAAATGAATGTATTTTCTTCTCTTGAATTTAAAATATATTGCCTTTTTTGTATAATTTGTTTAAATGTTGTGTTTCTTACTTGAATTTATGATGGAAATGTATTCTTTTATAACTCCTCACTTGTCAATTTGCACTATACTTTAACAAAAGATAGTGTTGGAATCATACAATTCGTTTATCTATACTAATATATAAAGAAAGAGGTATTTGTGACATCAAATTTTTGATTTCTAAGTTTAACCTTATAATTTATGTTCCACTATAACATCTTATTATTAATTTCCTAATTTAACCGTACAATTTAAGTTAGATGAAATTAATTATACTATTTACTAATAAAAATGATTTAGTTTTTCCTATAATGCATAATCTTTCATGATAATTACTTTCTTTCCATTCTACTCCAATTATGATGATTCACTCTCTCATTAATTCAAACTATTTCTATCTATGCAAATCTTTTTTCTTGCCTTTTATTTTCTTTTTTAGATTTTTTTTTCTTCACACTCTAATATGAATATATATTACTTTACAATATAAAAAATTAATGTATCACAACACGCCCCAGTTTCTAGTAAACCTTTCATGCCTAGATTTTGCAGACTTTATTGGTTCGGAAGTTTTCAGATGGTTTTGCATTCCCAAGCCAAGATACACGCGTCAAAATCATTACATGGTTTTTCTTTTTCTTTTCATTCTTTTGGACTGAAAAAATAAAGCTCATTTAAATTATCCCTTGTTAAAGCATAATCTAGAGTGAGAGAATTCATTTTTATTTTGTAATTTCAAAACTCTTGAAAAATCTTTTCTTAAAATGATTTCCGTCCTAAAATTTAATAAAAAAAATTCTTATATCTATATATGTACGAATAAAATTCACTTCATCGATCTATTCTGTCCGTGATTAAGATCTCCGAAAATCTATTGCTTGAGATAAGATTATTCCGATATGTAATAATTCAGTAAGTTCACTCAAAGCCCATATCAAAAAAAATTGTCTAGTTCTTTTTTGATATTTGGTGAAATTACAATAAACAACCACTTTTTAAAAGAACTACAAATTACCTTTACTCACAAACAAATGTGATTGCTGACTGACAACAACATAATTATATTTGAGCGACTCTTAATTTTTTATTAGTGTAATAAAGCTATTATTATTGAAGTATACGATACTGAGTGAAAATACTTAAATTGTGTTTTTGAATGCATCATTATTTCTTTATACAAATTAGCTGTCCTATGTGCATCAACATTTTCTTATTACAGAAAGAATACAATCGTCTTACTACTTTTTACTTTTCCTAATGTTATTAATTCATTATCTTGAACATTATGTAGCACATTGAAACATGAAGGCTATTATATTTCAAAAGAAATTTCAGAAAAGTAATTATAAATCGCAATTTACACATTATATATGTTGTCAAGAATGATTGGTAAAAGACTGACAAATTATATATTCAAAGCAAAGCACATACAATTGTCTGTCCCCATCCCATCCCTACCCCGGCCATGCCCACCCCCACCACACCTAATTCTATCATAAATCTTGATCACAGATTAATGATAGAATTAAAACAACTAAAATATATATAGACATTATATTACTCATATTTGATCCAAGAAAGATGTTTTCCTAACATGTTCATATAGAAATTAATGGGATTGAGATAATGTACGTAGTAAAAGTTGTATTACTGGATATCAAAACATTGTGTATATCTTGTATTTCCTTTTCAATTTTAATCTCATTTAACATAAATTTGATTTTCAGGAGACTAATCAAGATGTCTTGCTCAAACAGAATGAGAAGAAAAAACTGCAACCAGAATGAGCAAGAAAAAGATTTAGTTCGATTAGATGTAATTTTCGTTTTATTGATGTAGTGTACTTTTGAAAAATTTAAATTAAAAACGTAGTAGTTATTGTTGTCATTGTTGTTGCTGACCCATACTTCAATGTCTCTGTTTTATAAAGGAAACAAAAATCAACGTCTAATATCTGTTTTGTAAATGTTATGCAATTAAACATTTACCACATAATTATCACTACAATCAGAATTATTTTGGTAACTCATTGATATTCAATGTTCAAAAAACTTGGTTTTCTTTTTCTAAATTTGTTTCGGAAGAGTCAAAAAGAGTTGCTTATTATTTGGTTATAATATAATATTAAGTACCATCGCGTTTTAAGAGTTACCATATTACCGCTGCTAACGTTATTAAAGTTGACAAAACTTAAATATTTTTGATCGGATCATATATAGTTTATTGGAGATTTTGAAAGGCTTAGCAAGCTTAAATCATATAAAAGTATGTAAACTGATACTTGCATTAAGTTTATTTTCTTACAAATATTATTTTTTTGATTAAATTTTTGAATACTACAGTATTTTTATTTTAACAGAATTCTTATTAAAAAATTCCAAGTTTCAGTTAATACATTTTTTTTTGTTATCACTAATTAATATCAATTTTGAAGTGGTCAGTCATGTTCTTTAAAACTTGCATGAAATTATTGCATTTTGAACATAATTAAGAGATATGGTTGTAAACTTTAATTCAAACCAACTTTCTCTAGAAAGAGCCAACATTGAAAACAAATATCAGATTTATTAGGAAAAAAATATATGTAGTAAAATTTCTTGTTTATAATTATTAACTTACTATTTATCTCCTCCGAATAAAGAAAAAAACTCAATTTCCGTCCTGTTAAAACCCATTCCTTAATTTCTTTTCAACAAACAAAACTTTTAATTTGTCTTCCTTCCCCTTCCTCGGTCATATCGCTTTCATTGTGAAACAATGGCGGATCATGCACACTCCTCTGACAAATGTAAGAAATTTAATGAAGCAACTAAGTATATATGTTTAATTTGCATGCATATGTTGGTCCTTCTTTATTATATTAGTTTTTAAAGATATCTAAAGTTTCACCTTTGCAGAATGTACGTGCGTCATAAAATCGAGTGAAAGGATTCCATCAGACAAGCAGTTCCGGAAGATATTGAGGCATGCTCACTAAATCCTTTATTTTTCTTTTATATGACATGCATGTTTTGATATCTGACTACTTTTTCGATTTTCCCTTTAGCTTTTATTGTTTGAGAAAATGAAGATCCATGTGTTTTCCTCAAATCCATAGATTAAATCTACAATTCTAAAAATTTGACGTCCATTAGAATTTTGTTTTTCCGTTTAGATGCAAAAAGAAAAAAATACTCTCTTTTGCTTTGATATATATCCTTCAAAATTTAACTAACTAATAATTGAGATTTTGGTTCAAGTGTGGTTGGGGTTAATGATTTTTTCGTTCCAAGGATTTAAAAAGTCGTTGTACAAACCGTTTTTCTCTTTCAAGTTCAATCTGTATTTAAGGTAATGTCACGTAACGTCTACTTGACTATCAAATCATTGGCGCGAAGAAATAATAACTGTTTTTTTTTTATTTTTTTAAATAAAATCACAAACACTTGACAATTAAGTCGTTAGAGAGCATAAAAAGCAAGCAAACATCATTTGACCGTAAAAAAGCAAGAAAAATCGTTTTTCTTGCTTTTTATGCTCTCTAAAGACTTAACCGTCAAGTAGGTAGTGAATTGTATAAAAACATAAATGAAATACTACTTATTCTTTCTCACCGAGCCTATAATTTAAGAGTCAAGTTTGGTGATACTTGATGTTTACTCGAATAAATGACCATCCATGACCCAACCTCATTGAATCGAAATCTCAATTTTATGTATTAAGGTGTTTTTTTTTTGATTAAATATGTATTAAGGTGTATTCATATTTAGTAAAAGTTCAAAGAAGAGAAAGGAAGTAATCAAATGTAGTAAGAAACGAAATAAATATTGCATTTTTCTTATAGAAAGAATGTCGTTTGCCATGTCAATATTTTCCTTTGCCGGTAAAGAAAGAAAATTATTATCATCAACTTTTGCATTGTGTGTGCAAAGATAATAATTCGGCTAAATCTGTAGTGATGGCTAGTACTTAGCCTTGGACGGATATTTTGCTTCATTGAGCTATCAATCATGAGTTGCGTTTCAGTTTAAACATTGCTTCCTTAAGTGTGACAGAAGAAAAAAAAAGAGAAAAATAATGACAATATTTTCTGTTAATGAAGCCATAACTTTAGTTGGTCAAAGTAAAGTTGTTGGGTAATTCATTGGTAAAAGTGGCATAGGTAATAGTGTCTATTACCAATAATATATCAAATATGACTACTATGTGATGCTTCTTGGTATAATGTATCAATATAACAAATTACAAATAAGTTAAATTATGAAACTCAACAATTAAAGTTTAATAAAACCAAAAATTGAGTAAAAAATTAAGCTAGAATTTTAGATTATGTAAACTTATTATATAACAATATACCGTTTAACAACATATTACAAAAAATATATGATTATATATATTATTAGGCATATTATGTATTTATTACTTTTATACAGCACATATATATACATGGGTGGGGTCAGGGGCGGAGCCAACCCCCCCCCACCCCCACCCATATCTCCAGCCCCACTACATAGTACCCCATGCATACCTATATATTATATTTTATATCAGGTTATATATATATATAGTTAAACATGATTCCAAAATACTTTGAAAGTCTAACTTAATTCTATGCCCAATTCTTTTGTCCCTTATTTAACATATTCAATTCTTTAATTTTATAACGATTAGTGTGTTATTAACTTGGTATACTACTTATCAAAATATTTATGTAATTCTTTTCTTACCTTTTCATGTACCAAAATAAAGTAATGATATGTATCTAAAACGACATTTGTTTGTGTAATTTTAATTTTAGGATATATAATCTAATGTTCTCTTAATTTATACAACACAATTATATATGTCTAAGTAAACATAAATAATTCATCAAAAAAAAAAAGTAAACATAAATAATAAAATCCCCGTAGGAGCGTATAAAGTGTCATGATTTTTTTTTTGGTGTATTTATGTAGTTTTAGTGTGATACTTTTGGAAGTTTAAATGCAATCGTGTTTTACTTTTATAACTTTTAGATATTAAATGTCCAGCTCCTGAGAGACTTATGTTCTTAAGATAATTTATTATACCGAAAAAGATTAACAAAAAGTATCTATATTTGCGAAAAATATTTTCATAAATTTCGGCCCCCTAAACAAAATTCCTGGTTCTGCCCCTGGGTGGGGTGGGGTTGGGGGATATGACATAATCCATGTTAATACGCATACATGCTACACTTCTCTTATTCTCTTATTGAATCTTAAAATTCACTACCTTGAAAAATTAGCAGTGCACTTTCTCAGAAAAAACTCGCAGAGTGAAACACTTTCAACAATGAGGCTGATGAAAACTTCCAGAATGTGTTCTAGAAAGACGAAGAATGTTTGTTCGACGACTATTGAAGACATTCCTCGAGAAATAATTACTGATATCTTGGCTAAAGTTGGCGCTGCTTCGATAACCGATCTCTTTAATGCCAAATTCAGGTACGTTATGTGGAAATTGTACTATATTATGTGAATCATACATGCACGCGGTTCAAAAACTATTTGATTTCGTTTTGGTGTATTATTCAATTTAAATTTCATTATCATGCTCTTGAGTGTTTTTTTCAAATGATTTTGATTCTTAGTCGTAACTGTATTTCAAATATTTCAAGATTCCGAGGTTGACAAATTAAGTTCAAGAATCTCACAATTAAGTGATCTTATTAAAGAATATATTCTATACGTGTATAACTTCACTAAATTAGTTGCTACAGTACTAAAGTACGTTATTTAGAAGGAGAAAAGTGTTGTACAGTCACTCAATGAATGAACGTTAATTAAATTATAAATATTATTATATGAGGATTCCTTTGTTTTAAGACTCAAATCTCTCTTTATCCGATGAAAAGATTTTAAATTGCCTTCTATAGATTTTCTTTTTAAAATTACTCAGGAAAATGAAGAAACTCATTTTTATCATTTTGGGGCATGATAAAAATGGTTTCTTTAAATTCATTTATCAATTGTATGAATCTAGAGGATGACTAATTGATCCTTTTTGTTATGCAGTTGCAAAAGTTTTTTTGAACTTACCGAGGACAAATATGTATACCAACAAGTAAGTTTGGAGGGACTTCCAGTAGTGTCGTGGAAACATGAATCTTTAACTGGAAAGAACCGAGCTTTCTTACAAAAATGCAAGGAATGTAACAACCCAGAGTTGTTATACAGAGAAGCAGTGGTAAGCATTTTCTCAAACATACATTACCAATAACCCTAAGGCAAATGAAAAAAATATGTGTTAGTCCTTAATCCTTATCAATTAGGCATAAATTCTCACTAGAAAATATTTACGTATGTTTAAATTGTTTCAGGTTGATTATTTTGGTAAAGGCAATTTGGAATCAGCGTATACCAACCTTCAAAAAGCAGTGGATTTAGAGCATGTTGGGGCTTTGTACATGACAGGCATCGTCCTCCTCTTAAGCGGTGACAATAAATCAATTGATAGCGGCATCAAATTGCTCGGTTGCATGATCAAGTCCAAGACTTGGAAGAAAAAATTCAGACAATGTCGCAAGAAGTTGATCAATATATTGAAACCGATATGGATTCACCATCCTCATGTCGGACAACAACGTCCAAGATGCTGCTTGGAAGAAGTTTACCATGGAACAAAATTTGGTTGGAGTGGCGAAATAGAAACACATTGTGAAGCTTGCAATGCTGATAAAGAACTTGCGTTCATTTGTGGTTATCTTTGTATCTAAATCATGATTTTATTGTAATGGAAGTAAGGGTTGTTATGTGACTAACAATTCAAGACTTTACCTGTTTGTGCTCCATGTTTTTCTTTCGTATTACAATTCAGATTTGACTTTTTATCATGATACAAAAATAGTTGGTTGGTTAGAATGTGACCTTCAAATTTATATATTACATCGTTATGATGTTTGAGTTGTAGATATATTGGCTATATTCGTTTCATTATTTATTCCAAATATTAAACAATATTATTGTCAGTCCCAACCATCTTTCCCCAATTTCTCAAGTCTCAGTGCTGAAAGATGAGGGAAGTGATTCGTAAGATTATTACTCAGAGTTAGAGGCTAGAGCTGATCGAGAGCCTGACCACGCGATAATTTTCATCAAAATCGAATAGGCCACTGAACATTCAAAAAAGCATGATTAACATATTCGTAGTCGAAGTTGTTAACCACAAAGCCTCTCTTTTGCAAGTTTGTTTTAGTTGGTACTTTTGTTGAAAAAATCTTTTCATACAAAAGCCTTCATTTCCGGAAGAGCTCATCACTGAAAAAAATGTACTTAACGTCGTTAAAAATTGTTCAATATGCATATTTCATCCGCTCGGCTATAATCTAATTGAATATAGATAAAATAATAATGGAAAAAGTAAGAGTGGTTGGTCTAGCGATTTTGATGTCCATTAGTTTGTTAAAGAACTGTACGGTTGACATTTTATTCCGCAAAGTAAATTCCACTTTCAATTTTGATCTTAAGTGTCATCCTAAATTTTTAGGGAAAGTGCTCTACTAAAGTATAAATTCTAGACAGCTAATCATTCACAAACTAATGGCATTATGTTTTACTATTCTAACCTACAAAATCGACATATACACTTTTTTGATCCGACATAACTATGAAAGGGTGTTCGTCGGGCCTTCCAACGACCCTAAAATGTGTACTTTGAGTGCAAATAGATCTGTACAAGACGGGCTTTGTTTGCGAGACATCAACGTGGACAAAATTAGGTATTTGCTAAATCATAGGACACTAACTTCCTTACACCCTACCACACCAATGCATTAATGTTAATAACCGAATTGGCTACATCACCTCATCGTGCAGCCGCTGCACCTAATATTTTCTTGTAAGGTGGAGTGTTCTATTCTAGTGACTAAAGTACGTTTAATAAGATTATATATTAATTATTGACTTTCTGCCTATGGAAACATTATAGATACAAAACTAAATTTCGCTGGATCGTTTCATATGTTAATTATTGTATACAATCACTTATATCAATGACGTAGTGCACCCAACCATTAATACCACGGCTCTTTTTCTATGTTAATACTTAACACAAACCATAAACAAACTGTATCTTTCATTTAAAACTATTTTTTGTTTCAGTAAGGACACAAAAAAAAAAAAGATAAGAATGCGATAGAAAAAAGAAAAGATATCAGCAACACTTCCAAAACTCTACTCCAAGAGATGATCCTCCGTCTCCAAATATCCACCCCACCCCTACCCCTACCCCTACCACCCACCACCCAACACAATAATCTCCCGACAACCTCCGACTCCGGCCTCAAATTCCGACAAAAGCTCATCTACCTCGAATCCCTCAAAGTAAATCCCGACAAAGCCCTCCACATAAACCCTAATCTCCGCTCAGCCCCTCTCTCCGCTCTCCACTCCATCACCGAATGTCTCTCATCAATGGGCATTCATCTCTCATCAATTGGCCGTATTCTTGACATGTACCCTAATCTATTAACCTCGGACCCATATTCCGACATCTACCCAGTTTTCGATTTTTTGCTAAACACTGTCCAAATCCCATTTGGGGAAATCCCCAAATCGATAACTCGGTGCCCTAGAATTTTGGTCTCAGACCCAGAAACCCAATTGAAGCCTACATTTGAGTTTTTAACGGAATTCGGGTTCGCGGGGTCGAATAAATTGACGTCTCAAACCACATTGTTGTTGGTCTCGAGTGTGGAGTACACTTTGGTGCCAAAGATTGAGTATTTGGTGGGATTGGGATTTGGGTACGAGGAGGTGAGGAATATGGTGCTGAGGTCTCCCGGGTTGTTGACGTTTAGCGTGGAGAATAATTATAGGCCGAAGGTGGAGTACTTTTTGAGGGAGATGGGTGGGAGTTTGGAGGAGTTGAAGAGGTTTCCGCAGTATTTCTCGTTTAGTTTGGAGAGGAAGATTAAGCCGAGGCATCGGCTGTTGGTGGATCATGGGTTCACGATGTCGTTGTCGGATATGTTGAAGGTTAGCGATGGGGAGTTTAATGCGAGGTTGATTGAGAAGCGTTTGAGGATGGTGGATGATAGGCGGTTGTAGAGTTGTGTAAGGTTTGTAGCTTGTATGTCACTTCTTCGGGTATTAATTGCTAAGGCTATACCATACCGGTATGTATATCGAGTTGTAAATTTTCAGCTTCTCTTTAAATAAATATGTGTTATATATTTCCGAGATGCCCTGTTTTTATCACGCAGCACCAATTTATGATTACAATGATGTTCGATTATTTTGTTTGAATTATATTTGTAATATGATTTGATGGGAGGTAATAAAATTTGAGGTTAATTAGTCTTTCACAATCTTAACAGCCAGTTTACACCGTAGGTACTCTACCAAATCCTTGTTACAATGCATAGAGAAGTGTCTTGATGAAGTTATCCAGACTATGTGTGGAAGCTATTGTTTGTAGATTCCTTTCTTAAATAAAATAGAATTTGTATGCAGAGGTTTTGCTATCCTTGAACCAATGTAGTCACTATAATGCCATGTTCACGAATGTAGTCACTATATTGCCATGACAAAGATGGATACGTAAACACCAAGCTCCCATCCACTTACCGGCAGTAATCCCTTTCACTCTAGTGAGGAGGTTGTCATAAAATTCAAACTTTCATGCATGTAGGCCTGCCCGTAAATTAAAGGATAGAACGAATTTGACCTTTGTATGTGAGTGTCTATGTCAGTATTTTATCGCATTATGGATGTCGCTCTTTCTTGCTGCCATGAGAACTCCCAGTCGGAGATCATGGCATGATTTGATATTTATACTCATGATAGTTTATTTTTTTCACCGGATATAGGTTACATGTTTTCCTAGCACATAGTCTGATAGTCATATGAGAGAGTGTGTTATGAAGCTGTATAAATCTATAGCATGTGAAAATACTTGTTGCGCCGTGGTATGGGCCTTATGGAAAAATAGACTGTCCGAAATGTGCATCGTAGAGATTATGCCCTGATAAATGGGTACTTACGAGAGAAATAATCTGTTAGAGTATTAGTAACTGGTATTTTAACTGCAAATTGAACAAATGAGGCTTTTTGCCGCTTCCTTTCAGTTATTTTTTATTTCTGACTTTGTAAATTAATGAGAAAAAGTAGTTGGTCTGTTAGAACAGCAAGAAAGAAATTAGAGAACAGAGGAATGGAGAAAAGGGAAAAAAATAAAGTGAAAATGCTCTACCTTGATAGATGAAACAATTATACACAATACATTGGTAATTGCAGCCCACTCTTGGCACCAGGAGACAACAAATCAGGTATAGGATTTATAAATTGTTTATGGTCCCCATATAGAACGTGTGATTAGTTGATTATAAGACTAACTCTAAAAGTCTAAGAAGTTTAAACCAAGTTAAAATAGATGAGAGAGCTTATTTTATGACTCAAACTAGACTGTAAATTTTATGAAGTGGAAAATGAACGTCGTCTAACTGACTCAAATACATGAAGGAGATGTTCCTCCTGACAGCAAAGTCATTTTCCTTGTAGCGGAGCTTACACCTTCAATTCAGGATTCACTAATCCTCTTTGACAAGCATCAGCGTAGGTAGATACTTTGATTTTCCCCTTAGACTTATTCTTTTGTTGACCTCAGAAAGTGCTTCACCGTTACTTTCATTTTAATTCAAACGTCCTCCTCTGTGCTTTAGTCTATTACCTTTTTCTCTGCGTTTACTTCTCTGTAGTTCTTCCAATTTGTCTTTGTTACTACCAAAGTTGATCGCTAAACCTAGGCATCAACAACAGAAACGAAACCTGACTTATAATCTTTACTGCAGATTCAGAATCAAGATATATATAAGTGCACACACCTATATCACATTTATTTCTATGTACATATATAATTGATGTAAGTTAGTAATTCAAGATTGAAAATTGAAATCTGAAACTATGTCTATCATAGTTCTTTACTTTAACATGAGGAGATTTTAAACTCACCTTTGGATTGACATTTCACTGTGTCGGGTGGATTTTATAGCATCTTGTTTGAAATCTGTTATATTTTTAGATTCAGATTGGTTTAACTTTTTCAAAATGAAGAACTAGAACATTTGATTTGATTGTATTTAAAGCTGAACAAAAAGTGACCTGGAAAACAGAAGATAAAAGAAATTATCAAATATGTTTTTGTCAAAATTGAACGAATAGACTTGCTGAGATCTTGCAAGAGTTCCTAGGTCCTTCGATTTTAATGTATGGTTTCCAGATTTCTCGACTTATTTTGTGAATCTTTCAATCAGTGAGGAGAATCCTACTACACTAGTCCATGACTCTGTGGTTGTTCCTTGAAATTCACGATGAAGGATATTTTTATAGCATTGTTGACTTGTTTAATTATAGTTGAAGGGGAAGCAATGCATTACCTGATCTGTATTATGTCCATTCTTTTTTGCAAGTTTAAATTGGTGGATAATGCTTTTGAATTGATTATAAGAGTGAACTAGCTTGTCATGTAACAAATACTATGAATCCGTTATTAGAATTAATAGATTAATTTAGATAGCTTGCTCTGATGGGCAAGATGGAGAATCATTTGATGCAGCAGTTGCACTATGACGTGGTGTGGTCAATTTAATTAAAGATGTAAATGCACAATTATGATGAGATTATGGGCATGCTGGTACCCTACCTTACAATTAGGAAATATCGCAATCTTGATTGATACGTTATCATGTAGTGGCTGTATGGTACAATTTTTCGGCAAGATGACCTAATGAACTATGTTTGTGTGCTATACTATACTTTATAGTAGTCCTGGTAAGATGGGGATGATTCAGGTGCCAATGTGACAGTATGGATTGATAAGTTTGAATTTATACAAATTGTAATATTAGAGCCCAATATTAAGAGCTTGTATTCGAGTGAAGAAAATGGGAACCATAATTTTTTTGTTTTTTTTTTTATAAATGGACAGAATACTTACCAAAAGCTAAAAAAAAAATGTGTTTTTGTGAATAATCCAGGACCTGTATTGCTTCTTAAGAAATTGATTACAAATTCATATTATGGTAATGCACCAGTTGACAGCATCTGATATTTCCTTTTAACTCTCTTATTTGTACAATTATTTATCTTGGGCAAGTAGTCATCTGGGATCCATGGCAGGTTAAGTCAAAGTTGAAATTATTCAGATAAATGCCTCAGTGACTCTGCTCTCAGGTCAAATTTGAAATTATTCAGATAAATGCCTCAGAGACTCTGCATTAAGACATTTGATACACTAGCTCAGGAATTGGTAGGGGCAGTAGTAAATAGAGCTTCTGTACATTGCATGAAATTGTACGGATGGTGAAGGTGTTTAAAATATGTCCCTCCAATTGCAACAAAGGACAAACTCTAAATTTAGTTGGGGCTTAAGATCTGATATATTCTGACTCACTGATGCAATTCTTACCTGAACAAATCTGACACTGCTGATGAGATGATTTAAATGCTTCTTTTTCTTGGAAATGATAAACTGAAACTTGACAGCAACTACTCCTGAGAAAAGGGTTGGTCATGTGTAACTATATTAATTGTTTTTTCAACTTTTTTTCCTGTTATGATTTGTGTGTTGAAGTGGTTTGATGAACGTGATTTTTTTCTCATATATGATGTTTTCCTCTTTAAAAGATCAGTGTACTTATTGTTTGCATAAAAATTGGTGGCAATAAAACTTAATTGATTCAAGGCAGCTTGTAAGATTGGTGGGTGATATTTCCCTCAAGGGAACATGTTATATTCTTCAATCTTAAATATGTCTCAACCCCTCCCCCCCAAGACCAAAAAAAGAAAAAAGAAAAAAGGATGAATAGTCAAGGGGTCATAATACAAAACTCACAATGGTCTTCTCACTCTGTATGTAACAACTGAAGTGGTCTTCTTGTTAAACTTCTATTTAATGAAAGCACTTGTAGTGCGACGGTGAAGTATAGACGACAGTCAATTGAATCGGTCTATGATTCACTACCTGCACTGCAAGTACCTTGCATCAATTGCAATTGACATGTCTAGTGTGGGATATGTTGAGTCGAGAAGTTGGCAGTCTTATATAGCAAATTGTACTGTATTTAAAGTATTTGCATTGCAAGCTATGGAGTGTATGTGTCGGTCAACGAAGTTCGTCTATGCTACACCCTTTCTGCTTAGCAAATGTCTTACATTAAATGTGGATGACATGGCTAGTGTGGATTGTGTGGAGTGGAGAAGTTGGCCATCTCACTTCATTATGGTAATTTGTATTTAACGGAAGTATTTGTAGTGCGAGTTGTGTAGCATAGATGAATTGAAGCATAGACTTCGATCTATTGAATTCATCCATGCTACACTATCCGCTCTATAAGTGCCTTGTATTAAATATAATGCAAAACTAAGCTTTACTTGCCACTATTAGCATAGCACAATTTTTAAACATATCCTTTTTAAACAATATAAATACTATATGTATATTTATTGAGAGAGAGTTTTCTCGGTCTATGTATCAATATGGTCACTGAATGATGGCTCTTAAAAGATTACAGTGCAGTGTAAGCTCTTAGCTTTACTATCCATATTTGGCATTAGATGCTTTTGAAATGTCCATCTCTTTCTTGGATACTTTTATGTCAGTATGCGTCATCTTTTTACACCTTTCTCCTTTAGTTTGCTTGCTTGTCCACACATCACTACTACTGCTACATTTTACCAGCTGATTCTATAGACTTACTATAGAGAGTTATTGCTATGTTGTACAAATTGACAATTGCCTTTTGTCACAACTCACAAACAGAGAAACATTTGCTACATTTTTTGTCAAGACTTAATACCATTAAAATTTCGCTAGTTTAAAAGGGAATAGAAGTTAAGTAATCTGACTTTTTTTGGTTAAAACATCGAAACTTTATAATAAACTACTTTTAAATTAATTTGATTCAATTAATTGGCTTGATCACAGAGACAAGCGGGGAAAGAATGCAGTATGTTATATACAGTTTTTTAAATTAATCTATTAAGTAAATTTAGATGATATATGCTTGAAATTTCCATTGGATTGTGGAGTGACTGTTTCTGCAGGATTCTTATCAAGTCCCGGATAGAAAGCAATGGGTGTGTATAGACTAGGTTAACGATACATTTTCGTGGATTATGATTGATGAGATTGAACGGGGATTTAAAGTTTCAACGCACTTGAAAATGGTAGTTGGAAAATGGGCATGCACATAAATGAACACACTAAGAAGTTAAGCCTATATCCTTTCAAAAGAAGAAGTTAAGCCTATAAAGAGATTTTATTTTTTATTTTTTTTATGTATAGCTTTCGACACGTCTCGTTTTTGTTTAAATTGTAATATTTTAGTTAAGGTTCACATTCTACATTTTCCCATAAGTGGATAAAAGTGAGATTTTAGGCTTAGCACACCGTCACTTTTCGATTTCTGAAAGAATGTGTGTATATTTATATATATATTTCTTTATCATAATTTTTTGGACAAGATGAAAACAATTATTTTGTAAGCAGACTTTCATGGGGGAACAGAAAATACAAACTTGTGTGTGGGCGTGTGTAGAGGGGCACATAATTCTCATTGCTTCTTTCATCCTCTTTAGACTTCTGAATCTCTTAACGAGTTTTGTCAGGTTACTGTTTTTGACTACTAATCTCTGCTTTGCTTACCGTCTACATCTTCTAGCCGTTCGATTAATTATTTTCCCTTATCATTTGTAGCAAGAAAACACATGCATCTAACTATCTAGGTCATAGCTAAGCGATTTTTCATGGATATACAGTAATATATAGGGAACGTGGACCGAATTTTAAAAACATATATATATATATATATATATATATATATATATATAATATTTATGAGGTACAAAAATAATTAAGTGCACTGTATAAGTAGAATAGACAAAGTAATAATTTAAGCAATATATTTTAAAACTTAATTGAAGATAATCGACATATGACTTCTAAATAATATAAATGAACATCAAAGAAGAAAAACATAATGAATTTACTTAAAGGTGAAAAAAATGGTCTCGACCTAAATTATGAGTATTATATCTGATTAGAAGGATTGTAAATCCCTTCTTTCCTATATTTTTGCTTTCTGATTTTATATTACCAAATTTAAAAATATAATAGGGGCCGGTAAAAAATGGTTGGATTCATAATCGATAAGTATCCGACACGAGAATTCGTAACTTTTTTTAAATATATATAGGATATACCACGTAGTGCGTTCGATACGTATACAAGGAGTATTCGACGAGCAGAGGTATCCGATAAGTATTGAGTACCGTATTAAGGAAATCTCCGTATCACCAATTAGATTTTTTTTACATACAATATTATAAAGGAAATTTAAGTTATTATTCTCTAATACCCGACCCGCAACCCGCATGGTTTAGTTTTTAACTTAATCCGCTCGGGTTGATAAATCGGTAACCCGCAAATTTTGGGTATGGTCACATTTTTAATGACAACCCGCCAAAACCGCCCGCATACACCCTTAGTTTGTATATTTGTAGAGTAATGAAGGGAGCAAAGAAAATTTTCGGAAGTTATATAGTTGTATGTTGCTAATATTGCTATAATATATATTTTTTTTGTTAGTTTATATTGTTTTGATAGTTGTATTTTGGGTTGTCAATCAATTTAATTTTTTTTTTTTTATAATGTACGTGAATCAAATGTCCGTTTACATTCTTATATTTTTATTTTAATTAAGTTAACTTGTGGTTTAAATATTTTTATTAAGTTATGGTATTGTTTTTATTTTTTTTAGAACACAAAATAGATTAGTTTTTGTTTTTATACCAAAATATTACTATATTTTTCTCATAATTTAACCCGCCCGTAACCCGCAACCCGCATGGTCTAGTTTTTAACTTAACCCGCTCGGGTTGACAAATCGGTAACCCGCAAATTTTGGGTATGGTCATTTTTTTAGCGACAACCCGCCCAAACCCGCCTGCGTACACCCCTAGCTCATATATTTATGTAAATGTGTTGCAAATTTAACAGTGTCACAAAAGATAAGGAAGAATTTAATAATGGATATAATCTGATCTTTTAATTGACACAAAAGATAAGGAAGAATTCAATAATGGATATAATCTGATCTTTCCCTTTTTAGCTTTGATATTAATTAGTATTATAATTTTATGTAGAGCAATTGCACATATGTGATTGTGATCCGTGACTCAACTACAGTCAAAGAGGACAAAATAATATATTCAGATCAATATTGTGTCTGTAACTATTTGCAGGCAATAGATAGATAAAACTAGCTCAGATGAGTGGGGCAGTAAATATATATAGTTTCTCTGCATTGCAAGTAACTGTACGAACTATGATGGTGCTTAAAATATGCTCCTCCAATTGCAACAAAGGACAAACTCTTAACTCAGTTAAGCCTAATTAATATCTTATATATCCAGACGACTCAATGATGCAATTCTTACATGAACAATCTGACGCTGGTGCATTTGATTAATTGCTTCTCTTTCTTGGAAATGATCAACACAGCATTTACTCCCGAGATAGGGTTGGTCACGTGTAACTATATTAATTCTTTCTTTTCTTTTCCCTATTTGTGTTGTTTTTGTTTTGATAGTTTCTTCCAAGTTTAATTTGTGTCTAAATTGTGGTCTTTATGTGAAGTGAAGAACATAAGATTTGAACATGTTTGATGGCGGTCTTGTATGAATAATTATTATACACCCCGAGATTTGTCTTAATTAAAAAAAAAAAAGGCTTTATAATTTGGAAAATTACAAGAAAGTTCTAAATTCCAAAGTGTGCTTTCGCGCGAGCCTAAGTCCGTTGGCTGAGATTGAGATCGGAACGACACAGATCCAGAGCGGGACAAAACATTCGCCTCTCTCCCATTGTTCCTTCCTCCTTCGTGCCCGATCGATCAGTGGGCTGAAGTTAATGCCGTATGCTAAGAGCGGAAATGCCGACATCCTCAAGTGGACTTAAGCTTAGAGTGTGGCATCTTATAGGGGAGTTGTACCAGATGGAAGAAATCCAACGAGTGTTGCAGCGCATCTGATAAGGGAGTTGTACTAGGTGGAAGAGTACTGTGACATCAACTATCTAAAACAGAAGAGATCATAAATGATCATTGGTAAATAGATAGGAAAGAGGACAATGGGGTCATAGTACAAAAGTCACAGTGGTCTGTATATAACACGACCTGCAAACAATAGGGGCTCGTTTACCATCATCAACTTACTCCTCCACACACACTCATGACTTGTTAACATCTAGCATATCATGGGAAAGTGTGGGGAACCAACCGTTACTTAACATTTTTAGTTTATTAAAACTTTCAATATTTCATCATTGTTTTTAGCATGACAATTTATATGAATATATGGTTTAAAAAGAAAGCACGTTTTTTTAAAATTATAAGAAGAGATGAAAAAACATTACAAATTGAATATGTATTGATTCTTAAGCAATACTGATCGATGTACATTTTTTTTTGTTGAATTTTAATATTTTCCAAAGTGCCATTGTAATTCAACAAATGTTTAATTCAATAGCTTTATAATTTGATCATTAATCAATAATGTATTAGGAGTTTTTGCGACAAACCTTTGTGGTAAGCGCGACGGGATAAACTTGAGGAATAGGTGGGGGTGGGGTTGATTTAAGGAAGAAGACACTACAAGTTTTTTTTTTTTCTTTAACTTTATTATAGCAATTAAGGGCAAGTTAGCCGTCTTTTTTTAAATTATCTAAAGAAATCCAAATTATGGCTATACTATACAACTCTAATTAATAAATAATAAGAAATACTCAAAACACTTTGCCCTTGGTTCTTTTAATTGCAAATAATAATATATTTTGAGAAGACAATCTCATGTTTTTAGATTCAAAATATTTTATATTTAAACAGAGGTACAATATAAACAATAAATTATTGTTTTGTGATAAGTAAATAAAATAGTTTTAATATTGAGTTTTCGAAAATTCCTTTTTATTATATTTCTAAATTGTAATATAAAAAAGAATTGTGTAAACCTATTTATTATTATATGTACACCCCCTAAAACTTAAATACTAAATGGGATGCACCCAATATTATAGAAAATTGATTATTTAGTCAAAAAATTAATTCAAAGTCAAGTATAAACTTGGCTGAGGGAAAATAATAGGTTTACTATAATTGCATATTGACTTCAAGGAATTGAGTTCATATTTTGACGATGAATATTCTAATCTTAGGGTCTAGCTGTCAAATTTGTTGGAAGTACCAATCTTTAGAGGTTGTAAATATTATTATACCTAAATTATGAAATATGAATATACGCAAAATATATATGTGTGTGTATATATATATGTACAGGTACTTATGTATACATAAATACCTACAGACACAAACACATATGTATGGTTAAAAGATTGCAGGTCATTTTTAGCTCTTACCTTTACTATCTATATTTGGCATTTGATACCTCAGAAATGCCATCTCTTCCTTGGATTCTTTAAATGTCAGTTTCTAAATGCATGGCGTACGTCATCTTTTTTACTCTTTCTCGTTTCTTTGCTCTGTCAACGCATCCGTTCTACTGCTACATTTTATCTGCTGCGTCTATAGGCTTACTGCGGAAAGTTATGGCTAAATTTGACAACCTCCTATTGTAACAAGTGATAATGTTAAAAGATTAGAAAAATCGCAAATATTCAAAAAAAAAAGGAAGCCTGAACTCTGATTCGAAATTTTCGCACCTCATCCCCGGACTTGTCTCATGTGCCTCATGATGCACAGGGTGAATCATGAGGCACGGAAGACAGTCCCCCTCATCCCCTGACCCCTCAGTGAGGAAGTGCCTAATTATTTGACCCTTCACCCATTCTAATATAAAGGATTATTAGTCGCAAAATATTATTCTCATCAGACTTTAACCAGATTAATCCATTTTCTGGGCACAACAACAATTTTTATCATCAAATCATACCATAGGGATCTCTTCGAAGCCTTAGTCTATAGTATAGTGCGCAACAGGTCGGGGCGTATCGGATGCAATCAAGAAGAATTGCAACGGAACCATATTATGCACCTTTTTAGTATGCATTTTTGACTTTCCAAGACGTCCTTGACTTGATAACTCTGCAAGGAGAGCCAGGGAAGCATACTAGCTTGCAGTAAGAGGTATCGGGAGTACAACGTTCCAAATAAATCGAGCAACACTAGTGGAGCTTCCAAGCAACGTTTTAGGTTTCAGTGACAACTTTCCTTTTATTTCTGTTAGTGGAGTCTTCTGATATTTTTCTTTTTTTTTCTGAAAACATCGTTCATGTTGCAAACTTTTTGTATAGTGTAAGACTTTAGATCAATTTCTCATCTTGCATTTAGAAGGTAAATAAGGAATAAGTAATATTGAATACTATATATTCTATTTAATAAATATGTAATGTAATAAAGAGGTTTTTTAGATTAAAATAAAATAGCCAAATATTCCATTAGTGGACAAGTGACATCACTTCAAGAAAAAAAGGCATTACGAAGAGCATAATTACTTTATGAAAATTCAAACTTTATCGTTGAACCATTTCAAAGTCAAATGAGTTGTTTCATAAAATTTGAAATTAATACGATGAAAAACCAACATTTCAATTACAAGATAGTGGACCTGAACATAGGAATTTCGTGAACAAGTAGTTTCTTGTTAATAGAAGTTTTAGTAAAAATTACTTTATTGCTAAAAATGAAATGTCGTGTCCTTGTTAATAAAAAAATCTACTTAATTTCCTATACAATATCAATTCATCTGTCAATATCCCAAATGTTATTGGAGTCAGATTTATGGGTGTTGTATAACTTGTGTGTGAAAATAACTGCGTAAATAAAATAAGGATAATTACATAAAACACGACATATATATTACAAATTAAATGTACATGCCTCATATTAACATCATTTGGCAATTTTTCTTTATATAAAATTTGACCTCATTCAAAAATAGAGTACAACTTACAAGGAATATCTCAAAAACTAAATTCTACAATAAACTAGTAATTTAGCTATCAAAATACTTGGATATTCATTTATGCTATTCTTGCCAAAACGACTGTAATCCTTTGTGGTCCATGTGTAAGTTCATTACTCAAGCCATTCTCTGCAATCACTTTTATAACTCTGTCAAATGATACTTCATTGAGGTGGTGTTTGCAAACTTGTAAAGAAAAGTTAAAATTAGTTTCACTCCCGACTAAAATTGAACAGTTTGGAGTGTTTGAAAATCTAACTTATATGGTTTGAAAACCTTTTTTTTAAGCTACAAATGGGTACTCTAGCTTATGATAGCAATTTTTTTAAATAAATTAAAATTTATTTATCGATGAATTGCCTTCTATTCTATTATTAAATCACACAATACATCTAATAAACGCAATCATCAATAAGAAGGAGCTTGGCGTCTTTGTTCTATAACAAAAAAAGGTTCTCACTCTATATGATTTATAGGTTTTTTTTAATGACTCAAATTCTTTCCTACCATGTTGATGACTATAATTTATTTAAGCATTAATTGACTTATACTTCTTGTGATTATGCCTTTGACAAAGATTCATAGCCGCAATCTCTGTCTATTCTTATACCAGAGTCAATTAATTTTATCTCTTATATTAGTTATAGAGATTATCATTTTCAATTTTGGATTTCGTGTATAGGAAGTACCAAAGCCTTTGTCAATATTGCATTATCAGCGACAACAATATTGTCTTTCAAAATCACGTTTATTTCGAGTCAAGTGCATTATCAAAAATAACCTATACGTAGCAATACTTTTAACGACTTCGTTGTTGTTGCATGATACGACTTTGAATTGTTCCTAATAATCAGTCTCTAATATGTGTTTATAGAGTTAATAGTTTACATTGAATATAATATATATGCAATAGCACTAATAAAAAAACTTCTGTATCTAGAATACACATTTTAATTAAGAATTGTCTTGTCAACACACTAACTCGTTACACATACCGTAAAAAGATAACTGATAATATGGGGTTTAATTTTTCTAATGAACCTACCTAACCTGGCTGCGTTCATCCCTATTCAGACCTCATGTGACAAAGCACATAACAGTAAACTCATTGTTGTAACTAGTGCAACGCTGTTTATTGTGTTTATTATGCAATGCTGCAATTAAATGTAAAGTTGGAGATAATAGGAATTGTGGCCCACCTTATAAAAAGTAGGGACTTCTCCCATGAGATTCTGTTGGTTGTGTTTCCTTGGAACTACATGGGAAATAAAATGCATATGACCATAAGTATATATATGTATGTATACACACACATTCGTATGTATAGCTCTTAATCAATAAGACAAAAATGTAGCCAGTAAAGATATGTGATTTCTATCAGCAGTACTACTGTCACTGATCAACCAGCGAGAAAGAACAAGAAAACATCATCGAAATTTCTGGTTATAAATCCAAACAGCTGTGTCATGCATGTTACATATATATCAACCATCGAAATCTGTTAATGTTGTCCATCAACTATGGGGCCAAATGAGCAACTCCTCGTGTCACCTTGCACCTCTGTAACGTAAAATGATGCCGAAGAAAAAGTACAAACACGAGTAATTTCTTCGAGTGTTGGGGTGGTAGGTTTTATTGTAATTATATCTATTATATATCCACGATGATTAAGTACTCTACGTGTAATATATATGTTATAAGTACTATTTGTAATTTTATTATTATTTCAATACTTTTTAACATCCTCCAAATGTATATACTTAAACTTTTTTTGTCTTAGTATGATATATGTCTTATAATTAATATATTTATTCAAAAATCAAATAGCAAAATTTGTGGGCAGTTACATCTTTGATAAGCAAATGGCAGAGGGAGCGGGAGCGAACTCAGGACCAAACGACACTTTATTCATTTATATATAATTCTCCAATTACACGTTTCTGAATTCGTAAAAATGCCCCGTTTATCCCCATACATTTTAAAAAATCGATATTTGTATAGATTAATTGTTAAAAATAACATAAGTCTCAAAACGATTAAAAGAAAAATGGACAATTAGTTAGCTAGGTGCCCCATTCCAAACACACACAAAACATAGACTTAGGTTTGTGGGGTTTATTACGTTCCCCCGAGAGCCTAGCTAACAAAGTTATTGCCTCCATCTTGTCTAAGGACATGAGTTCATTCATGTCGGTGCCCAATTGCAACTACCGCTTTCAAGTGGGCATTGGTTAAAGTCCAGTCTCATCAATCATAACATTGTCTATACACTTGGTGGCTTTTTCTATGCAGGTTCTTGACAACGTCCAAAGTCGAGAGACTTACTAAGAACTTTCCCTGCGTATAGTACTGGTCACTCGAAGTTCTCGAACTAATACTCGGGCACAAGCGCTTTGGATATTACTAAAAAAAATCAATAGTTGATTAACTCAACTAATCAAAAAGTAAATTTAATTGATTAATTTAAGATGCCACATACAATCTAATTACGTCATGAAACAAAAAAAATAAACTTCTAATTTTAATCCTAAAAACAGATGTGCAAATGTAATGTTATTGAACAAGAGGTGTACGTACTTGATATATTTTCTAAGATTTTCAGGGTTAAAGATGTAATGCAAAATTATCACAGTATTAGTTCTAAATCGCTAGATAAAATTGTTAAGAAAGTTAAAACGATACTTAAAAAATTCGATTCTCAGAAATGATTAATTTCTTATATAGTTTTTAGTGCTATAGGAAAACTAATTTAGATGTTTGAGTTTGAAGTTTTAGAAAACTAAAATATCTAAAAACTGTTTAAATTATATATTTATTTCAGTATAGTAAATAAGGATAATATAAATTTTAGAACTTTATATGTTTCATCATCATTATTTATGAAATAAATAAAATATAACTGTATCCCAAATCCTAATTAAAAAAAAAAATATCTGTAAAAGTTTTGAACACCCACGAATAAAAAAGGAAAACTAAAAAACATAATCCTTATTTATTAATCTGAAATTAAATACTGTACGAAAAACCAAAAGGGACTTTTTCGATTTTTTAGAAATATGAAACTAACATATCAAAATTTCAAAATAACTAATAGAAACTAACTGTGCATAAGAATTAGGTAAAATTATTTTGATGTTAGTCTTAATTAGATTTTAAGATAAGTTGTGCAAAATTTATATAACATTACATCTACAGATCTACTCTCTTGAAACTTAGTAAATATATCACCTACTACCCATGTCATATGAAGTCACATATCCAAGTGACCGCAGACGAAACTGAATTTTTTATAGTATTAAAAAACTTCAGTCACATTCTTAACGGTGGTTGGTAATTTGCCAAAGCGAGCTCATTATAATCTTTCACACTTCATGGGGAATTTCTGTAATTTTCCCAAACCTAAGGAGGGTGTAGCTATGATTATATGTCCCTTTGATACATAAAATATATATGTGATATCAAACGTTAAAGAATATCATTTTATCATAAATTTTTTACTAGAAGATTGTCCTCAAGGGAGCATTACTTGTGTTATTCCTTTCTTTTACCTTCTAAACATATGCTTATTTTTTTTAACCATATATATGATGTGATTGTAAACCTTGTTCTTACTATTGCCCATTTCCCTAAGAATATGTTTCAATGTCCACATGTTCTTGTTTGGAGACTATTTCATAAACAATTCAACATGTCCAAGTGGATATTGCTTCTATTATCGTTATCCACAATATATGACATCTAACATACAGATAATTTGTTTTAGATGGGCTAACAAACTAACTTGTTTGGTACGATCACTACAAACTGGCCTCCTTATTGTTAACCTGTTTCCGGTTGCTTTTTGTAACTACATGTCTCTGGTTTATCTGAATTACTAAACCTTGTTAACTTACCTCTTATGGTGTTTGCATTAAAGTAATGTACCATGATTACAGCTACACCCCCTAAGTTTAATATAATAACCAAATTCTCCCCGCGGACTTGGAAAAGTACTACAACGACCTCCCCTAAAACTAACATCTGCTAAAATATGGATGAGATCTGCTGATGTCATCATAATATCTAATGAGCTCCTCGTAAATTAAAAGTTTTAAGAGTCATACATGTGTAATGTAAAATAATATGGGGTGTACTTCATGCATTTATTAAGCTTAAAGGGGCATACATAGGTGTAATGTTATAAAAGGTCTGCACAATATTATATTCCTATCACTAGAGAAAATTGGAATACATTTTTTAAATGAAAAAGTTAAACAAACCTCAAAATAATGTTATTACTCGCAAACATGATTAATTTTAATAATTATTATTTTGATAATTTTGTTTCATGATTTTAAAAACCTTAAATCTTTGACTTTTTAAACAATAATTTTTTTATTTCAAACCAGTACATATTTAACTTTTATATTATTATTTTTAATTAAATAAAGACTCATACTGTTTCTTAAAATTTTTTTGAGACCTTGCCACATTTGAAAAGATGATTGGTTTTATATATAAATAAAACAAAATGAAACAATTAATTAGGATTTTGTGATCTTGATCCTCACATGATCCTCATATAGTTAGATTAAATATTTTTTTTAAACAATGAACATGAAATTCTGGCAAATAAAATTATTACCCTTATTAGGCCTTAACCCTTCTGAATTACGATTTGTGAGATTTTTGACTTGGCTCGAAAGTTACCATCTGACCCTATTTTACCATTACCTAACAACTTGAGATTTGGTCTCCAAGTCTTTGGGTAAATGCACTCCAGGAAAGTCTTTCAAGAAGAGCTCTTATTCTTTTAATTACTTAGAACATCTTTAATGTATGTATTTTGCTAATCTTTTTTTTTTCTAGTTACTTTTTTGTCAAATTTCATAAATTGAAAGAGAGAAAACTTGAAAGCAAGAATTGAGAGCAGAATCAATCTAGGGAGAGATTAGAGACGCATATCCGTTTTCGTGTGGTGGGGGAGTGGGAGATTTTTTTTTCTTATTCAAAAATATTATATTTTCACTCAAATTCATAACTCTTAGAAAATTTCCCCGACAACAAACAAGGCAAGTCAACCTCATCTTTGTACTCTCTTTCTTTATCTCATAAATATTTTCACGCATTTTCTTGAAGGAGTAGGAGAAGATCGACTTATAGTTTCATAATCTTTCACTTTTCTAATATTAATTTACTCGCCCTCAACTTTCAAGCATAAGTAGAAATAATTTATAAGTACAATTTTATTTATAATAGTATAAAAGATGTACAAGAATCACTCGTTAATATAAAACTAATACTGTACATACAGAAAAAGAAAAAGAATGTTAAGTTCTTGCGGGCACCTGATTGCTAATGAATACTGTAAGAGAAGAGATCATATATAGCTTTATGATACCAACTTGTGTGTACATCTATGTATAAAATGTTCGTGCATGGTAATACCTTCTAGATATTGAAATACTTTTACTATGCTTGTTTAAAGAGACTTTATTTAGGAAACACTATAGAAAATCCAATTCGTTCCAAAGCAATATTCTAAACACACTTATTCATGTATATGCGGGAATATGGATATAAGATTTTATCATGAAATTAGTTTTGATATTATGTGGAAATTCAGACCTTAGATGTTTTCTTAAAATTACGTACTTATTAGAAGAGCAAATTTATTTCTTTTTGAACACAAAGAGCAACAAATTTATTTTTTTTAACACAAAGAGCACAATATTTGTTTGTGTAGAAGTCCACATTCTTCAAAAGCAATGTAACTTAATTTCTCGTTCCATCAAAAAGTGTAAGTTATTTACTTTTTCCCAAAAAAAAAAAAAGAAAATCGTAAGTTAATTTTATTTTATTCTAAAAATCCTTTAACTTTGTATTTATGCAAATATATTCAGCGAGCTGGACTGCAACACTTATTCGGCCTGTCCCATACCATACACACACGCACGCAAGAGCAGAGAAGCTTTGACTTATCTAATATATAATACTAGTACTTTATGGCCATAAAATTTAAAAGACAGGAATAGTTAATTGTCCTTCTCCTATCAACAATTTCTAATCATGCACACTCGGATGACCCTCTTGTGCTCCCAACCACAGTACATTCTTCTGAAATTAAACGAACTGGTTAGCCCATTTTGACTCGTATTTAAGAATAATTGTACGGTATTGTCGTTCTTCTGAACAAAATAAAGTTCAAATGAGACCTTTTACAAGAAAGAATAGTTTAATTATTACATTTGAGAATGATAATATTAGTCATCCTCTTCTAAAGTTTTGTCATAGATAGAATTAGACTGACATGATTTTGATCATTTGCATACCAACCTCCTTCGTAGTATCCAACAACAACAAAAAAATCCTATGTATTAAATAAGGGAGGCGGAAAATCTAAACCACAAAAAGTTAATTAGCCGAATTTCCAACAGATTAATTACCACCTTATGCTAAGGAACAACATGATTGTAGAAGAACATGAACACGAAAAGGCAAAGCTATATAAAACGCAATATGATTTTATTTACCGAACTTTTGAGAAAGACTATGTTTGAGGGCGCTGCCAAATCAAACATTTTTTCTATGTTCAATGAGTTAAATTATAACTATAATTAAATTATGTGAGATCACCTATAATACAATACTTAAAACTCTAGAACCCAACAATGTAATATAGTAAGGGATAATCTAGTCATATTATAATAAGAATTACAGACCTAATACAATTTCATAAAAGACAAGATACTTACACAACCCGTGTATGATTTTGCTAAATGGGAAAATAAATAAATGTGTAACAACTAATAAGTCTAACATTATGATGCAAATATACTGTACGTTTATAACATGGAAGTACCCATTGGAAATACAAGAAAAAGGGACAGTGACCCCTAAACTTACCTCCTATAGTTTTGGGACCCGATCTATAGTAATGAATTTTGATAAAATAGGGGAATGGAGTTGGGAAGTAACAGTGGAATGGGGTCAAATCCATTTATTGTTAGTCATGTTTCAATAGTATTTTGAATTGTTGAGGCAAAAACCCAGTTGGTATGTCTGCAGTATAAGGTTAAGTTTCAAAGTTCTTGACCAAATTGAGTGGAGTTCCTCTGCAAAATATCGTACATTCTCGCCCTGCAAATCTTCCACGTAATAAATGAAGACGTCTGCAATTGGGTTTGGCAAAATTTCTGGTGACTGGTAATAATTCTGGTCATTTCCAAAATTAATTTACTATGCATTTGTACTTTTATGTCATCAATTTGAGCAGCTAATTGAGTACACACACATATATTTATTTTTATCTATATGCCGCAGATAATTTAGTTAGGTCTGTGGCGTATATAATTAACGGTTTAAGTATGAAATCATTTATAAGATATCAACTAATATGCAAATAGTCGGTGACATATTTAATTAACGGTTTAAGAATAAAATGAGCTCTAAGTTATCAACAAATACACAAATAGCTAGTACGTAAAGTTCTTTTCGCGAATATCTTAGGTTATTATTATTTAAAATTTGAATTTGATTTGGTTGGTTTAAGTGAAGTACTTCAACAGCCTTTTGAGAAATATTCAACTTGAATCATAGTAAAACTATATTGACAAGACTAAAGGTAAATGACATGAATCAATCATCATCCCCAATCTTCTCTATGTATAAAAGTAAACGATACAGAGTTAGTTTCCATCCAAAAAGTAATAACTTCAACAAATTCGACCATTGTACTCCGTCTAGATAATTAATTAGTCACTACCCATTAACCAAAAAACAAGGAGATTATACGTATTAATTGCTGAAAAATTACTCTAAAAACAGCCACTGAGTTTTACATCACATTCTGAAATCCACAATAGGAAAATTACCAAATAAAGTGTACGGTCTATCATTAATGTTATTAGTTATTAACTTATTACAATAGTTACTCATTATTTTTGATCGGGCTAAAATCTTTTGTGCAGTACAATTTATTGGAGAGTAATGTAGTTATAATCACTTATTGGGAAGCTCAAATTGATTAACTTCTTATCAGAGGATCATCATCCCCATGATAGATTGATGGGGACTGATGGGGGAGCAAATAAGTTAAGCAATGTATTTATTTAGATTGACAAGGTTGGGCTATGTGTGTGTGTGTGTATGTAAATTTAAAGGCAAAACCAAAGGGATGCATCAAACATCAAGTTGGAGTCTTTCTTGTCATTGTTGAGAGAGACAGCCTAAAGCCCTAAAACCCTACACTCTTATCGCTGTCTCTTAACAGGATTTGTATTGGCGTGGGAGACCACACACAAAAAAGTTTTTATGAGTTCGCCACACGTGTTGCTTAATTATAAAATATTAAGTTTCAATATTTGATACTATAATGACAAGAACCATTTTCCTTAAATCTGCGCGATTCTTGTGTGTGATCAACAAATTAAAAAAGACATAATGTATTTGTGCATGTTTAGGAAGAAATATTTAAATACACATGCAGCACGGGCAAAGCTTTTGAATAGTCGATAAACAAATTATAGCTGAAAATTAGTTATTAATGATAAACTATTTGTCCTAGAAAGTTGAAGTTTAAGAGGCAACTTACGCTTTTGACAAGTTGTTGCTATTAATTTTTCAGAGAGCTAGCAACTTCACGTTGTGGGTCTGAATAGAGACTTTCAGAAATAATTATGCTTTCTCCAATGTTCAATTTTGTTTTATATATGTTGTGTGAGTATTTTGAAGTTCAAGACTATAAGTTATATTTTGGACTTATGTCCAGTATTTAAAGTATTTATTGACAAATACATTTAAATTTAATCAGAAGAAAATGAATCAAATATTCAAATTAAACAACGGGTGATTACCACCAAACATCCGAAGTTCGAACCATATGTTTCTTTTTCCGATTATTATTTACATGTTTCCATAGTACAATACAACATTAAATTTATAATATCCCTACTAAATTAACAAATATCTACGTACATACCAAATTTTGTTGTAAGAACACTTTTCTTTAACTAAAACTTGCAATGCTATAACATGTTAAGAATTTTACAATTTAAGAAATGACCACCAGATTATTCACGTTATCTAACGAAATGATCAAAATAGTTAGTTATACTCACTCGTGTGAAATAGGTACAAATTTAACCAAAGAAAAAAACAAAAAAAAAAAAACTCTGAATAGGTGAATAAATACGAGAAGGTGGGGTAAATATTAGGTCAGCAAAATTGGTCAATATCAGTCTTGAGATGGTTTAAATGTTTATCAACTGCTACACACTCAACTCAGCACCTACACACACATGACACATATATCTATATATATATCTGAGATCTCTATGTAAAGCTTTCAGTTAGAAATACTTTCTGCTGTTGTCTTCTGCCCCTAACTTTACTCCATCCCCACAGTAGAAATAAAAAACTCTCTTTTTCTTCTCACTTCTCTTCTTCCCAACATCTCTCACTTTCCTTATTCCCATCTGATGATGCAATGACATCGTAACAGTAACATAGCACCAGAACTTTGTCAGAACCAAAAACAAAACAAAAAGAATAAATTGCAAAAAAAAACATTAATAAATAGAACACACACACACACAAACAAGAAAACATGACCAATGGTCTACCAAATTACCACACATCTTTTACTACTACTACTACTACTTCAATGGTGGATATGATGACATTTGCAGACATGAACTCTCTCTCAATGAAAGAAAAGGTTCACTTGGGCTTGGGCTCAGATTCAAGCGATGGGTATGGCGAAAACAACGAGATGATGGTTGATCTCAACGCGAGTTTGTACGAAGAAGAAGAAGAAGAGGCGGCGGATCGAGAATGCTCCTATAACATGCATGCAGTTAGCAGTAGCGGAGCGAAAGACTCGAGCAATGCGAGCGGCCAATCGAAGCTTTGCGCGAGGGGGCACTGGAGGCCCGCGGAGGACGCGAAGCTTAAGGAGCTCGTGGCGCTTTACGGTCCTCAGAATTGGAACCTCATCGCTGAGAAATTGGAAGGGAGGTCAGGTATGATTTAAAAATCAATTTGGACTAGTTCGTGAAAATAGTGTCGTTCTGATGATATTCAGCCCTTTGTCATTTCGATTCGTTTCTGTACTGTTTTTTTGTCCTGTGCATGAACAATTGCTTTTTTTGGTTGGAAGGTAAAAGCTGTAGATTGAGGTGGTTTAATCAACTGGATCCAAGAATTAACAGGAGGGCTTTTACCGATGAGGAGGAAGAGAGACTAATGACGGCTCATAGGCTTTACGGCAACAAGTGGGCGATGATAGCGCGGCTATTTCCGGGGAGAACGGACAATGCGGTGAAGAACCATTGGCATGTGATAATGGCGAGAAAGTATAGGGAACAATCGAGTGCTTATAGAAGGAGAAAAATGGGGCAGTTTGTGTTTAAGAGAGTGGAAGATGATGATCTTTCTCATGTTCATGTTAGTAATACTGCACCAAGTATTAATGTTGAGCCAATGATGCCTAGTTATGGAACAATTCCAACCAACAATGGGTTTTGGGCACCACAAGCATCTCATGGTTTTTTTCCAGGTGTGCTTCATTTATGCTAATTTGCTTGCTTTATTGTAAACTTTTTAATAATTAAGGAAGTGCTATACAACATTCCTTTAATGTGAATAGCTTTTTTATGTGAAATGTACTATTAACTCATGGTAAAAGATTCCTGGTTAGGAGGTGCCTCAAACTTAGTCTTTTTGACTTACTTAGTAAACAAATTTTTGTGTTCTCATATCAATTCGTGTATGATTCATCGTCAATCGTATTGCCGCATAACATTTTGATATGATTTTTTGTTCCATGTTTCACTTTCTTGCAAACTATGTTCGTAAAAAAAAAAGAACTTTGTTGCAAACACCTCCTTTTTTTTTTTGTGTGTGTCAATTTCTCTAGCCTTTATAATCTTCAAAGCTGTACAAACTTTTAAACAAAATTAGTATATTTTTCATCCATTTTCGAGTGTGGTTTTAGAATAGCAAGCTAATTTTCTTATCCCCAAAGCAATTGTAAAAAACAATGAAAGTGACATAGACAAAGAAACTGATGCAAACTTGTTTTCTCAACTGTCTATATCTCTGGCACTATCATTATCCTATCAAAAGACATCATACATACACTTTACAAAATCTTTTTGCTCACTGAAGTGTATCAAAAGGCGAATCCATTTTTAGCTCATCAATTTTGGTGCTTTTCTTATTTGATTTTTTTTTTTTTTTTTTTTTTTTGTTACAGGTCCCAGTACCAATGAGATGATGAGCATTTTCAACCACCCCAATCCCCATTACCAATCCTACTGTCACTACCCTTCAGATTTAGCAGCAGCAGCACCAGAAGTGCCAGCAATTGAGCCAAATTCAGAAGAAAGAATTTCATCACCAACATTTATTGACTTTCTTGGAGTTGGAGCCTTATGAAGGAAAGTTGAAGATGCAAAAAAAAAAAAAGTTACATTTTTTTTTAATGAAAAATTGCTAAAGCCTCTAGTGTATGTAACTTCACTGTCCTCAGATGGAACTGTTTGAAGATGTGTAGCAATAATGTCCTGTCACTCTATTTCACTGTTTCTTTCATTAATCTAAACTTTTTAGTTAAGAAAGGGAATGTTGCAATATTACATTTAATTTTTGAACTGTGTACATGTTGTGTCTATTAAATGGAGGACTAGTAGTATAGTACGACTGAGCTAAATGGGTAAATTTGGGCCATAGTCCTGAAATTGAGTTATTTGGGGTTTTGACCAAAAAAAGAAAAAAAGTGAGTGTGTGAATTTTTATTTTTTTATATTTTTTTTGGGAGCAAAATTTGATTAATGGGAAAGGACAAATGAAAAATAGAAGACATCCTTTTCTCATGGGCCTGCAAAAATCAGGCACAAATTCTGGTCCCTGAACAAAAAGAAATAGCCTCACTTTCCATTGTATTGAATTTGGTAACTGTTTTAACAATCCTTGCCTCAGCAGAATCTTCTGTTGAGGGTTCATGCTACCCACATGGGATGATAACACGGGAACTGTCAAACTCGTTCAACACATGAACCTCTCTACCCACCCCCCACACGCACGTACCGTACACTAGGAAGAAGCATAATGGTTTTATGACATTGTGTGATGCAAGGGGAAAACATCTGCAGCTGTGTAATGAAGTCACGCCAGCGTTTATTTGTAGATATAACAAAATTGTTTTATAAATTTGGTGGCTATTTGAGAAACTATGGTGACAGTCTAGGTGTCTTCACCTAGTATTCATTTGATGATTATCGAGCAGCCGAGTTTAAGTTTGTGATTATTTGAATAGGGAACAAATTACTTTGTAAATCAGTTCATAAAAGAAACCTAACGAGCCTAATATGTTGACTTGATTTTAAAACAAAATAATAGTAGTGAAGGCAAATAAGTTGATATAATAGAGTTTCTCCCCTTGTAAATAATTACTAATTAGTCACAAAGAGCCGTTTGGTTGTTCATTAAACTAGCCAAAGAAGAAGAGCTGATTGCACCGCGAATTACAAGTTGGTCATCTACTTGATGGGATCAGATTAACTTGATAAATTTATAAGTTAAATGTTTCTTCAAAATTATTTTGAGACACTGGTGAAAGTGGCTAACTATACCATGTCAAATAAACACAAATTTGTCATGTCTCACTCCAGACTTCTCCTTGAGATAATAGAAGAATATATTATTTGTCATAAGTTGGATCAAAACTCTGAAGCCCACAACTATTATACACATCACAAAGTGGGCTGTGAAGCAAACACAATATAACGTTGTACTGGTTAAGATTTCAATAGATATGGCAGTATAGCAATAAGATACTCCAAAAAACTAGGTTTAAGTGTTAATCTTTTTCCAAGCCCAATCAATCGTAGGAAAAATTAAATAAATAATAAACTAAAGACCATGTAATCAGAAAATAGATCTGGGCTTTCGACCTAAAAGCCACTTGTTGTTTAGAAACATGCACGAAATCCCTTATGATTTGTTTGTTGTCTAAATCTTTTTAGCGAATTAAAAAACTTTGAACACTCTATCCTTCCATAAAATTTTACTAAAAGAAGGACTAAGTTACCATAAAATTTATTCTGTTTCTCAATATTTCTCAACATAAATATTAACCACTGGGGTTTTATACAGGTTTTTCAAAATCATGGAGCTTTCGTGAAGAGTTGTTCAAATTACAGGAGGATTCCTTGTATGTTTTTCAACTTTAGAGGGTTTTACGTTGAAAACCTTAAGCAAGCAGTATTTATTAGGACTTTTCGAAGAGAACAAATATGAATCTTGAGAGACAGAGAACAATTGGAAAAATCAAAGCAACTCATTTAGAGCAAGCGTAAGTCACTCTTTGACAAAGTTGAATGGAGAAGGGGTTTTGAACATAGTATCTTAAAACCACAACTAAGTTTTAAAAAATTAACAAATCACAAAAGGTGTTTCTTGCATGTTTTCCATACCTTGGGGAATTTTATGTATTTCCTCCATAAATCTCTTAGAATTAAGTAATAGTTCTAATTATTGGATGAAAGCAAATTGCTTAAACAACGTTCAAAATGTATGACTATCTTGCCAAATACCAATCACTCTATATACTACATATATTATGAAACTTCATACCAAGTTTTTATTAAGAAATAATTATAATAACAATAACAATATAATAATAATAATAATAATAATAATAATAGACGGGAAAAACACTCATCTAATTTGTAGTTATATATTTAACATAAACAGTGATATATAGAACTAGTACGCAAGATTATTTTGCAAAGCATGCAGGTGCGAAGGCCATGGTACAAAATATTGGCCCTCAACAAAGATATAAAATCTTAGCCCTCAACAAAGACATTTTTCCATGAATTTCACAAACTCTTGAAAATCAATTAAATTATCTCCATTACCATCAAAAGTTCTGATCATCCTAGTGCATTCTTCCAAATCACAATCTTCCTTCAATCCCAATTCACGTATAACTCTCTGCAACTCACCAGCATCTATAAAACCATCTTTATTTACATCAAACACCCCAAAAGTTTTCTTTATTTCATCCAAACTAGGCTCATCCTCATCAAACAATTCAGAAAATTCTTGTGCTTCAAAACTCTTGCTATTTTCATCATCCTCCAATGCACACTCTATTCCCAGTCTCGTCATAATTAAATTCATTTCCGAGATGGACATAGTTTTCTCAATACTACAAGCATCACTAATATTGCTTGATATTTTCTGAAGTGGCTCATCACAAGAATTTGATATTTCCACATTCATCCATTTGGTTGAAAAAAACTTGGGAAAATTTTGGAGGAAAAAAGAGATACTTGAAAAGAATTTCTCAAAGTCCCGGAAGAGAGATTTGAATAACAAAATCAACAAACTAGGAATAATTGTTCCAAGTCTAAGCTCCATTTCAAAATAAAGGAGTGCTAATTTTGCTTTTTGTTTAGGTGTCTATAGCTTCTTGTTGTGCATATGCTCAAAAAGCCATATTTATAACAAAAATATATCATTCTCGTATTTGATGGGGCAATTAGGAAGCTAGGTGAGGAGACATGATACGTGTGGATAATGTTATAATCTAATGGAAAGAAAGGTAGTTGGAATTTGAGCGATTATTCGAGGAAATTTTTGTGAATTACCTAAGTTCAACAACCAAGAATAATTGTTATAAAGAAACTCGGTTTATTCTTATTAAGTGGCGGTATGCTAAAGGACAGGCGAGAAAATAATGATATAACAGCAGTGTGGAAAATGTTGTGAGGTTTCCATGAAATTTCTAAGGCTTATGTCGGACACAAGTTCCAATTAAAAATAATTTCGTTTCTACCACAAACCAAGTCAGACGTCAAGAAACTTCGTCAACTCTAATATATGGCATAAAAAATATAACTTCTCTATGATTGATTACAACCGATTTTTTTTTAATATTAACATAATTCCTTTATTTAATTCGATCCTTTTGTTGTCCAATACGAAACTGATGACATCAATAGGTTGCATCACCGCGCGCATCTCGCTTTAACTTTTGTAAATGTTGCACTATTTCAACTCGCAACTTTTTTTTTTTTTTTTTTTTTCGGGATCATTAGCTGATTTGGATTTTCAGCTTACAAAAATGAAAATAGAAGTTTAGTACGCAGGTTTCCTACTTCCTTTCACCAATATATATGTTCTTTTGTTCTCTAGGTAAATTTGTAACAGACGGGTGGGACTCAATTATTTTTCAAGCCCAATTTGTGGAAGAGTTGTAGGGGTTAGAGGGGGGTTGGGGCCCCGGGTTTAGGGTGGTATTTGAAGTATTGTAAATCAAGACTCATTTTTGCAACCCAATTTGTGAAAGAGTTGTAGGGGTTAGAGGGGGGGGCGGGGGGGGGGGGGGGGGGGGGGGGGTTGGGGCCCCTTAGGTAAAAAATTTTGGGGATACTTCAGGCGCGCGGTTTACATAGAATTATTTTAGGGTTGTTTCTAATATAAATAGTCTTCCTATATGTGGGTAACTCATTATAATAAAGAAAAACCTTGTCTTGACGAATCCCTTTAACGAACTGAGTAAACAAATTTCATAATTTTTTTTTCTTTTCAATTTTCCTATGTATGTTTTTTTTTTTTTTTAAGTATATTTTGATTTATGCATAACAAAGTGGACCTTTGATTCATAAGTCTAGTGCTAAGAAGTGATTTAACGACTGGGGTTCCACTAGTTCAAACATTATATCAAGATGATTCTACAAAATATCGGATATTCCACTCCTCTTACCATTGATTTATAAATTACTTGAAGTCATAATAGATTATCGTTCATATTGACCCTCCTTATTGCGACTCATGATCTAACAGATACAGATCGTAAAGCCATTATTCATATCTTCTCATTTACTTTTATTAGCATAAGATGTCGCTGACCATATCTATAATCATATTATATAATCATCGCTTAGGTCAAGACAAGTATTTGCTAATTTTAACAAGAAGAAATCATATGTTTCAAAGTTTCTATAACCCGGTCACATTCCGAGTTACTTGCCCCTAACTCCTCGAAGATAGAATGCTAGGTGTTGTGGGATTAGACAATATCAAGATTTCTTACAAGTAAATAAAGTTCGTGACAAGCATGAGTTTATGAAAGTTAATGAACTGGGGTCAATAATCATCAAGTTGACGAATGTATGAGAGCTCATTAATTAATGAATGACATACCTATTAAATTATGAGGATGGATTATATTCACGTCTTGATTCTTTTATAAAATCTTCTCACATATAACGATTTATATGTTAAATACTGAGTTTCATGTTTCAAAAGTTAATTAAATAATAGTAATAATATAAACCCATTCAATATGTCACAAAATCCCCTGCTCTTCGAGGATGTCCTCTAGGTCGACTTGAATTGCTAGTGCAGTGATTGGAGATCTTCCTCACCTATTCTACTGACATAGACCCATCCGATCCAGAGAAGAGCCGAGGCAAAGAACCACTTTAAACTGTATGATGTCTATTGATTTCTGAATCTAAAGAATTGAACCATATTATCATACACACCGATGATTGTTAACCATTTAACAACTTTCAAAAAAATCAAAATAAGCTGCATTTCAAATGATTAAATGTAACTGTTTCAATCTAAGTCCCTTTCCTTTAGCAAAATATTATTTTAAGTCTAAAAACAATTGTCATTTGCAGCACAAATCCCATATTATAATTTTTGACTGGGTGAAATTTCGTATATGCATAGAACCTATGCCGTGCATATTTCTCTTTGATCTAAGAGATGTGGAGGCATTTTGATCCAAAGAATGACATTCTGAAGCACATATATATCCTTTATTGGGGGAAGAAGTAACATAAAATTTTGTTTTCATGTTTTTTCCAGCTAATGAGAAGCTGACACGTGCCTTATTCACTTCAATTTGCATAATCAAGTACATATTATGCTCAATTTACGTCAGAGTATATTGTGAAAAATATCATATTTAAGTTTTTACTCTAGGGACTATGTCATCATGATAAATAAAGTAAATTAATAAAACAAAAAAATGATTAAAATGCTAGAAAATATAATAAATCCATTTTAACTATTTTAGTTAATTTATTAATATAAATTAAAGATAATAAAATAAGTAAGGAATGCTAATATTAATTCTAATAAATAAGTAAGCGGTAAGCCACTCCAATTTGGAAGAGTTATCACCGACTTTCCACCACTAAATCTTTCTCATAACCTCTTGATTGTTAGAAATAAATTGAATCAATTGCTAAAAATAACACTATCCAAAAAATTAGTTTCCAAACTATCACTCTTTGAAAATAAAACTGATTCCCATTTTTTGCCACGTGGATATCATTTCTTTATTTCTATATTACAATTATGGAATAACCAACACTGGACAAACATATATATATTTCCCTTTCTGTGTTGCATTTTTTTTATTCTTTTACTTATTTATTTTGTTTGTTAGTGTATAGAAAGAAGTCAGTGAATCAGGATGATTTCTAATTTTACGAAGTATACGGTGCTAATAAATTAAATAATGGCTGAGCTAGCTTTTGAGATTTATATGGGAATCATTATATTGGATTGGTTAAAACTTAAAATATTAAATACCCGATAATTAAGTTGAGTGTCAATTATATTTTTTGTTGCACAAATTTCAATACAAGAGAAATCTTTATTTTCCTGATCGCGGATATTAAACGGCTGATTTACGCTGAGGAGAAAGGGCTTTATGATATATCTGGTAAATAATTAGCCCAGACTTACTTGATATTATTTTTCTTAAGAAATAATATTGTCTCATAAATTTATAATGAAGAAATAAATATTTCTGGTATAGCTCATGCATTTAAAGGGTATGCTTCATCAATATCGAAATTTTATTATTTTTCTCCTTTCTTAAGAGATTGAATTCATGCTTCACAATGATATTTACTATTTATTATATATTTACATACAAAATAGATTACATCTTTACATTTAGAAATAGCATAATTATATGTGTGTGTGTGTGTGTTACGCTCTATACGCCAAAATTATCCTATTAATATAACATATACTAATGAATTACAACGTTTCATTTAATACAGTACATTAATCAAGCTAATAATGCCAAAAAAAAAAAAAAATAAGAAGAAGAAACTAAATGGCAACAAAGAAACAAAAGGTAATTATATATTCAAATTGACACTTTATACATGGAATCATTTTTGTATAAATCTCAAACATTATTATATAGCATCATATTACCTCATATATATATATATATTGATGACGCATACTTCCCACGGGAAGTACGCTCGCACAATGGTTCAATAGACGGCCCCTCGGTACGTATTTTTATCGCCTAAATTGTGCCTAATTACACCACTTAATTAATCATGCTAAAATTATGCTACTAACTCTCTACACATGTCACCCTATCCTCACAACACTTGTCCCTACTAGAACATCCCACCTTACCCCCCACTTGTCACCCTTAGCCTTCACCACTTGTCTCCACTCTAAGCCTACACACTCCCCCCCATGTGTCTTGCCCTCAAGCCTCCACCCATCACTCCTCTTGCCACTTATCTCACTCCCCTCACCACTTGTCCCTCATGCCCCAAGGTTGAGCTCCTATATAAGGAGGCCTCTACCCCCTCTTAAAAGGGGGGGAGACAACTACACTACCCCCTCTATACTAAGTTAATCTCTCTAATCCTTCCCCCCTCTCTTCTACACTACGAGGGCACACTTTTAGCTATAGTAGCACACACACACCAGAACTACGTTGGTTTGATTCCCCTCGGGGATACGTAGTGCAGCCTTGGAATATATCCGGGTCCAGCCATAAATCACGCACACACCCATGTTTGCCGCAGGGACGAAGCCTCGCCGTCGACTCCGCCCGACTCAACGCCGATCCGAGGTCGGGATTGACGTTCGAACAGACCTCGGTGACGGGTCCGGAAATTCACAACGTCATCATATATATATATATATATATATATATATATATATATATATATATATATATATATATATATGTGTGTGTGTGTGTGTGTATATAAGAAATTATATAAACTTCGGTTGATGCACTAAGAATAAAAGTAAATAGGAAATAAGTAGGAAATGGCGCACGGAAAGGAAGTATTTATGTTTATTTATTCTGTGACCTGAAATTCAGCGGTTCCAATATAACGGTTCCAATATAAAAACAAAACGATGATATCCATGTGGCAAGCTATGCGGCAACAAAGAGAGAATATATGTGAATTAGTTTCTAAAGAGTGATAGTTTGAGAAATACTTTTTTGAGTAGTGTATTTTGGCAATTGACTCAAAATAAATTTGTGATCTTCCCCCACTCTGCACCGTTGTTTCCTTGTTATATTCTCATTTCCATGCTTAAACACCATAGCTTTGTGGTTTCACCTCAAGCGAAGAACTAATCAAAATCATGTATCACTTTCTATACCGCTAATTTATAATGATACATGGTGGATTATAAATACACCTTTGTTGGGTTGTTAAAGAAATAAACATTTAGATTAATATTTTTAATTTATTACATATGACATAACTCTATAGGTACATAAAATTGTGGCACATACATCATATGGTACAAAAAAATTGAGACGGTTATAGCCTTAATTTTATCTATTGAAGGCGATAGATAGTTTTAAAAAAGGATTTCGTTTTACATATGGCCTTACTTTTATCAATTGAAGGCAATAGATAGCTTTTATTAGTTCGATTTTTTTAAATTGTCCGAGGCATTAAAAAACGATTATGCTATCCAATGCAGTTGCCACTATTATCATAAGAAAACAATGGAAAGATTATGTGAAGATTTGGCCTATCTTGTACTTCCGCATGGAAGATGCCAACGGGTACATACATGCTTCACTGCACAACATAATCCTACACATAAAATAAATGCTATAAAGTTATCTTGGATATCGAAAGAAAAGAAAACAAAAGATGCGAAGCTAATTGAAGGCATTTTGGGCTTCAAAAACGGACTTCTCATGACTTCAATATGTCAACCTCTTTGCATTTGTGGCCGACCAGTATGCACTAAGCAGTTGCGTAAAGTACTTAGTTATTATTACCACTGTTTGTAATAATACGTACTGCTTATACGTGGCATTAGAGGTACAATTACGATATTATATAAATCTGTTGGAAATAAAGTTGAGCATTAACTGACTCACTTATGAAAGGAACTTCTCATATCTATATCATGTGCACTGAAGATTCTTAGCTACTAAGAAGCTTGTTCAATTTGCAACCAAGACTACACTGACTAGTTTGCAGATTAAGATTCAATTAAACTGAACGGGTCATTAAGGCGTAACTAATGAGCTTGCCATGCACAATTGAAAGACCTGTTGATAAAATTGGTCTCGACTGTGAAGATGGTGAAAACCATTACATAATTTGATTATGACTAAATTATTTATGGGTTTTTGGCAAATTATGCGTGTTATGCCAAATTGAGAAATTTGCCCACATGAAAGCATTACCTCTTGTGATTTTCAAAAGTTGCGAATGTATATTTATTTTTGTAACGTATTTGTTACATTTAATGACCTTAATCTTTGTTATTTCTAATATTTTCTTTTTGTGTAGTTCTGAAGTTATATTAGTCTTATTTTGAAATTTTTTTAAGTAAAAGTATAAAAAATTATAATACATATAGTACAAAAAATAACTTATAAATTGAAGTTTTATTTTATCTTGTATTTTTCTTTATAATCTAATTTAAAGTATAAAATCAAAAGTTACACATGTTTTTTTAAAAGAAGGTATAAATAATTTTTCCGCGTGAAAATCACTCTCACTTTTGGGTTTGGTTGATGAACTATACATCCATATATAGGAGATAATGTGCTATTTTTTGAAATCAAAATGGATAATTTGTCTATTTTATTTTTAAAGAGGAGAAATTTGTCAATGGCATAGAACAAGGACAGTTTGTTCGAACCTCAAAAAATATTTGAGTAATTATTTAAGTGAGTTGTTAGGAAAATATTCAAATTTCCTTAGCTTATGTAAGCTGTCTTACTTCAAAAGAAGATGAACATAGTATTCAATAGCTCAAAGATAACTTTTGGGAATGAAAAAAATGTTAAGTTCAGCCACTTAGATGTATAATTGGTTTGAAAGTAAAATGGTAAAGGCTTTGTTGCACGGACACGGATACGGGGACACGGATAAGACACGATATGGACACGGCGACACAAATTTTCAAAAATTTACAGGATACGACACGGCATGGACACGTTTTAGTTTTTTATTAATATATAACAATACCATTAAAATAAAATCCTATCAACAATTTTTCTTGGCTTTACTCAGAAAATAAGATCAGACATATATTGACTATACCTCGCAAAGATGAAAGAAAAAAGAGAAATCCGGCCTTAATTTTTAAGAATATATTGTGTAGCCCCCTATCAAATATGAAGAAATTTTATTTTCAAATTTCCTTTGCTTTGAAATGATTTTAATCGTTAATCTCATTTTTTTTGTTGGGAAATCTAGATTTTAATCCTTTAGGACACGCCCTTAAAAAGTGTCCGACACGCGTGTTCACGTTTTTTTGATTTATTTTAATTACGGCGTGTTCAAGGCGTGTCCGTGTTCTAGACGTGTCCGACACTGCATTTTTTTGTTTTTTTAAAGTGTCGTACAACAACATAGGGTAAAGGTGATCAAAAGCATTCATTCTACCTAAGAAGTACATAAATAAGTAATAAACTTTGTGAGTAAGCTCAGACAAAAAGCATTCTGGCATCTCATTCCGGTTTACCTAACAGAACAGAGTTTATTAGCCAGTACATCCAAGATAAATGCTTTTTCCACAAACAAATTAAAGACTAAACCAATAGTCTTTTCCAATGAAAATGACAGTGATCAATTACTGGCAGAAAAGTCCCACTTTCAAGTGTTCAAGTATGTGACTAGAGCATTTCCCACTAAAATTAATTGACTTCTACATTCATGGTAGAAAGTAAAATTACAGCTCAAACATGCAATCATTTGATATACATAATTACCACCCTTCATCTTCCACTTATTAAGCATTGACTTAAAACATATCTTAGGAAGTGCTCCATTAAATTAATAACTCCAATATGTGTTTATTAAACTAGGAAGCGACAAAAGTAGGTCCCTTAGTGCAATGAACTGCAAATATAATTTAACCTTAACTATGCACAATATTGGATCCTGCTATATCCCACAAGGGTACCAAAAAAATAGACACAAAACAAGTTTCAAAAAAGGCAAGAATGTGGTAGGTTAGGTATTCCTCCATTACAGGATTCTTTTTCCACCTTTTGGGCTTCACTATAATAATGTGTCCGCGTTTTCTACAACCCAAAACATTAGTGTATATATAAGGGAGTTGGTTCTCCATGAAATGACACACATCTAACACACATCATTACATATTTTACGAAGAAAATGGCACGAAATGCCGTTCATTTGTTTGTAGCCATACTAGCTTTCTCGGTCATTATTTCCTTTAATGATCTCCCTACTACATGTAAGTTTCTAATCTTACTTACATATCTGATTAAGGCGTTTCAATATTTTTTATAATGAAACTTAGTTTGCTCAATAATCCTTTTTTTTTTTTTTTTTTTTGTTGGGGTAAGGACAGTTGCTGCACGCATGTTACATGAAGGCCAAGCTACTCCTTCTCCACAGGATACATTTCAGGTACATCACTCAAATGGTATTTAATTTGTTGGAAAATAAATACAAATTTATCACAGTTCGTGAGTCTGAATCTCGTCGCTAGTCACTAATGGAATAATAAGGTCATGTTCGACGTAACAAAAAAGATTAAAGCCAGCGACTTGTTGGAGAATGTATACAAATTAATAAATGTCAATCCTCTCCAGAAAGTTTGAACTTTTAGAGAGACTACAATTCAATAGTATTTACCTGGTAGAAATATAATGGAATAAGGTTTGATCTTTGAATATATTCCACTCCAAAATAGAAAGCTCGACAAAGTTTGGACTTTTCCTGAATATTAAGTGGTTATCTATTCATCGTATGACATTTACAGATTGAAAACATTCATGAACATATTGAATACTATGTGGTGGATTTTACAAGAACTTTTATGGAAGTCTTTCATGTGATTTGATGGAAGTTTGATTTTTCCAATTCAATTTATTTTTAGTTATTGTGATTTATGTGTTTCTTGATGTTGGCAGATGAATGGAGGAGGAAATGTGTGGGAAACAATGGAAGTGGTTGAAGGTGGCAGAATGGATATGGAGATCAATAGGGACTATCCTGGATCAGGAGCAAATAATCGACACACTCCATATCCACCCGTTAAAGATTAATTAATTTATTAGTACTATATATGTGAAATCAGTGATCAGTGATCCCTTATGTTGTATGTATCTATGGCATGTTACATTTGATTTCCTATGTGCCTCCTCCATTCGTGGAGAACTAATCTAGTTTGAGTATTTTACCCCTATTAGTAAAAACTTCGTAAGCCATGTGTAGATACTTTTGTTCGTCCGATATTGTTATGGTTTAATTTTAAGGCGATAAATTATATATGCTCTTGATAGGGCTGGGATCAGCGCTAAAATGTCATTTTGTGGTGTAAATTTAAAGTTGTTGCGATAAAGAACAACGAATTGTTTCAACTTATATATAGGTCAATTTATTTATCTCGTTTTAATTCTGTTGACTGATTCTGAGTATTGAATATATACTGATTATATTACTATAAATATTCGTCCTTTTCTTAAATAATGTACTCATATACACCCAACTAATTTCGCCATAAATTAAGTATCAATCAACATTAATCCGGATCTTTTGTAAAAATACAATAAGAATAAATTGTACATGCCCAATAATGTTTCAAATTGTGCGACTCGAATCAAGTAGTTGGCAGACTATATGGGAAGATTGACAAGTTGAAAAGACAATTATGAACTGCATTCATCTTTGTTAATATATTTTATTGATGTAGGATATAATGCCAAATGAATTAATTGTCAATGATTGAATGAATAGTTTGCCTTTTCTTTTGATCTATATAATATATATAAAAAAAATTTCGAGTCAAGAAGCAAACCAAGATTTCAATCGGAATACTGGAATTTGTCATTGGAAACACCGTTTTTAGTGTTTTATTGGTAAAAAAATCAAATATCAATCCAAAGTTTTAAAACTAAACATAGTAACACACGATTATAAGGTACTTGTATCAATGCGAATCTTTTTATAGGTTTAGTTTTAAATTATACTTATTTTATAAGTTTTCAATAAGTGGGCGATTACCAAAGTTATCAACCGACATGCACAGGCTATTCAATTTTAAAGCTGACAAATTATTCTAAATGGGTGCTGGCGAATTGAGCGTGTAATAAGTAATAACCGAGTTTTCAATCATATACACACGTAATAAATTTAACGACAAACCATTTATTTTCATTGCAAAGAATTTTGGGGTACGGTAATTTCCCATTTTCGAAATTCAATAAGTTTAGTACTAATTAAATGTCTTCGGGAGCTGTTATCTTCAAATTGTGGTCAATAACTCAAATGTCCACGCATATAATGCAGCAACAATTAATCTTTGTAGTGTTATAATAATTATTGCATCAATAATTACACTTTAAATTTTAATACTATAGCGTCTTTTTACAAATACAAGTGGGGCACATGGGTTCTTTTTAAAAAATATGTAATAATTATTTTTGTGGCCTATTTAGTTGTTTGCTTCCCATGGGTGAAACAACATATCCAAGAATTCTTACAATATTTCAGAACGCTGTTTATTTTTAATAAAAGAAAGAAAGCGACAATAAATTTTAATAGATATGAGTAGTTCTTGGAATTGTGGTTCAATACACAGAATTCTTTTGGAAGATATCATTGAGCCACACCTTTATGCAATTATACCGCTCAGCAAGCATTTAACTGCTGGTGGCTAATGACGTAGTCTTTAACTAGTCAATTAGATACGTATATATATTCGACTGTGTATAAAGTCACTATTTATCACAAGCGTCAAGTTAACACACTAGTTAATGCACTTGTCATAATTAAATGAATTAAAATTAAATTTGTTTATTAGTTAAATTTTATCCAAAAAAAACATATTAATCTCGGGCCAAAACCAAGCTATGTCCTGGCCAAGCTCTATAATCCAACGATCAAGTGAGTCTACGATCAGGCCTAGCAGTGAACGTGAATTAACTTTGGGTTTTAGTAATTGTATCTCAGGGACTTTTCACATTCCCAAACTCGCTAACTTTATCAAATAATTAGTTTAAACCAGAGAGTATTCTTTCCTACAGTACATTCTTGGAACACAACTAATACCAATCTACAAGCACTCGAGTGGAAAATTAAACTAATTATGAGAGGAATAGTCCACTTTTAAATAACAAATCTCATTGCTTATTAAAAAAGAAAAGTTAACTTTGGACTAAGTTTATTGTACAAAAATTTAATTCTGAGCAAGTCAACCGCATCTACTCACCTAACTATTTTCGGTGAAGTACCATTTTTCTCAATAATATAAAGACGATATACGTAATAGATATAGATCTAAAGTATTTATGTTTTTATTGAAATTATATCTGGGGTTAGTAGCAATAAAAATTGAAAAACTAGGAAATCAAATAGGATTACTAATTCATCACCTGGCACGAGAGTCCCATTTTTGGTTCCACCAATTTTATTTTTTTTAACTAAATCCTATAATTGGCCTGTTCTCGGTTAAAGTTTTACTTTTTGGCATTAATTACGTGTTAATTTTCTTACGTTAGCAGAAGAATGGAGCAGAGAATGTTTCGGAAACCATGGAAATGGTGGAAGGTAGGAGAATGGATTTGGAGATTATGAACAAAGAGTATCATTTCGTAAAGCGTCGTACACCGGTTAAAGCTTAAGTTATGTACGCATATGATATATATGTAGACTATAAGTTCTATTATACTGTTGGAATAAATAGCAATTAATATTCTTAATTTAGCTGGTTCTCTGGATTGCTATGGATTAATGATTCATGCTTTCTTTGTATACATATAAAAATGTAACCCTACAAATATTCCCGCAGCTAAGTTGCTCAAATTGTATTCATACGTTCAGTACCAATTAAATTTACGTGCGATAGAATCGTCGCGAGCTCAAAGTCAACTCATATAATTCAGCAACCAGCAACCGTTAGGTGGCTTGTGCAGAAGTTTGAAAAGTAGTGTCTGTATAAAAGTTATGTAAAAGAAAAAATATATTATATATGCGAAGTGTTTTACACTGCAAAAAAGAGAGTGAATTGTCAAATTATCACTATTGAAAAAAATAATTGCCAAACTAACGCTATTATAAAAGTAAATCCCATAATAACACTCGTAAACAATATATTCTAATTCTAACCTTTATCTTTTCTCAAATAATTAACAAAATAATTCTAAAAGTGTAGTTAGTGTGTATATATATAAATCTTTGTAGTTTATAACAGAAAAAAAAACTTCTAGTAATATTACATATGTTTTAAAATTTATAAATTTCATGTTCAATGAAATCTCAAATACTCTTATTCGTTAATTAAATTAAAAGGAAAATTTATTAATAACTCCAGCACTTTTGCAGTATATTCTTAAAAACTTATACTTTCTTCGTAAATTTTATAAATCCTATTATTATTTTCACTAAGCATTAAAATTTGCACCAAAAATAAACTGAGCAATAAAATAAAAGAAAAGAACGTGTTTTAAATTTTTGAAAGAGTACATTATTTTATTTTGAAAATAGCATACGTACTTGTGTAATAAAAAATATATTTATAAAAGAAAGTTTCTAAAGAAAATAAAATGTTACGAAAAATAAAATAAAAACAAATTACTCATCTTCCTTACCAACCCACCCCGCCAGCCCCAACCCTCCCCCACACAACCACCCGCCAATGATCTCTACCACCGGAGAAAGGCCTATCGGACCGGCACGTGTCATCGAGATCTCGTCCGCAGCGTAGCACGACTCGAAGGGCTTCGCCATTGTCAAGTTCAGTGCATCAATTAACTTCACAAATGCATCTGCTAATGCCTTGAAGATTTAGTTTTGCATCTGTACGGCTTAGAACTTTGATATCCATGGCGAGGGTTTAGGATTAGGCGGCGGCGAAAGAGGGGAGTGTAACGTGAGGAAGACTAGTTACCTGAAAGAAACATTAATTTTACTAAACCTAGTTAATATTTTTGATAAATATTTTTATTTATTTACAGCAATTGTTTTCTTTTTTTAGCAGAATATTTTTTCAGAAATTACATTCACGTACACTTTGCATTACTTTGCTAATTGTGAGGCAAAAGAAAAAGGGTAGAATAGTAGTTGAAACATGTTATTTTGAAAATTATTATTTCAAGGTGTTAGTTTGACAATTATTTTTTACAAAAACGTTAGTTTGACAGTTGACTCGGAAAAAAAGAAGGCAACAACGGCATAATTTAAACAGAAAAAGAAAATATTGCCATTAGAAACAAATTATCAATTGAATACCAAGGAAAAAGCTACAAACTAAATAATATTTTGCTACACTTTATTTTCTGAAATCTCCAGCGAGCGAGTTATTCTTTTGACTACCGCGCGTGTACTTCTAAATTATTTTTTTAGCTTACACTAATTATTTTTATATTTTTATGTAATAAATTTTAATATGTACGATGAAATATGATAATTGTTATTATAAATTTGTCTTTTAAATAATTTTTTGCACACACTTATAAAATAGCAAATAAACTAGTAGAAATTTCTAAACTGGATGTGAAATTACTTAATGAAAGTGAGAGAACTAATAATTCTTTTTAGTGCTTTCTATAGGAGTCAATTGCCAAAATAACACTCTAGAAAAAAATAATTCCCAAAATATCACTCTTTCAAAAATATTTCCCATTATAATACTCTTAGTGCCATGTGTACTTCCAAGTGTGCTTTGAATTCCAACTCATTCACTTAATCACCATTTATGTTGCCGCTCTGTTTTCCTGCCCCGACCCCAAATCTTAAATGCACAATTTAGATTCTAAACTCCATTCTCAGACTTCTCCTCCACGGACTGAAACTCCTAAAACAAAAGTCACTTCTTCGCATTTAGAAAAGAAGATTTGGGTGATTCTTATTTGTACAAGTTTAATTATCCAGGAATCTTGAATTCCAAACCAGAAAATCAGAAAACTATTTACAGTTTGGATTTCAGCGAATCATTCCTATGTATACCGGCTCAAATTATAAAATGGCAAAGCAGCCCCAATCTTTTTCTCCTTAAAGCATGGTTGCAGAGCATAATCTTGATCAGCAGCAAGAAAAATGGTCCAATAAATTCGTCTTCATCATTATCTGCTCAAGCAATAATCCATGCATCACATTTAGGCTTTAAAGATCCTTGTCATTATTTAGATTTTTTTTGGAAAAAGATAGAAATTATATTACTAAACCGCAATCATTTCCATTGATTGCAGAACACATTTTTTCCCAGCAAACCATGTTTTGAATTGCAAACTCCTAGTATATATTAACTAAACAGACACAGTAATGCTTGCACACAACATTAAATTTAAGTAAAAATGTGAAATTAAATAAATTAACTTAGTGTTAGCAACTGTGGGTGAATTTTGGTGCAGTAGATATATAATATATGTGTTTATGTGGAAAAAGCTTGATAAAGTGAAACTAGTTTGAACTGAAATATTAAAAACAAATTACAACGAAGTACGCCATGTGATTAATAAGAAACAGAAGGAAAAAGAAAAAAAAATCAAATATGTACTTACCTGTGCTGCTATGAGTTTTAGTGAGTCCTAACCTAAGCCCCCACCCTAAATTCTTGCTGCCATATCAACTGTTTTACCCAAATATAAAACATAATCATCTGTAGCATTCATTGTATATACTCGTGTTGGTATTATGTACCTGCTTATCGGTGGAAGGGTGTATAGCAGTTTGTCTTGGGTTAATTTTTTGAACAGCTTGGAAAAAGAAAACTTTGTTACCTTAAAAATTTGAAGACGGAAAAAGAAAAACCTAAAACGAAAAGAAGTTCTAAAACAATATAATTATGAGTTGATGTGGCAACCTATGTGGCAAAGGAGTGTTAATATGGGAAATACTTTTTAAAGAGTGATATTTTAGTAATTATTTTTTTCTCACAGTGATATTTTGGCAATTCACTCGCTTCCTATATATATATATATATAGTATATGTATATGCAACGTTTGCTTGGAAGAGGCAAGTGGCTATATAGCGGCAAGTGGTTAGGGAGTTCCATATATATTTCGAGAAGGAAACTTTGCAAGTGGCTATATATAGCGGCATAAGAAGCTTGAAGTCCAACCCTAACTAACATTTTGTACGAAGACAAACACTCGCTGGAGGTACTGACATATGTACATGGTGATAAACTAAATACACCTTATATTCGACGACCCAAATATTAGGAAATAGAAAGTTATAATACATATGTAATGATAAAAAAAAAATCTTTTGGAACTGAATGGATTGTGATTTCTGTGATGTCCCCAAGTTGAGAAGCCTTCATCTGTATTGTTAACTTTCAGGAATAAAGGTTAGTTGTTGAAAAATTTGTGTGTATATATTATTTGTAAGATACCAATAATCAATGCATTCAGTGTACTAATTCCACGTATGCACAAGCAATATTCTTCGAAATTTTGCGAAGAGCTTTAAGTCAAAGCATATAATAGAGGTGATAATTATTGGGTGCAAAATTAATATTATAGCTTTTTACAAATAAAAATTATCATGCAACTAGAGCACATGGAAGTTTGTTCTACATACGTAATAATTATTTTTATTTTTCGTTGTTTAATTATTACGTACCCATAGTCTCATTTATAAGCTCCGCGTTAGAACAACCAAAATCATGTATAAATAAGGTTGGACAGTTCTCCAGTAAATGACATACACATAATTATCTTTCAGAAAAATGGCAGGAAAATCGGTTCATCTATTTGTAGCTATACTAGCTTTCTCATCCCTCATATCCTTCAATTATCTCCCAACTTCATGTAAATCTTTCACTCCTACGTATATGATCATGAACGAACTTGGCTCCTTTATCTTATTTAGTAGCCTACTTTAATTTACACCAATTAAGATCCTTTTTTATTATTATTTATAATTATGGTTATTAATTTTTTTTCTGTGATGGCAGGTGCTATACGCATGTTACATGAAAGTCAAGTTATTCCTTCTCCACAGGATACATTTCAGGTACACTAATTACTAATTACTAATTACCTCATATAAAACAAAAAATTACTAACTACCTGGTGTAAACATTATCTAGTAAGGCTTGGTATTCATCTCATTCCATTCTATGGAAATTAAGTTGGATCACAATTTTTATTATTTGGGAAATTAAGCGATTCCTAATTCATCACCTGGCATGAAAGCCCCATTCTTTGTTCTACGATTTTTTTAGTTATTATTAAAGCCTTTCGTTTGTTTCTTCTAGATCTTAGTAAAAGATTTACTTTATCGGCATTCAATTCATAATATATTGAGTTATTGTGATTTACGTGTTTATTGATGTTAATAGAAGAATGGAGCAGAAAATGTTCGGGAAATGGCAGAAGGTAGCAGAATGGATTTAGAGACCATGGACTATCGTCCACCAAAACGGCGTGCACCAAAACATGGTTAATTTATATACGTATGTGAGTGAGATACAATGACATATTGCATGCATTGCTACTTTGTTGATCTTCTGATGTTGTAGGCCGTGGGCCTAACATTAAGGCAATAAATGATGTAGATATATAGACTCTCGAGTTTTATTCATGTTGTTGTAAATTTGTAATAAACTACAATCTCAATTCAATTAGCTCGTTCTCTGGATTAATTTCATTTTATTACTGATTAATTACTAAAGAGATCCGTGCTTACTTTATACAAATAATAATGTAATCCCTACAGATCGATATTCCCGCAGCTAAGTTGCTGAAATTGTAATTAATACGGCCCATATTCCGTTCTAATTAAATTTAATGTACGTGCGAGGTACGTCAATGACAAAGCTGTGATCATAAAATTTATGCATTATTAGTTAAATTTTTTTTTTTTGCATTGGTAATTATATTTTATTTTTGTGAGAAAATCAATCAGAACTTAATACATATTATGTGTGTCTTTTACAATAGACAACAATTAAAAAAATTAACTATACATCATTCAATTAATTAACAAATAGATATTATTTCTAATAGAAACCTTGTCAGCTCGAACTTTTCATACAATAAGTTGATCGGTGACATTCTCAATATCGTTAAAATTGCGACAAGCTCAAATTTTATGCAATTATGATGGCATCTACCTTCACATTATGAAGACTACAACAAAGTTTGTTTGTGTCACGAACTTATCACAATTTGATTCAACGAAATCATACATAAATCTTTTAAACACATATAGTTCAGATTATATTTACACCTCATGACTCATCAATTAATCCTTCACAAGATATGGTTTTTGATTTATTTTTTAAACCACATAAAATCTGTACAAATATCAATATATAGTAACCACTCCAAGAAAAGTCAATTATTTACTAACTACATGTAATACAGACGAATTTTCCACCGATATTAGTTGCTGAATAGAATAAAAATTCATGCAGTTTAATAACAAATGTCAATATAATGTTTCAAAAAGAAGGAAGGTCACATTATGTTATGAATATGAAACTGTAAACGCTAAGCTACTTAAAATTTTACACAAAAGGGTCTTCATTGAACTACAAATAGATCCTAAACATATTTTTGTCACGACAATAATAGTCTTTAAAACAAAACTTGAACATGACTACTAATTTCTATCCTCAAAAATTCTGCCACCACCACCATCAATACTTGTAAATATCCTAACACGTAACCTTTTGTACCTGCAAAGATTCATGCAACACATGAACAAACATAAATTTACAGTGTACCTGTTGAAACTACATTCTTATTTGGGAGTATTACTTATATTCCTCTTGCCCAATAAAATTTATTTTGCTGATATCAAAAAAAGAAAAGAAAAAAAAAAGAACAATACCAAGAATATTAAGCATTTGATAATTGAGACGTCGATGCCTCGAATGTTTGAACATAACACATTTTCTCATGGTTTTTCCCTCACTTGGCCAATATTTTAAGCTCTTGTCCTATGTCTCGAAGACGTATTATCTATGAATTCGAAACTTCAAATAAGATCTATAATTGGTTAAATGCTACCTACAATTTTAGTCAAAACTATACTTAAATATTTCACCACAGATAGACTCTTAAATACATTTTGATGCTATAATTGTAATCTTTAAAATACTGTCAAGAGCTCAAAGTCCACGCATAAAAATGTAGCTACAATTAAACTTTTTATAGTTACAATATAATAACTATTGCATCCATAATTAAACTATAGATTTTGTTAATTTATCTTAATAAATGTAATAGTCATGCAAGTGGGACACATGGGTTCTTTTTCAGATATGTAATAACTATTTTTATATGGCTTAGTTACCAACCAATATAGGTGATACCGAAGAATTCCTATAATATTTCAGAACGCGTAGGCCAGGATCATAAATAAAGTTAGTACTATACATCTAACTATACATCTACAATTAAGCATCCTAAGTCCTGATTATGTGATTTTGTGATTTTTTAAGAGAAACAAAAACTAAAGTTAGTATTATACAAACATTACAAAAGTGTTTATATTGATCCTTAAGTTGCTAAGCCCTTTTCAATAAACACCTGCTTTAGCAAGCATTTAACCGCGCTAATGATTCAATTATTAGTCATATAGATACATATATTCCATCATTATTAAGTCATTGTGTGGATCTTCAAACGTTACACATTAGATTAAAGTACTTGTCAAAATATAATGAAATAAAAATAAAATTAGTTTTTGAACGAACTTTCATCCAAAAATTAATTTGTTCTTGGGCTAAAACCAAGCTTAGCCCTAAGTCCTAACCACGCTCCATAAACCAATGAGCCAGTGGCTTCCTCAACACTAGTCTCACGATCAGACCAAACCCATGCTCCGCACCGCCACGCATATGGAGTATGGACTTTGAAGCTTATTAAGTATTAACTTAATTTATATTTTCTGCATTGCATATGCGGGAGTTTTCACCTTCCGAAACTTGCCAACTTTATCAAATAATTAGTTAACTCAAGTACTTATAAACTCGCTCCAAAAGAATAATTCTAATCAATTCAACCGTAATTTATCACCTAACTAATCCTTTAAAATTTTGGTCAAATATCATTTTTTAAATATTATCCAGATGATATATGCAAACAAATATTCGCTTTGAAATATTTAATTTTATTGAGATTATATTTAGACTAGTTGCAGTACAAACTATTAATGTTTAGACTAAAAACTAGAAACAAAACAAAACAAGTTGTTTGTGTTACAGCCGAGCTAGGTTAGTTTATCTCGGTTCGTTGATTGCTTTTGATTACTTATCAGTTATCACTGTAAAGATTTGTCCTTTCATTAGAGAATATAATCATGCCCCCCGGTCTGCTGCTATAGGTTAGTTTTTAGCATCCTTAATTTTTATTTTAACGTGTATCATTAGATCTGTGAAAATGTAATAACTATAATGTGAAAATGTATTTGATTAACATTTCCTATCATCTCGGATAATTTTAGTAAGTTCGCATTATATATTCGGGCAGGTACAATACCACTTGACATAAAAAGTTTAAACCTTGAGTTAGTTGTCCAAGTTGTATTCAATGCATTCAGTACCAATTGAATGTCTGTGCAAGCTAACATCTTCAAAATTTTGTGAAGAGCTTAAAGTCAATGCATATAAATATATAATGCGACAACAATTAAACCTTATAGTACTTTTAATTGGATGACTCATTAGACTTTTCATATTATAAATATAATGTTTTACAAATAAAAATGATAATATTTTATGCAACTAGAGCACGTGTGTGCTTGTTCTACATACGTAAAAGAATAATAATCACGCAAGTAGATCACATGGGTGATTGTTCTCCATACGTAGTAAATATTTTTTAAATCTCGTTGTTTAATATCCATATTCTAACTAATTATTAAGTCCAAAATCATGTATAAATAGGGGTGGCCAGTTCTCCAGTAAATAACAACACATATATCAGACATATATATATTTATCAAAAAATGGCAGGAAATTCGGTCCACCTATTTGTAGCTATACTAGCTTTCTCGTTCCTTATTTCCTTCAGTTATCTCCCAACTTCATGTAAATCCTCTACTCTTACATATCTGATTAACGAACTTCGCTCTTTTGTTTTATGTAGTTAATGAACCTACTTTAATTTGCTCAAAGATTTATTTTTCAATTATTATATTTTTATTTTCGTAATGGCAGGCGCTACACGTATGTTACTTCAAAGTCGAACTGTCCCTTCTCCAATGAAACCTTTCAGGTACTCATTATGTTGTTAAATGGTTTTAAATTTTAATCTATGTTAAAGGTAGAAATTAAGTTGGATACAATTTGGGAATTAAGTGCGATTACTAATTCATCACCTGGAGTGAGAACCTAGCTCGTTCTTACTCTACGTAACAATTATTTTTTAAGCCTTTCATTTGCTTCTTCTCAATAAAAGTTAGTGATTTACGTGTTTGTTGATGTTAACAGAAGAATGGATTTGGAGGACATGAACCTAGACTATTCTCCACCAAAGACTCATCCACCAGTTAGAGATTAAGTTATCTATTAATTAATTTTCTTTAAAATCAGTACGTGATTGTTCTATTTATACGTGGGACCTATTTCATGGCGTGTTTGTTCTAGAGCTTAAAACTCTTTTTTTTTTTCTTTCTTCTACTGGGTTGTGTAACTTGTAAGTTTTATGTAGATTGAATAAAGAACCATGTCAATTTAGCTACCTGGTCTTGTGGATTGCCTCTGATTACTACAAAGTCCCATATATATATATGAATCTTTCTTTAAATAATGTAATCATATTTTAGCTGCTAAAAACAAATCATTGGATTTTTTAAATTGATGCATTTTTGTTTTTTGATTTTGCACTACTGATTTTTACTTGTGTTTATTGTAAAAAAGTCACAAAAAGCATAAAATCCAAGTAACTGAGTTCCTAAGATTTCTCAAACTGCTTTCCAGAATATAGTATTATTTCTAGAAAGTTATTGAAAGGAAAAAAATTACTTCTCATTAAATATAATAAACAGTACCTAATTAATATTGTTTATTTTTTTGAGAAAAAATTAGCAAATACTTCTGGCATTAAGTCAAATGCAATGAAGCAATTCAATAAAATAAAAACGAGAATGGGGGGCAGCGAAATTGCTTATCGAAAGTCTTATTAGTTCGGATGCACAAATTGTTTCAGTATCAAATTATTGTTTTTAAAACTGGACCTTGATTCCTTGAAGCAAATATTAATGTTTCAAAGAACACTGAGGAAAAAGATTTAGTGTCAACTTATCAGGAAATGTTTGTCGTCGCCGAATAAAATTCTTCAGCGAGAAATATATTGTTGGTAATTACTAACTTTCAGAGTCAAGCAGCTTCTTGCTAAAAACAAGATATATTTCGTAGTTCTTATTAAAACACTTTTTCTTTTCATTATATAAAATATCAATCGACTTATCGAAGACGTGTTGTTTGTCTCTAATATTTAAAATCCTATGTTTAATATTATCATAAACGTCTAAATTGTCTTTACGTAAATAAAACATTAATTATTATATAACCAAAATCAGTGATATAAATAAATAATCAGACAATTGAAGACCGATAAAAGAGTTAATAATTAGTTTTTTAATTGAATATTAGTGGATATACATAAAAAAGACATAAATCATAATCACATCGATCAAGATTTATTCACTTTCATCAATTAAAACACCATCAATTGTACACAATACTACAAGTACCAAGCAATACAAATGACATTCAATGTGTCTCACAAAATATAATTTAAAATTTGATATTTGGGACGTGATCGTGAATACATGTGTATATATAATCTTAAAGAGAGTATGCTCATCTTGTGACATGAAATTGGAGATTCTGAAATTCATGCAAATAAATGGCGAATAAAGTATGTTTTCTCATGGTAGAGTAGATAAGGTTTTGTATATCCGCACTCGTGTACAAGTTTACGCTTAAGTAGAGTTGCTTGTTATATAATATATCCTCGAAAAAAAACATCGTGATCATTGTATGAAATTGAACTTAATATGCTCTCAGGTCACATGATCAACCATCTGTTTTTATGAATTTGGTGAATATGGTGGTATGATCTTGTGGACATTAGTCTAACCCTCACGTACAAGTCAAAAATATTGGAATAGGGTCATGAGTCGTCTATGTGGATTAACCCAACACATATTAAGAATTGTGGGGGAAATAGTTTTTTTTTCTTTCTAATGGATAAACTTATCCATTTTCTCCCATTTTTCCTAGGGAAATTATGAAGCATTGAAAGTCATGAGAGAACCTCCAATATGCATAAAGAATACTTTTGTGCATAAACATTGAAGCACATTTGAGGTGTCATAAAATGAGAATCTTGGCACAATACACCATAAAAAAGGAATCATGGGTTGTGAACATAAATTCCTCTCGTTTTGTGATTGAATTATTCGGACCTCTAAAAACATCCATCGTATAATCAAACCGAATGGAAGATCAATAGCACAGAGCTTTGATGGAATCCATTTTATGTGGAGATCGAAGTTAGTCATGTTATGGTATTCAACTGGACATGGAATAGACATAGACAAGCCTTTTGGGAATCTGTCCCTCTCTATCAGAGGAATTATGCATATATACAGTGAATATATAATAATATATGAAAAACAGAAGTATGATGCAAAAAAAGTTCTCTTGAGTAACAACAGGAATATACAGGAACAACAACTGTGGCTTTAGTTTTATCACCGGTATTTATATAAAAGGAATCGAGAAGAATTTTGAGTATTGCCTTTTGAGTTGTTATGCTTATATCGTTTGAGAAATTTCCACATTATGCAATATGAAAGTAATTTTTGGACCTTTGCTTATAGATGTTACAGGAGAACAAATTCTTGCACTTCCAAAAATAAAAGAACCATAACGAAGATTTGTGCGAATCAAAGATGGGAGATTCGTCAAAATATTAGACAAATGCATCTATATATTTTGTTTTATGGTTCTTAAGTACTATTTGAAATGAAGCTTTTTTCGTTTCTATGCCAGTTTGAGTCTTTCCTCAATTTGCTATAGATGTTAAATCAAAACCACGAGAAGATTTATGAAGAGTGTCTCTAAAACTAAAACAATGAAAATAAAGAGGAGTAGACAACACTAATGAGGGAAGGAACTGTTACGTCGCAAAATCGCGTGTCAAACAATAGTACATGTCCAGATGAATAATCGACGAAATAAACCAATCTTCCCCGTAAGGTATTGTGTTTGATTCATGTAAATATACCTACCATAAACACCGGAAAAACTTTCTAACAATGCAGAACAGAGGTGAAAAAAGCTCGAAAGTGACATCACGCTCGTGTCACTTTCGCGTAGCAATTGTGTTCCACTTATGAATTTGCTGGGATAAACATCAAATATTCTTTAATGGGATTGTGACAAGTTCCCTTTTTGTTTCACTTTTACTGATTCCCTGAGGCCTTATTCTTCTCCTCTTCCCTCATGCTTTTTTGATCTTAAAACCAATAAGCCACTTATGATAGGGTCCCTTAGCAGAAGAATAATTGATGAGAGGCAAAAACTTTTGTTTAAAACTTTAAAATGAACTTTGGATTCAGATGGACCTTCTGCTATATATACTTACCTCAAATTCCAAGAGGTGATTGTTTAATTTTGCATCATCCCAGAATCTCCTTTACTTGTTATGGAATATATTAAAGCAAGAAAAGTACATCAGATGGTTAAAGAAAAAGTTACCTTCATTGCCACTTCTTTTTTTCCTACATTTTTCAAACTTTTTGGGGCCACATTCATCATGCATTTTGCTAATAATTAATATTCCCTCTTATTGTGTTCCAACTATAAGCATGCATTACTATCACAGCTATTATGCAAGTAAATAATAGACAAAGCCATGCGCGTGTGCGACACATGACATGCATATACTGCAGCATTTAAATGAGATCCAAATGATCGCAAATGTAATTGATAAAGAACATCGCACACAACAATACAATGATAGAAAATCATACATCAAAGTAATAAAATAGTAGAGATTTGCTTATCCAGATCATCGAAAAGAGTAAGTCCGTGGGGCGCTGTCAAACTAAGATTTTCACTATTTTTGATCAGTCAAATTATAATTACACATAAAGTAGACTATTTATATTAGGGACAGAATCCTATTTAAATTTTACATAGACTGTCGTAGAATAATGTACAATACTTTAGACCTCACGTCCCTGCATAATATTAATGGCAAATTATCGAATGTTGGTTGATACATGCTTACAAATTCAATGAGTTTAGAACTAGTTTGTTGCAGTATGGTTACTGATCAGAGCTAGAAGCTAACTCATTATATAGCTAGCTTTTTTTCTACTTTGCATCTAATAAAGATTACATGTGAATGGAGTAGACCAAGTGATGGCATTGCTTTGGGGATCAATCATTGGATTTTGATTCCAGTGATCAATACTCTTTGCCCAAACCCCAAGAAATCTTAAAGACTGATCTGATCTATACAACTTTTTAAGATTTGTTGTTTGCCATTGTGACTTTCTTTTGTTTTCCCCTTTCTTCTTTCTTTCTTTCTTTACAATGGGCAAATAATCAAACTTCAGGATTTTTCCTGTGCAAATTTTTTTAGATCATTATAATAAAGCTGGCAGGCTCAATATGTATTAATCTGATTCATGAAGGACTTTTGAGTAATTGCATAATCTATACATTTCTTTTTCCTCCTTCTGATTATATGCTCCCAGTTTTTAAGGATTGCTTTTTTTAAGAAAAAATAAGAGGGCTAAATATTATATGGGTCTTTTTGTGATTTTCTTCTAGTTGTGAGATTCGATCATACTTAGTAAATTACAATAATAAATCTCATTGTTTATTTTCCCTGTAACCCAACTTTGTGATAGTTGATCTCATTAATTATAGTCTGATACTAAGGGAAAGTAAAAGGTAAAGACTCGGATATGATTTTATTATAAGTAAAAGATTGGGATCAGGTCAATGCCTTGAGTCCCATTAGATCAATTTGACTATATAATAACATATATAAGTAGAATCCATACAACTCTTGGATTTCAAGCAAAGGGAAAAGAACGGTTCTTATGTGCATGTTCAATAGCATAAATAGAAGTTCTTTTATATTGTCTATATTGTGCTTTTAGTGATATGGCTCAATCTCCTTTATTTTTCATATACATTAAATTTCTATTTCAAAAAATTATGTGCTTTATTTTACATGTATAAATTCCATGTTTAAATGTTAAAAACTTGAATGACAAATATCTGGTCCAATAGAACCTCATGCTTTCCGTTTTCTTCTGTTTTTCATAATAAATTGAAAGCAACTGGCTCAGTTTGTTGACGTTCAAGATGAAACGTTGCAGAAGATTAGGCCTATGTCAAATGTTATACTCTCAATCAATCGTATACTCAATATTATCTCTAAAAAGAAAGTACTTTTTGACTACACTAATACTTGCTTCTTCTAAAATCTAACGCTAGATTCCTTGATTCCCTTATCATCACAAGAAACCAAAAGGGTAGGCCAAATGACCTGCATCTCCTCAAGAAAAAGAATTATGAGAAAATAAATAATGAAAACATAATTCCAAAGTAGAAATACTCATCTCATTATCCCACTCATCAAAGCATCATCATCATCATCATTAATCTTTATTTTTCTCCATCAAAGCTTCTTAAGGATTCACAAAAGTTGCAACCATTGTACATCATGGTAGGCACAGCCCAACTCATATGAGAATCAAAAAACCACCACACACACACACACACACAGAGGTGAAAAACATTAGGATAAAAACAAACTGTACACTTTTCCATCTTTTCTCTTCTTTTAAGACTCAAAAATAAAATGTATTGCTTTCTCTGTTTTTGCAGCAACAAGAGATTCTCTATACCCTTGAAGTCAAATAAGAAAGAAAAAAAATAAAGTGTTGATATGAAATGGGAAATGGAAGAAAAGAAGGTCCACAGCTCATGGCATATATTCCCCCTCCAGCATAACCCCACTTGTGTTCCCTAATATGGAGTGACAACATACGAAACATGTTAACAACTCCCAACTATAAAAGACATTTACAGCCTGCACATATACTCAGCCACAATTACAACCAACACACACCAACCTATCCTATGATCCACAAATAAAACATCCATATTCTTTCACAATGGATACTCAGAATGGCAGCAGTACTAATAAAGAAATGAACTTGGTTTTGTCTAGTGATGCAAAACCCAGATTAAAATGGACTTCGGAACTTCATCAACGGTTTATCGATGCGGTCAATCAACTTGGAGGTGCAGAGAGTGAGTATAAAGATTCGATTTTTCTAATACATTTATGCCATTAGACTCGGTATGTCCTTATACAAAAAATTGCCATTGTTGTAATGCAGAGGCTACACCAAAGTCCTTGATGAGGGTCATCGGCGTTCATGGACTCACTTTGTACCACCTCAAGAGCCATTTACAGGCAAACTTTTCATTCATAATGCTATTAATACAACATTTTTGCACCTATTTTCAGTATTTTTGAATAGATTGCATTTTTTCTACAGAAATATAGGCTAGGTAGAAGTCAACCGTCACAGACCTACAATCGAAGTAAACAAGAAGGTATGCAACATTCTGTTAAACTAAGATGTCATGTAAGCATGAAACTTATATTGGGTACTGATGCGTTAATCTCTTTTCGCTTAGCAGACTCTGGTGAAAGTCAAAGAAGTCACTCCACCAGCAAGGTGTCTGATGGAGCAACGGAGCACGTTAACGAGTAATTATTTACTAGCTATAGTTTCAAATGTAGAATGGCTATAAAAATAGTACAAGGTTTTACTTACACAGGGTTGTGCTTTATCAGAAACATGCGGATTGCTCAGGCTTTGCAAATGCAAATGGAGGTGCAGAGGAAACTTCATGAACAAATTGAGGTAAAGGGATATCGAAACTTAACAAGTATTTAGTAATTGGCATTCAGGGTCTAATAGGAAGCAAACATGATCAAACCGCTGTTGTAAAAATATTTCAGGTACAAAGACATTTGCAGCTAAGAATTGAAGCTCAAGGAAAGTATTTGCAATCAGTCCTGAAAAAAGCACAAGAGACTCTTTCTGGATACGGTTCTCACTCGATCGAAGTTGAACAAGCAAAAGCACAACTTTCAGAATTAGTCTCGATGGTGGACTCGGGGTGTCCAAGTTCGTCTTTCTCAGTGTTGACAGAGAGTGAAGGCTCAATGTTAAAAGGTGCAAGGAACAAAGTATTAGGACACAATGGATGTTCATTGGAGAGTTCTTTAACATCATCGGAGAGTTCAGGGCAGAGGGAACAGACCCCACCTAAGCATGAAGATGACAAGTATCGTACGCTTAACAATAAACGGAAGAGAAGTTCTGTTTTGCTTCCACTTATAGAAACTCATCCTTCTGAAACGAGTGGAGCAGATACTCAAGCTACAAATACGAAAAGGAGCAGAACTACCATCGACAATCTCAGTCATACGAATCAATCAGTTCACGGAAAGTCTGGAGCGCAGAGCAGTCAAGAACGAGAACATCGGTTAAATCTAATGCGGAGTATAGACTTGAACTGCACATCCCTGAATGACTTTGATTTGGATCCAGAGGTTATAAACTTGAACTGCAAGGGGCGTTGAACTTATCAATGAAACTTATAATATATATAACAGTATATGATAAGGTACTTCTGAGCCATATATATAATATGTCTAAGAATATAGCTTGTTTTAATCCTAATAGCAACTATATATATTGTTCTGTGTATGGACCACCAATGTTCTTTCTGAAGTATATCCATGTAAAGAAAAAAGGCACAACACATCTTGTGCATATTCTTACTATCTCCATGTTATATATCTATAAAATATTTGTTCCACTCTGTCTATGATGCATATCTAAAAAGCCCACCATTCAAATCAGAAACCCCTTTATTCTATATTAGCTAACTAGATTGCACTAAATAAGCTACTTTTGTGCAAAAGTACAATAAATTATCACTTTAGCTATGCAAACCAGCATCCATCTCTGATACCCTACCAAAGAGATGAGGTAGACCAGAATTACTATTTGGAGAAGGCATAAAGCATGTCTGCTAGATTTATTAAACAATGTGGAACTTGCTTAGAATTAAAATAAACAGTGAAAGAGTATATAGTAAAACTAAAATGAGAACCAGTATCCTTACTTTGGCCAGTATACTTCTCTGTTATCACTAGTCTTCTATTAGGCAAGATTCTGGCTATTTGTCGACTAAATGTCGCCCAAACACAGAAGCGAAAATCTTATTTCCGCCACTGCACTCGATCTCAATCTCCTTATGGTGGCCTGGATCCAACCTTTGGTTGTCGAAATCAACTATTTCGTGAATAACAGTATTACCGGATCGTATTTTGGATTTTTAACCGTATTACGTTTCTCTTATTCTCCTTCAATTCAAAGAAATGTCAGTTCACCTGGCCTCATCCCAGTTTTCGTTGAAGCATGTTTCATCAAACATATGAAATGTCTCCTTCAAAATTTGCATATATGGACTCCAACTAATAATCCAACCAGAAATACATGCTAGTGTGCAAGCATACAACATAACAAATGCTTAATTACCATTCTGAAATGCTAATAAGAATTTAATTAGAATGATATTCACATATCAAAATTATTTTATTCTTTAATTAAAAAAGGTGTGTGCACAACAAAACCACTTAAGATCGTTTAACTAGTGGCAATGGCATAAGAAAAACTCCAATGCATTCAAGTAACTATACCCTAGGTGATGAGATGAATTAGGTTCTTAAATAATTGTATCCAAGAACTTACACTATACTGTGATCATTAAATTTATACTAAGAAGTACGAACTATGCAAATTTATGTCCACTCATTGTCCAAAACATTTAGCTGGGTTGAAAGGTATTAGCACCTTTTAAGTTTTAAACCAAAAATTATACTACCACAAGTTCTTGAATGAATATTTTAATATCTTGAGCTTAAATTATTAACCAAAAATATAATTTAACCATTAATGGTCTGGGTATTAGTTTTTCTTTGTGCTTCAATTTGGGCCAACATTAAGACTCTACTCTCCCAAACACGTTCCATGTAGCTCAAAAGATCCAAAAGATAAGTGAACTTATAGAAAAATAAATCAAGATTTTAGTTTTGATGTACGTTTCGGCTGCGTAGATATTAAATTATTTCATAAATTTTTGGGATAATTACAGCTACACCCCCTGAGGTTTGGTGTAATTACACATACCTCCCCTGTGGTTTGAGAAATTACACATACCTCCCCTGAGGTTTGAAACCTTACACATACCTCCCCTCTACAACTTAAGGGTTGTTTGGGGTGTAAGTTATGATAAAATTATGCTTATTATGCTTACACCCCTAAAGTTTGGTATATTTGTAAAGTAATCCTTGATGTTAGAAAAATTAAAATTAAATACTCCAAATAATTTTAGAAACTACTATATGACTAACAAAAAATATAAAAAGTATTTAAATCATTTTTAAAATTTAATCTAATCTTAATATTTTTATTATTTTGTAAAAATATTTAATTTCTTATTTTTGTTTGTTTTTTTATTTCTTCATTTTTGTTTTACTTTTAATAATCTCATAAATTTCATTATAGTTCCATATTAAATACTATTACGCGTGCCCACGGAAATTTCAGTTTATCACAACAAAAAAGAAGCATTTGGTAAAATAATAAATATCTATGCAATCTCCGAAAAAAAAGACAAGAAATAGAAAATTCAATTGTAAAAACTCTCATTTTCAATGAAAATTAACAAATATAATAGAAATAATCAAGATTTTTATAACCCATTTTAAAAAGTGAAGAATGATGACGAAATTACCAGCAACAGTGACAATAGAATTATCATCCTTGGATCAGACATGGTGACTGGTTTTAGGTAGCAAGTTTTGTTGATCTTTTTGTCAAAATAAACAACCTAAATGCACTATATTTAGTGAAACCAATTTTCGGTGTTTTATCTTCTTCTATTACTAAAATAATTATTAGTTTAAAATTGTAACGAGAACAAAGGCACAAAGATGAGTAGTTAGTTAAGTTTTGACTGAGATTTACGGGAATTCTTTTAAAGAAAAAAACTAAAAGTTACGTGTTTTGATTCAAAAATATATTTTGGATTAGATTAACTTATTTTTAAATTTAAATTTAAATACTTTTTTATATTTGTAGGTAATAATGTAATAGTTTATAAAACCTTTTGGAGTATTCAATTTTAATTTTTTTAACATCAAGGATTACTTTTATAAATATACCAAATTTTAGGGGTGTAAGTATAATAAGCACAATTTTATCATAACTTACACCCAAACAACCCTTAAATTGAAGAGGGGAGGTATGTGTAAGGTTTCAAACCTCAGGGGAGGTATGTGTAATTTCTCAAACCACAGGGGAGGTATGTGTAATTACACCAAACCTCAGGGGGTGTAGCTGTAATTATCCCTAAATTTTTTGTGTATTTTTGTTCCAAAGACTTTATAAGAACTGTAGTCATAACAAAATCGAGAAATCCTCGTAGGTTCCATTTCGATCATGGATCAAAATTTCGTTTCCACTTTCTGATTCGATGCGTTAAATATTAAAAACTCCTCGCAATGTGTTAAAATTCTTTTGCTACATTTTACAAAGTTTGTAAAAAATGTTGTTGCAATAGGCGTAGCAATACTTGTATGTTTCGATTTCTATACAATTCAAAACCAAACGATTTGAAAAAACATAAACATTTAAATGATTTTCAAGAAAACGAATTAAATCTTTTTCATCTAATATACTTCTTACACCAGTTTTGGAACCTTCCAATAACTCGCATCCTTTAAAAACACAATCGCTCTTCATATCAACAATTGCCTCAATCGTAACTAGTTCGAACAGATTAAGAAACTAACTTGAAAAAATATTTAGCATGTGATTAGGCATGCCAAAGATTCAATCTTTTTCTACTTCAGAGAAAAAATTGATCAATTTTCTCTCACACTAAGAACCCTAATTTTTTGGCGCCGCCATTTATCTCTCGTTCAAAAGGGAACTCTCAATTACTCCTCTGCTGTGTTGCCACCTAATCATTCAACAGGTATGTATGCCCTTTTTTTCTTTTTTAATTATAAGCTTTTGGTGTTAATCTCGTCAAATTTAGGGTTTCTTTTGAAAATTGATTCAATCGCAAAAAATCCTGCCTTTTTTTTTTTTTTTTTATTTTGGTAATTGAGAATAATAATTCTGCAAATTACTATTGCGATTTGTAGCCTGACCACTTCTTTTTTTTTTTTTTTTTTTTTTTTGAGTTCAAGATTGTGCTCTGTACAATACTGAATTATTTAATTGTGAAAAAAGAAACATTGCCGTTTTAATTGGCATATATATATATATATATATATATATATATATATATATATATATATATATATATATATATATATATATATATATATATATATATCTTCATGTGTTGTTGGTTCAGCTGATAGTGAAATTTCATGTTTTTTTTTTTTTGAATTAAAAAAAATAATAACAGTAATTTCCACTAAATTTGTTTGCTTCCACAATCTTATCAACAGACAAATTGTTGGAGATGATTGATGGGTTGTATTAAAATCACTGGTATCGACAGTAGTATGTCGACATTGAGACCGTATGTCTGGCTAGATTTTGGATTTGTAAATATATATATGTGAAAAGAAAAAGTTTATGAATCTTTCTTTCTCCAGTTTGTAATTGATACGTATTCTGGTTACAGTGTCGACTGAAGGAGAAGAAGACGAAGTTGATTGGTGGTCATTGAGATAGAAATACTTTGATGACATCTACTTCTCAGTCTCAGCATCGCTGCGTCTTTGGTGACTATTTGTTTATCCTTTTCTCTTTTAGTCGACCTTATTTAGTCTTGACTTTTGATTTTTCTCGCCCTACGAAGGCAATGCCTGTTCGGTGAATTACTGATAGTTGTTGTTGATATCTGCACACAGTTGGGAATATCCCCTATGATGCTACTGAAGAGCAGCTCATTCAAATTTGTGAGGAGGTTGGTCCCGTTGTTTCCTTCAGGTAACATTTCTATTTATTGATGTTTGATTTGGCCGCTTTTGCTTTTCTTCATTGCTGTGTATTGAGCTTCCTGCTCCTCTTTTTCCTACGTTGTTGCGTTCTCAATATTCAATTTACTTATCACAATCAACCACAAATTATTGAAAGTTCTTCTCTTGAGAAATAATGAATTGAGGTCATCATGAGATTGAAAGTATATCCGTTTGAACAGAATTTTTCTTAGATGAGGATCTTTTGATTGGTTTTCTGGTAGACAATAAAGAAAGGCGAGTCAGATACTTAGGCTTGCATGTCCATTTAGTTTTGAAATCTTCCCTCAAGCTTTGTCAACAAAATTACGTTTGAGGTGATTTTCAGACAATTGTTTTAACTTATTGTTTGATGAGGGGAAAGGTGTTTCTGATACCTCTCATTAGAAACCAAATTAAGGCAGATGTTTTGGACATTCTTAAGAGTGGTAACATTTGTCAGGGCATTCTTACTACTTTATAGAAGCCAGTAATGTGTTCTCCTGTTTTTTGTTACTTCAGACTAGTTATTGATAGAGAAACTGGGAAACCAAAAGGTTATGGATTCTGTGAATACAAGGATGAAGAAACAGCTCTAAGTGCTCGTCGTAATCTTCAGGGTTACGAGATAAATGGTCGGCAGCTTAGGGTTGACTTTGCTGAGAATGACAAGAATTCTGACCGAAATCGAGAACAGGTAAATCATTTACAAACTCTAGTTCATAATCTGATTGTTTCAACATTACCATGTTGCTTAATATGAATCATGTTCGTGCTAATATATGAATTGCCAAACAAATTTCTTTGTGGCAAAGCATGTTAGATGGCTTCCCTCTTTAACTTCTGGACATGGTATTTTCTTGCAGGGACGAGGTGGTCCAGGAACTATCTCAAGTGCGGGTATGTGAAAATATTTAATTTGTCATCTTGTATATAATTCTGAGCGAATTAGGAAGTCACTTATATCTTGAAGTTGGCTGAATCGGTCTGTCCATATCTAATTCAACATGTTTTTTTACTGATGCAATGCAGATCCTCAAAAACAATTTGGTGGTCCAGCAGCACTTCGAGATCCTAGTCTTCATCAGCCAGTTGGTGATTCAGCTGCTATGGCTGCTGCAACGGTCATGGCAAGAGCTCTTGGAGCTGGTCAGACCGCTAGCACATCAGATCAGGTTGGCTTACAGAGTCAGTCCCTGTTGGGTACTGATCCCTTGACTCGTCATTTGGCCAAAATGTCGAGGAGCCAGCTGACAGAGATTATGGCAGAAGTTAAGGTTAGCCTCTTAATAATATCCATTTAGATTTGTGGTTAACTCGCTTCTCTGTTTTCGATTTGTGAAAATTGGTAAGCACTGATATCTTTTGTCTAAGAAACTCAAATGTTGAAAACATTCAAATTCACCTTATAAACAGTAAGTGATTTGTGGCTAAATGTTGCCCAAAATGCAGCCTATTTTCTATTTTCAAATCTAGGATTTTCACTTAAAACATTCTATGTAAATGTAGAAGTAAGTGTAAATGACTAGTATATTGGAATTCTATCTCTATCTTCTGATCTGATATGCTGCACTACATGACTTTGGTAGGCAATGGCTACACAAAACAAAGAACAAGCTCGGAAGTTATTACTTGCCTTCCCAAACTTGCCAAAAGCCCTTTTTCAGGTTGGTATTGGCCTGTGATAATTCTCCTTATCCATTTCTATCCATATATGCCACTCCAGCTAAAGCATTCCATGTATATTTACAATTTTATACTTGATTTTGTACACAGGCCCAGATATTGCTAGGAGTGGTGTCACCACAAATGGTTTGTTCTGTTCATCCAAAGCTTTCCCTTCATCTTTGTGACCACTTAATAAGCCGTGAGATACTTAGCTAGTAATTTTGGTTTTCTGAATTATGCAGTTGCAGATGCCAAATATTCAGCAAACTTCTGCTCAACCGGTGCAACAATTGTTGCATGGTGGTCAAACTGTTCCTGGATTGCCCCCACTTCCACAGAATAAATTGAATAATGGTGTGTTGCCTTATGCACAAGACAATCATCTGTCTACTGGCATATCAAATCCACAATTTCCTCTACAATCTCAAGTTCAACGACCACAACTAGTGCAAAACCAAGCCACGCAGCAAGGGCAACCATTTGCACAGGCTGGAGGTTCATCCCTTCCCTCCGCTCGACCACTGCCAATCAGTGGTTTTTCAGTAAGACCACAAACTCACATACCAAATCCCACATTGTTGAACCATCAACTGCAAACAGGTCAAAGTTTGCATACTAATTTGGCGTCTAATGGTCATCTGATGGCCCCAAATGCTAGCACAAGGAAGATGGTTAGCGATAGCTCCGACCAAATTAGCAGAGTACCAAAAATGGTGAAATTGAATGATGGCAGGGCGAACCCTTCTTTAATGGCTAACTTGGCTACGCCGCCCTCTGCCCCATCCGCAACTGCTGATCTTTCAGCAAGACAAACTCCCATAGCAGAAGGAACTTTGAACTCTGGGAGGCAAGTTACTCAGGTATACATTTTTTCTGTCACCTTTTTGAGAATTTTGGTTCAGTGTCTCATAGTTTTTGCATGTCTTGGACATAATATATATATATATACATATACATATATATATATAGTCTCTTCTTCAAATATCTGAATCATTCAAACCACGATGATACTCTGAATTATGATAAGAGTTAAACTGTTTTTCTGTCCATTACAACCACGTTCTAGTTGGTCTTTTTATGTACTAGGTAAAACATGATAATGTGGACTCAGCTAGCTTAATCTATGTTGATATAATCTAATAATTTTATTTCTTTGTTTACTCTAATGTGGTCTGGTAAGAACTCTGTTACCCTGCATAGTTAACGAGGCCTCTAATCTAAAAGGTAATAAACCTGTGTTGCAATAATTATGGAAAACGACATTCAATAGTTTAAAAGTGTATATACAAGATGAAAACTTTTGCCTTCATTGTTTGTATTGTAAGGAGTTGCTTCGACAGTTCAGCATTTTTCCTCGAAATTCAGAGTTGAGGCATTGTGAAATGTATTCTTTTTATAGTCAAAAATCGAAAAACTTCTTGTTTCAAGACAATGATTCTTTTAATTATTTACAGATGCAACTTCCCTCCGATGTGGATTCTGCTTTGCTTCAGCAAGTGCTTAATCTAACACCAGAGCAGCTAAACTCCCTGCCACCAGATCAGCAGCAACAAGTGATTCAACTTCAGCAAATGCTCCGGCAGGCAACATAGTAGTTTATGTCCGAATGTGCTCAGTGGAAGTGACAATTTTTTTACTGAATTATTTTTTAACATTAAAAAGTGTTTATAGGTCATAGATGCTTGAGAATCATTGCAGCCATGTAACTTTACTAGCTTGTTGTTACTGTAAGATTAAAGAAATAAAAAGGAAAAGGAAAAGGAAAAGAAATTTTGGCTTTACCCTATTGATCCTCTGTTCCCATCTATTTAGATCTTTGAAACGATTAAGAAACGTTACTATACTTTAATTGAGGAATTTTCATTTTAGTACTGTCTTTCACAACCAGTTGTACAACAAGTTCTCTCTGGCGCACATTAAGCTGCTGTCATCTAATACTTGAAACTGCTACGGATTCGTGCCCGAGAAATTCCATGAGTTGAACAGAACTGACGGTGTGTTCGAGAAGAGGATTGTGAGAAGAAAATGATGAGCAGAAGTCAGAAACTTGGTTTTCTTTATTGTTCATGATACTATTGTCCCATAGAAACAAGGATATTTTATTGTAATATCGTCTGATCAAGTTACAGTTTTCTGGGTATTTATGTGCTTACTTGGTCATGGATCTCTTGTTTTTGTTCACTTATATCTTAGTTGAAACTATTTACATACCTTGTCACTGTTGTTTTCTCCCATTGATCTCAACAGTTCTTTCATTTCTTGTGCAATGAGTGCCAATTCATTTCTTGTGCAATGAGTTAATCTAATAATTTTATTTCTTTGTTTACTCTAATGTGCCGATTGTTAGCAACTTGTTCCCTAACTTAAAGAAAAAAGGTTTCAACTTCCGCCTCAATCTTTAAAAAAGTGTGAATTGCTTTTTAAGTTGTTGACCGTTTGCTTGAAAAATAAATAAAAATTAAGACAAGTATTGCAGCAGATAATCTAACAAGTCAAAGTAATACCCTTAAAATAAATGTTAATTACGTCTGATTATGGTAAAATATATGCAACAGACCCAAAAAAAAAAAAAGGAATTGTATTCATTTTAAAACTGGGGAAAATTGTAATCGGTTGCAATGGTTCGCGCGAAAGGTTGTCTTTAACGGTTGAATTTTTTTGAATTTAGGTATCAGCATATATAAAACACTTCAAAATTTTATTTGTTCATCACAATCAAATCTCTATCGAATCAAACTCCAATAAAAAATCATCAACTCGCACAAATTCTCTCGTTTTGTTAAAACGCACAACACTCAATTCCCCAAAAATGGAGAGACAATTATCAGATGGATCAATCGGCATCAAAATCTACACACCATCTCCCAAACTCAACCCCCCACCCCAACCCCAATACCCCACCTCACCACCCCCCTCCAACCCCACCCCCACCACCACCACCACAACCGGCAAAAAACGACGAGCAGTCGCAAAAGGCGTCCAAAAAACTCTCTCAAAATCTTCCCTCCTCGCAAACTTCCTCCCAACAGGCACACTCCTCACGTTCGAAATGGTCCTTCCCTCCATCTACGCCGACGGACAATGCTCCCACATCGAAACACTAATGATCTACTCCCTTTTAGGCCTCTGCACTCTCTCTTGCTTTTTCTTTCATTTCACGGATTCTTTCCGGGGCTCAGACGGGAAAGTGTACTACGGTTTTGTGACTCGAAAAGGGCTTGCGGTATTCAAGACGGGTATCGAAGTGGAGGTGCCGAAAGAGGAGAAGTTTAAGGTTGGCATTAGTGACTTCGTGCATGCCATGATGTCGGTTTTGGTGTTCGTGGCGATTGCGTTGTCGGATCATCGGGTTACGGGTTGCGTGTTCCCGGGTCATGCGAAGGAGATGGATGAAGTCATGCAGAGTTTTCCGTTGATGGTTGGGATTGTTTGTAGTGGTTTGTTTTTGGTGTTTCCTACTAATAGATATGGGATTGGTTGTGTGTCTGCTTGAAGGGATAATGTTGGTTTTGTTGTTTGTTAGAATGTTATAGACACTTTGGATAAATTATAGATACTATAATTGTGATGAATTAGTTATTAAGTTTTGTTTCTATGTAGCAAATAGAAAGTTTGAAGATTTTGATATTTGTAGTAAGTGTTCTGTTGCGTTAAAAATGGATTACGCTATGACGCAACGTTGTTGTATTGCTCGTCCTCTTGTCGGATTATCTTTTGTGTTTAAAATTCTTTTATCATATGGAATTTTACAACTTTTATGATTGTGTTGAGAATGAAGCTGATTACCCTTTTTAACATGAGTATAAGAAGAGAGTTTGTTCTATTCGACGGTCAAAGTTCTCGTAGTACTATTGCACACCATAGAATTATTCTTTGAGAAATGATCACTACGAGTCCAATTTATAAACTCGGAATCATCGAAGTCTGCTGATATGTTAGTTGTTGAAGCGTTAGGTTTACATCTGAAATATCAGAATTTGATAGATAATGCCCATCAAAGATCTGATTGTTTTCTCATTTCCACTGCAAATAACAAAGCAATCCAGGAAAGTCACTGCATTGTAAAAGCAACGTTCATTTCCCTCTTCTGCACAAAAAATATGATAAACAATAATATCAATTACATTGTTCATCAATGTTCCCTGTTGGCACAATGCACTCTATTACCTCTATACATATGATACAAGTCGTGGGTTACTATTCAAAATGAACAGCATAGCAACTAGTATTCCTAAACCTACACTACCCATCTGCAAAACTAACAACCCCTACTTGTACAACTATGTCAAATCTTTTGCACAAGATGCGGATCTCTATTCTCGACCAAAATATTCTCCTCAGTTCTTCCCTTGGTCATTCTTATGTATGTTTGAGTAATATAGTAAAAGAACTCGTCCAACAGGTGATTGAGTTAATCGCCACAGCACACTGCACGTTTTGTCTCTTGAATTTTTTGCCACAAACAGAGAAGCTCTCTGGGAGCCTGATAATGGGCAACAACATAGCCATCCTTGCAGCCCGCTGCAAATATCCTGTCGTCCTTTTCATATCGAACTTGTAATCCCTTTTTACTCATCTCGTCAATCCAGATTCCCATGGCGACATCTTCTAGCTTGAAGACCTGGAATTTTAGTTTTAATGGTAGAGATCATTAAAAGATACATTATGTTGATTGGCAGTAAGTGGAATCAAAAATTGGAAATCGCGGTACCAAATCATATTATATGCCTCTTATGCCCAAAGAAGAGAATATCAGCACAACAATGTTTCTTACCTTTAGGCGACCCTTTCTCTGTTTCTTGGAAATTGCCTTCGCGATATCACTTGACACTACATAACCAGGACCATTTGCCCAAGGTGGGTACTGGTCCACAGGCCATTCCTAAAGATAATATAGATAAAAGAAGTTAAAATCAATTATAAGAGTCTGACAAACCTTAAATTACACTGTGATTTAGTAAGATGAAGAGGCTTGCAACATGGGAGATAAAGAAGAATATTTTTTTCTGTTCCTTCGCTATCTTCCTATGAATCTGTTTCAGTAAAGTCGCACCCATGACTACCAGTGAATACAGTTGCTGACCATTATAGAAAGTTCATGCATTCACTACGTGGACAGATGAATTGCCTTTTTAATCTTACATCTTTCATTCACACTAAGAGCCTCCACCCGTGTATTTGGAAGTTTCATGGGCAAGGATTCCAAAATACCCAGTAATCTTTTAAAAAGAACTATTTTACACGACACAGATATACTTCCTTTGCACAGAAAGATAATAAAATTCTTAAAAAATTCAGTCTGGAAATAAAAAACAAGGAGAGAAGTACCTCGTGACTAATATACCACTTGCTATCTGGATTCCGATCAGGCTGAGAATCAGAGTTGATGAGACCATAGAGCAGACCATGAGTCGCATTGATCATGCCTAAAGAATTCAAGATTTCATCTACACGAACAAATGCATCATCATCCGTCTTCATGATATATTTAGCCGAGACAACCTCACTCTGTTGAAAAGATTAGGACAATGAGGTACTGAAGAATACTCCATGATCTACTTAGGGGAGTGGACTTTACCCCAAACATGCAGATGGCTATCGTTTTCCATGTGATGAGATTGTAATAATCAACAAAAGGCATCAGTTGGATGTCTCCATAAGTCCGTGCCTCATTCCAGAGCTCCTCATTCACCATTTGGTTTTTATGCTACAAAATACAGATCATGTATCAATTATCTCTGAATATAAACGAGGCAATGTATTAATTGTTAACCTTTAACTATCTAACTGTAACTTTTAAATTGGAAAAAATGGAGATGACAATATTCTAAATGAACAACCATTTTTGTTAACTTCAGATCTTAATAAGACCCTGCTCCAAGTGATTACTTACTGTAGAGATCAATGTATCTTCATTCTAACAGTTCAAAATTTCCATGAGGTGGTAATTCATATTGTTTGGCAGAATCTCATAACAAAAAGGAATTCCAAGTGATAGACTTTACAAGAACGATTACATGCACATGAGATAAAAACATTAAATGCTAGTCAGTCATTCAATACATAAAAATACAGAACAGTAAGTTGACTGTCAATTTGTGGTGCAATAACTAGTTAAAGTAACTGACTACAGACGGAGACGTACCAGACCAACAAAGAATCGAACTGCCACGTGTCCTGACCGCACTTCAGAATACTGCATCCAAGATCTTCGAACTGCCATTCGACGCTTGAAATTGTTAGCAGTAGAGAACACACCAACAAAGAGATTCAGCTTCCTTTGAGGAGACAGGGGAACAGCTTTCAGAGCTTCCAAGTCAATTATATGGTCTAAGTCCTCTGAAGTCGGTAAACCACTGGCGACAACAGAAATTAAATTTATATCTCCTGAAATCCTCACTTCACTAACAAGCCATGGTTCCAAAGTCTACATGAACAGTTAATGTAAACAAATTTTAGTATAGAATTTTTTATGGATATCTCGTGGAAGGGGTGAATAGGGATTAAAGAAAGGTTACTTCACGAAAAGCAAATGAGGTAATGTGTTTTCCATCCACTGTCATCTGTATTCCTTCTGATCCGACTCTGAGTGTAGCAACAAATAAATCATTTTGCTTAAAAGGAAAGTACTTTCTGCGATTCCCATCACGAATCATAGAACTCTTCGTTGATACGTTGGCATGCTGGTTTGTATTGAAAGTGTGATTGCTATTCTTACCCACCAACTCATTGCACTGGTCCAGCTCATCAACTGATTTTGGTGTAAGTTGCATCATCAGGTACATGCAATAAAAGACATCATATGATGCAAGAACATAGTAAACTTTGACGAAGTGATGGGAGATACACAAAGAAAGTCATCTTGGGTAAGAAAAATAATAAACAAAACTAAGTGCAAATTGTTTCAAATAAAACACAATTGAGCTTATATAGCGCATTCAAATAAAACGATTCACCAGACTGTATCACAATAATATTAGGAAGGAATTACTTTATTTCAGAGAAATGAGTTTCTTACTCAATAAAGTATCTCAGTACATCTAAGGAAGAAAAAAAGCTGATGGACGAATCTGGTAAACCATAGTACCACAAGTCAATGAGCAGCAAGATCAAATTCAGAAAACAACATGTATCCAAGTTAGAGAAAAACTAATTCAGTAAATCTGCAACTAATTAAAGTTCATAAAATGTCATTCAGTCTCTAAGAACATAGCACACCAACTATATATATATATAGAAAGAGAACACTCGAGCAAATAACAAGCAACATGTTGATTACAAAAGCCCATACAACTCAAGGTCCTGATGACAAAGAGAAAATATCAATCATAACAGCTAGAATAATACTGATTGGAGAACATGTTATTTAATCTTCAGATTTCCATAAGTTCAAAATGAGACATTTATGTACCTTTCTTATTTTTTTCCTGATTAGGAGATGGACAGCGATCCTCTTCACCCCAGTCATGTGCAATGGTCCAGGTGTTTTGGACAATTACAGGATCCTCAGTTATCTTGTCGCCGTGGAGTCTAATGTTATAGTGTAAAATAATAGGAGGGTCTGGTTCCCCCGGAAGTGGTTCACCGGTGAGGTCAAATCGGAAATCACCAAGAAGACCATTAGGAATGCCAATAAATGTGATTGAAGAACCTTGAGTCAATCCACAAGGAACTCGCAACTTATAGCCCCTATCATCAAGCTCCGAGGCATTTATTTTACTAAGAAAATGAGGACACTGTTTCTCTCGCCCCCTCTTTGGAAAACTTCCATTACTTTGAAGTTTTTCTTCTTCAACAGAGGTCATAAGACTTTTCCATGCAACACCAGCTTCCTTAATAGCTTCAATAGCATTCGGTAAGGACTGAGTATGCGTTATAAAGTTTTTAAAACGGCTCCATGTGTGCAAAGAACTGCGTTCTTCGTCGGACAGTATCTTTGGAGCAAACAGATCAGCTACTATAGCTTCAGCTGGAATCACTTGGGTAGAATTTTCTGCATTGGAAAGTGCGGGTGGAGCATCACTATTTATCCACTCAAGAGGCTCTGTCGCATTGAAATTCGGAGCACCGGTATTCTTTATCCACTCAAGAGGGTTTGTCGTGTTGAAGTTAGGAGGACTGGCAATGTAGCTATCTTTGATTGGAGTTTTAACCACGTAATAACCCAGAACAAACAACATCAAGAAGGAAGCAGCTAAAACACAAGCATACCATTTCCTCATTTCTGAACATTAATGGCACGCATCAACGTATATGAACCTGGACCTCAAAATAGTTGAATTCTAGTGAACCAACTTAACCTCAAGGAGGAGCCTTCTGCATTGCAGACAAGTAATTAATATACATAAGGAGAGAAACATAAAATTCTAACAAATAATATCAAGTTTTAACTGTCCAATCTCAAAAGCTAACACTTTAATTGAAATCTAAAGGATTCATTTATCTCATTTGGTTTTTGTCCATTTATAGTACTTCATTACTTGAGTTCCAAAATAAGAGCAAAAATCAAAAAGTAACAAACAAACATACCTCAGGTCCTCCGCGATTCCAGTCTTTTTACTGTATACATTACGGAAACTTCTCCATATTCAATCTGACCACCATAAATATAGAACAATGAGACTCTGCACATCAACACTCGATTCAACTAGTTAATTGCAGATCAAACTCATCGAATAGAACGAAAGAAACTACAAACCACCAGAACTCGCCTAATCAGAAAATCATCTCCAAATCTAAACTTTCAACTGTATTAAACATTTTAAACAATTTGAAGCTCTAAAATGTATCTGGACCATCAAAACACAAATCACCACACAATTCAGCGATTCAAACTCAATTACCACCACATTTCTCACACTTCAATGCGTATACACAGATACTCCGAACACTCGAACAAAATAAATCAGAAAAATGAGACTCTGCCTATACAGCACATCCACAATCGATTCAACAAGCTATTTTTTCAGATCAAACTCAAAACGATAGAACGAAAGAGGCTCTTTAACCGCCAGAACTCGCCTAATTAGAAATCTAAACTTTCAACTAGTTAAACATTCAAAATTATTCGAAGCTCTGAAGCATCAAAAACTCAAATCGCCACACAATTCAACGATTCAAACTCGAAAACCGCAACATTTTTCTCACACTTCAATGCGTATACACAAAAACAACAACGGCAACAGATCGCTGAACACTAAACACAAAACAAACAACAAAAACTCATAAAATGTGAATAAAAAGCGGCAAAATAACAAATTCAAATGCTGAAAAACAAACAGCACCTTCTTCTCTGTTGCAGAATGCTCCAGAACAGTTTGATTAGCGCTGATGACTCTGAACTAAACTTCAAGTCTACTACTGCTGCTGGTTTGGTGAAAATAAAGGCAATTTATTAATTTTTGGAAGTATTTAATTAACTGCAAATTTGGAGTGTGTGATTTTCAAAGTAAAAAACATAAACAGTAATGGTTAAAGAAAAGTCGAGGTAGAAAAAAGAAAAGCGCGTGACTTTTTTTTCTGCTTTTCTTTTTTTTGTCTTGGTCTTTGTTTGTGGAGGTGAAATTAAGGGCCCATGTGTTGTTACGGGTCAGGGTAAAATATGAATGTGTTTGAAAAAAGTACTAAACCATAGATATTTTATAGATGTGGTAATATATAATATAGTTTGCTAGAAAGTAGTTTTGAGAAATTTGTGGGGTCTAATCTAATGCTTCTATTAAATGAATAGGTTTGGTTTTTGTGAAACTATAGGACTTAAAATTGTCAACATCTATATTCGATATTAATAGGTATAGGGCCCGAGCTAGTTTGGAGTACACTCCATTTTTAATTTTTGAATTTAACTTTATAATTTTAATCATGACATAGCACTAAAGAGGTGTTCGTAGAAGTTTACCGGGGGTTTGTTCACTCTTTTTGTTTAAAGTTATTTAAAGTGGTTTTTTCAGAAAAAGTCGTTTTTGTAATTTTTTTTTTAAAATAAAATAAAAGCATTAAATATGTGTTTACAGTAATTAATGAAAAATGACTTTAAAAAAAATACAATAGTTTTGAAAAGTAGTTTGAGAAGCATCATAACACTACTTTTGCAACACTTAAAAAGTGTTGATGTCGGCCGGGTTTGCCAATAAATCATTTCAATAAGTATTTACAAACATTGTCAAAATCTTTAATTTTCTTTATTTAATATTTCAATTTAAGCCAGCTAGCTACATCTAATGTTGTTCGATTAAGAAATCAATGTCATTCGGGACACATTATTAAGCCAAACTTTGAATGTTTAAATTTAATTTTTAAATTGCAATTGCACCATATCCACGTCTCAAAACTAGACCTTACTTTTGCTCATGACTTTTCCGACTTAACAAATGGTTTTATTCTTCAAGTGGAGTATTAACAGTCGTAACTGAAATATATGAAATCAAATAAGAATAGAACACCTAACTATTAATTACAAAAAGAAAAAAAGAACACCTAAATTTTAAAGTCGGAAGATGTGAGGTTTGTTACGCTGTCGCCTAATTAGGTGAAGTGTGTTAGAATTTCTTGTCCTCTTTTGAAGTCTCCAGCAATTTTTACTTTATATATATTATCCTTTTTGGAGTTAGGATGATCTAAACCTATGTAATTTGTTAACTCTTAATCTTTGAATGATAAGTTATGGTAATACTATTATAGTCATTTTCTTAAACATTTTTCTCGACAATAAATTTTCTCATATAACTCTCCGTGAAATAATTGCATAGAAAATTTTGAGTTGACGATTAAATTTATGGAATTTGGAGATTCTAGGCCGGTCGCAGCCGGCGAAATTGTCATTTGGGAAAAGTGCGTCAACTGATTTTACTACAAGTTATAAGCCGACTTGGTTTACAATTTTACATATTGTCAAGATTAGACCAAAATATGCATGCGTTATTTCTCCTAAAAGCCCATCTCATATATTGATAGTGACAATTTCGCATAGGGTTTTTGGCAAATTACGAGTTAGTTTTATGTTAAATTAGTAAACTACTTATTTTCTTACCAAATATAAATAGTTAATATATGTTTCATGATTTTAAAATGTAGCACAAGGTCTCCATGTTGGTTTTTGTAGTGCATTTTTTACATTTAACGGCTAATTAAAGCACCCTTGTTATTTCAAATATCTTTTTTGGAAGTTTTAAATTAAACTCTCTTATTTCATTTACCATATATCTTTTGGGGCTCAAGATAATGTGAAAATTGCTTGAGCCATTATTCAACACGTAATATCAGTTTGATGCAAGGAATAGTATGAAACTTACCGGAGGCATTGAATATTGTCAAGATTGTAATCGGGGCTCATGCTACTGAATATTTGACTATGTCGCAATCATAGACTAAAAACTCTCTCTAACTAGAATTAGGACTTTCTCTAAAAGAAGTGGTCATTACTTCTCCAGCCACTTGTTGAAGCTTTAGATTTTCCTCATAATTTAATTGTCTTATGTCCGACTCTGACTCTTTCAGCGGAAAATATATAATTATTTATACAAGAAAATAGTCAAATAATTAATGTCACATGAACTATTGAATATCCCTATCGTCGAATTGCTTAGAAAAATCTATGTTAGTCGATTAGATTTATGGTTAGTTATGTTAGCGTGACCTTGTTACCTAGGACAGGCAGCAGCCGGCGAAAAAGACATGTGACAACGTTTGAACTGATGTCACTCATTAATTGTTTAATTTGATTTACTAAATCACAAGACTTGTGGTATTTTTTTTTTTTTGTTTTTTTTGCAGTAGTTTTTTCTCCTATACACAAGCCTGCCCGCGATAGTTTGTCATTTGCTGAATTGTTTGAAACTTTACAAGAGAACAAAAGGTCCGTGCAATGGACGAAAACTGATTTACTGGATGCGATGAATAAGATGAATCTTTCTAATTGGGCCAAAGCCCAAATATATTGAAACCCAGTAACGTCTTTTAATCAGCAATTTTACCAACGGAGAAGCCCACTCCTTTTATTTGGAAGCAGTTTGCATAGATAGGGAATCTATGATGTATTGATTTTATGAATATTTTCCAAACATGAAACGTTATGGATATGGCGGACACAAAATTTTAAAAAGTAGAATGAGAGATGAGAGTGATACAAGTACAATTATACCTTTATATACTTATATTATTATGTGTAAGTCATAAGAAACAATATTTCGATATCCTATTCTCTTATATACACTTTTGTGAATACTAAATCTTATATCTAGCGTCCACCTAATGTAAGAGGCCAATTGATGAGGAAAAATAATAATAATAAATGTTTATTTAGAAGTGGGGAATGTTGTTTCAACTTAAAAAGGAATTATTTTCAATATATTAACTAAATTTAGTTAGAAGGTTAAGAAGTACTGAATAGCGATGTTAAATGAGGGATGTTGATCATGATGAACATTTATTTTCGGTATGAAGATCTTTTCTCTAATGAACTTATTCTCAATTAAAAAAAAAAAAGATCTTTTCTCTTATGAACTTATTCTCAATAAAAAAAAAATAGATCTTTTCTCTTATGAACTTATTCTCGGTAAATGGAATGTAAGTTAAGTAAATCCGAGTCCATATATTAAATTGAAATCTTTCAGCAATCACACTTAATTTATGGTTACAGATTAGTTATAAATTCAACATTTTTTCCTTTCTCGGGAAACTGTATCTATCGGAACAACCTATAAAGGAAATGCATTGACTAATGCCATATTATTAATTCATATGTATTAATGTATATATGTATATAAAGCCCTACGTACTTGACAAAGTAAAATAATGTAACATTGTCGAAAAGGGAGAAAAAAATGGCCCTCATAAATATTCTCTCACTCTTACTATTCTTGTGCACCATTCATTCAAATGTTGCTCTTCGACCAACAAAAATCTTCAACGTGATAAATTATGGTGCAATTTCAGATGGAAAAACGGATAACACTCGAGTAAGTCATTTTTGAGCAATAATTTCACACACTTGCACACTCAATATTTCATATGATATATTTTATGAATGAATTATACATGAATTAATTGAACGTATCTAATTAAATTATGTAGGCATTTTTGAAAGCGTGGAAGGATGCATGTGCATATAGTGGAAAAAGTAGGCTTATTGTTCCTAAAGGAATATCTTCATTGGGGTCATTGACTTTTGAAGGTCCTTGCAAAGGATCTATGTCTTTTGTAATAAAAGGAACTCTATTGGCTCCAACGGATCCGGCTAAGTTTTCCACGGATACTTGGATCGGGTTCAGATACGTTGACGGGTTGACGGTCAACGGGCATGGAACTTTTGATGGACAGGGACATTTTGCGTGGCCGTATAATGATTGCTCCAAGAATCCTAAATGCTCGCCTCTACCAATTGTGAGTTTTTTAGTGTTGATTTCAATATGTTGGTAGTATCGTTTTCGTATTTATTAATCTTTGTTCTTTTTAAATTTTTGGGGTTCACTACAACGAATTGAATTCCTCAATCAGGGACAAAATTAACTTAGGGAAAGTTATAAGCACTAGCGTAAATAATATTCTAAGTAAATTTAGATACGGCAGTATATTTGAGTACGAGAAATTCGTATCTAAATTTAGGATTTCTTCATTTTTTTACTAAACATTTAATTTTCGTTCCTTCATTTCGTATTAAGGTTATTTCTTTCTTTGGTTCCAAGAGAAAGCGGATTGAGAATAGAGAGTTATGATATCTTTTCTATTTTTAGTCGCACTGAATCTTTGTAAAAAGGTTGGGCATCCTATTGAAAATTCTTGAAAATCTTTGACTTGTGTAGTAGAAATTCATTAATCAGGAGAGTTCACACCATTGCGAAACAAATCAAAATCTAAGAGGAATATACTAAGGTGGTGTTTGCAAACACTTATAAAATGAGTTTGTTCAATATCTTTGTTTAAAGACATTTTAAGTGATTTTTTAAAAAGCTATTTAAAGCATTAATTAAGTGTTTGCGAAAATTAATGAGAAGTGATTTTTTCTTTTAAAAACGTTTTAACAATAACATATTTTCAAAAGCAGTTGGAGAAGCACCTCTATCCTTGCTTTTAATGACTTTTTTAAAGACAAATAGAAGCAAAAGTCATTGTTGCAAACATTAAAAATGTGCTTTTGCATCTTCAAAAGTCAATAAACTCCTTTTATAACTAGTTACAAACACCAACTAAATCTTCAAAAGTCAATAAACTCCTTTTATAAGTATTTACAAACACCACCTAAATCTGAAATAATTGGTCGCATCTTAATAACTTTCTTTTGAAGTAATTATGATTTTCCCCAATTTAATACATTAATTGGTCGCATCTTAAGATTCTCTTACCATTATAAATTAATACACAGTTGCCCACGGGTGCAGCATAAATAGGGTAAAATATTGTAAATTAGTCCTTTAATTTTGTTGTCAGATTTTTGGTTCAAACTTTCTTATTTTAGTTTACATGCATAGTCTTTTATCCTTAGCATTTTCTTTTGCATTTTAATTTTTTAGTTGTTTTTATCACAACTTAATTTGGTGAAACGATATTAATCACAAAATAAAATGTTTATTTGCAATTGAAAAGAAAAACGCTAAAGTTTCAAGTTACAAAATATAAGGACTACAATCACCAAAGAAAGAAGACAGAAATCTAACTAAGTTACTTGGAAATAAAAGAACTGGCGAAGAGCACCTCATAACTTTATTTGCAGTTAAAATTCCGTTTCCATCTGTATAAGAATATGAAAGTCTATAACACATATATTAGCACGATTTTGATTTATTTATCTTAATCATTAATTACTAACTTAATTACTAACTTTATTTTACTTTTAATCGTCTTTCAGAGTTTGAGGTTTGACTTCGTGACAAATTCAAGGATTAACCACATACATTCAATAAACAGCAAAAACGCCCACATAAACTTATTTGCGTGCCACAACGTGACCCTTAGCAAACTCCGCATTCAAGCCCCCTCCGACAGCCCCAACACCGACGGCATCCACATCGGCACCTCCACGAACATCAAGATTTCTCGTTCCATCATCGCCACCGGAGACGACTGCATATCTATGGTCGCTGGTAGCCGTGACATCAATATTTCTAGAGTCACGTGTGGGCCCGGTCACGGCATAAGCATAGGTAGCCTTGGTAGATTCATGCAGCGCGAGGACGTGGGACGAATAAGAGTAAGGAACTGCACTTTTCGGGGTACGACAAATGGCGTGAGGATCAAAACATGGGCGCCTTCTCTTTATGGCGTGGCTTCGGACATATCGTTTGACGACATTGTTATGGAAAATGTGCAAAATCCTATTTTCATTGATCAACATTATTGTCCGTACACCTCCTGTGATAATCAGGTAAAAAAACCTATACTTGATGTTTGGTTATTTTTAAATTATAAATTAGGGTTTTGGCACAACACTCATATATGAAATAGATACAAGCAAATTACCCCTTTGTTATGTTAAATAGTGCGTCATTATCTCCCTTTTCGTTTTGATGTTTAGCAAAATAAATGACTCTTATATATATATATATATTACAAGTGCTTAGGGGTGATAGTGCAACTTTTTAAAATCGGCATGGTAATTTGCCTTTTATTGGGAAACATCTCTATTTATTTTTTACGTGGGAGTAATGCATCTACCTCATATGTAAAATGCCCTTAGCTCTTTTTTGGATCATAAATTAATATTTTTTTGATGATAATGTTTTATTTGTATTGTGTATGTAGCATCGTGCGAGTTCTTCGGTTGAGATTAAAAACGTGAGGTATAGCAACATAAGGGGGACGTCTAGTTCGAAGGTTGCAGTGAACTTGGATTGCAGTAAATCGATACCTTGTCGAGGAGTCGAGCTCACGAATATTGATTTAGCTATGGAGAGTCGAAAGAGGCTGGCTGCTACTTCTTTTTGCAGTAATGTACATGGTTCTTCTCATGGCGTGCAGCACCCTCCCTCTTGCATATAGCATGATTGGTGGTGGTGTTAGATTAGCTAGGTTTTGTCTTTAGTTTGTCTTTAGAGAGTTGTGTATCATTTGGCTCTATAATCTTAAAAGATGCAGAACTGGATTGTGATGCTAATCATCGCATTAAACTAAATTAATAGAAGAAATTTTAGAGCTCTATTAAAAAATTGCGTGCTTGTAACTTTTCTTAAGAATTAAAGAGAAAGTGTACGTAATGGATAATATCATGTCTATCTTGTTCTGTTGCTCCTGATGTTGGGGGCTATATTAAGCAACATCGTGCATGTAAGATGAGTGCAAATACAACGTGACGGTAACACAAGAGTAGATAAAGTAAGAAATGTGAACTTTTAAATTAGATGTTAACATTCATCAACGAGAAAATGGCAGAAAAATTGTTTTGCGATGGTTCGACCACGTGAAAAAAATATCAAAGACCCACTAGTACAAAGCGTATGGATGTGGGTCCTTAAGTCATACGAAGCGACCACAACGAATAGCGAAAAAGAATTCATATACTCCGCGTTTCGTTTGGTTCATATTGCTTACCCAATTAATCCAGATACAAGTATGATTGTTGCTTTGTTGTTGTAAATTGTATAAGTTATACCCAATCTTCTAGAAAAATGGAATTTAATGAAGATGTATAATGAAGTATCCGTAGCCTTAAGTTAAGTAGTTCCAAAATGTTGAAAGCAGGTTTTTATTATGTATAAAAAGCACTTCTTAAGCGTTATAATTGGTCTAGCTAATTTATCGCACAACTCAATATATATATACCCAGAGCAATTATATATATGATTGAACAATGATAGGCAATTTCTTTCAATATTTCAATAATAACATAACATTCAAAAGAGTCTGACATCACATGTTTGCTGATCACGAAAGACTTATTTCCCAATACACGTGCAAATATATTAAAATATTTTACAGTAACGACAGTCCGAGGACACTTACATGAATAAAACTAGCATCCTTAGTTCTATCAAACATTAATTGTCACTAGCTACAACCTTAAAAATCAAAAGGTAGGAAACTCAATCTGGCGACCACATTTTCCACGTGGGAAAACTGGACAATCAATTAAGTTGGATCCCGAAGTATCCAGACACACGTACACTTGATAAAGTTGGCTATTGCCTGATGTATCAGTATTGCACTGTATCCATGCATCGAACCCTACCCCTCCTTTTATTGCATCTTTAATAGAAGCCAAGCTGTATTGATCCCCATTTGGTTTAATGCCTGACACAAAATCAGATTTAATTTAGTTATTAATTTTTTTATTATTATTGACATATATAAATAAGTACTATGTATGAGATGAGAAGAAAATTTACCTGCAGCAACTAGGACTTGCAAGAGATTGATTTTGGATTTAAGGGCTAGAGCCGTTTGGAAGTATTGGTGTTGGTTGAGGATGGACTCAGAGCATGTACCATGTTTGTTCCACTCGTGAGACCAAAAACTTAGTCCGTCGCCACTTGGACACGCTAAGGTTGGCCAATTGGTTTGCATATCTTGAATTAAGTCCGAAATCTGGACAAATCCAGTAAATAAAAGGGTATCACTGAAAAAAGATCTGGAAAACTTATTCAAATTAAATTCGAAATTCAACAATGTGATTGGTGCGAATTATGAAACTACCACGTGTAATTTTGTACCATAAACTATTTTGTGTTCTTATAGATTTATAGATGTAATGTATGCCTCAGTTACAAATTAATCAATAATTTTGTATTCAATATTTCTTTGTGCCTGTGTGTGTAATGTACGTATAAACTTGTGGCCATGGGTAGAAAAAAAATCGAAACGTCTCCATTCTTGTCTTGTGAAAAAGAATAAAAATTTCATTTTCTACGTCCATTGCAACAATAATATTTATGAATTTCTCAAACCATATACTTAAACCGAAACTTTGTTTCGTTGCTTGTGGCCCAATTAAAATTACCTGAGATTCGTCAAAATTGTTCCCTGTGTCGCAGTTTGATGGATAGGATCCATCCTGGTAATTAGGCCAAAGCCCATGGATGCCAAAATCCGATGCGGGTTTGCCTGTGCTCGGATAGCAGCAACTTCTCTGTGTGTCGCAATAAGATCCAGGCCACTGCATTCATCACATTTGTAGTTATTATCTCCCTCATGAACAACAGTTAATTTAATCAAATTTCAGAATGAGTGGAAAAAAAAAGGCGTGATTCAGTTGTCGCAATTCTCATTTTTTGAACACAAAAGGATCTAAAATAATGTTGTTTGCACTTTGTACATTATTTTAATCATCATTTATATTTCAAATATAATATTTCACTTTTTCATCTTAAGATAAGCCTGGTACAAACGGTGCTTCGTTGACATTAATTTGATATTCAAAGATTATACATAAATCAATTGTAGTCACAAAATCACTAATTTGGTATTTAAAGATTATACATAAACTAATAATTTTAGCCACGAAATGTACGATAGACCTGGTGTATGTAACTATTTTTATTTTTTCATATTCATTATTCACTAACCTGTAGAACAAAGTAGAAGAAATCGAAGTTTTGGGCTATGCAAACAGATGCCAGAGAATGAACCCACAGGAGATTAACAAGCACCGCAAACTTCATCTTCATCACTAGATCTTTGCTCTTTTAAAGAAATTCTTTTAGGCCTGGATTTGTATGTTTATGAATTTGAAGGGATATATTGTGATGATATACATACATATTTATATGAAATTCATGGCACACATACAGTGTATGTGCCCAAAGTAGGAAGGATTTGTGTACAAGGAATGGCAAGTGTGTATAATCCCTGCAGATATTCAGAGTAATGTGTCTTTAATATTTATAGATTGTGCAACGGAAAAATAATATACTTGCGTTATATTTTGACTTTTGGGCTTTCAATTGCCCTTTTTATTACATGCAAAGCCAGAAGGGACTAATGAATCACGAGATGTGTCCCGTTTGGTTTGCCAATGCTTCAACGATAAGTACTTCAAAAAGCAACACTGAGTGGAAAACAAATTCTCATTTGTGTTTTGGCCAAAAATCCAAAACTTAGTGATAAGTGCGTGTTTAAGGAATATATCTTGTTGTGACAAAAATAAACTTGATAATGGTCCAAAATATTACGACCGTAAAACCCGGAATTACGATGGAAAACAAAGTTACGATGCTCAGCAAATTCGAAGATGGCACGGGTCGAACGTAATGAGACATCTTCAAAGATTCAGGGTCGTATAGCTTAAATGCTACGGTCGAACGACCACGTGAATGGCAGAGCATTGATAAGTGTCAGACCTGACGGTGGCGGTCAATCAGGCATTAATCACAACCCAGGAGTCTGACAGGTCTGACGGAACTTCAATGATCACTAACTTCCATGGTCACGATCTTCAATGATCACTAACTTCCATGGCTACGATCTTCGATGATCACGCTCTTCAATGGGCATAAATTGAATACGACCCACGTGGTGTGTAAGTCTTAAATGATGTCCCTCATGGGTAGCATTAATAAGAGCCGTGTCCGACGGCCAATGATAAGACGCAACGCGTCAAGCTCGGCAGCCTATATATACTACGGCTGTACGGATCATTTCACCAAGGAAAACATAACACAATTCTACCTTTTCTAGAGAGAGGATTTTTGCAATACTTCGCCTAGTTCTAATCGAGGTACGCTTCGTACGAACACTCAGTTGGGAACAGTGCGTTCTTACCCATCGTTTTGTACGATCCCAATAGTTACTGTTCATTTCGTATTTACACGTCACTTTTACCCCATTTACCTCATTCAATTGATATTACCCTTATCAAAACTCATAGGAAATCGATTTGAATTGAAATTGGTAAGAAATATATACATTAATAGTCTAGAATGCAAAATATACACATTGATAGTGTTTACATTTATCACACGTGTGATTTTTAGTGTGTTTGTCATTATTATTGATTTTCAAACATAATTAAAAAGTGAGAAGTGGTGGTACAACTAATATCAAGCTGCCATTATATTAATTATGCATAAATCTCAACCCCAATAAAGAAAATAAAGTTAATTATGTATCGTCTTGAAAGTGTATGGATCGAGGAATATAACAATGGCATATACAAACTTTTCAAACACAGACACCTTTTAGATTTGGCATTCATATCTGGAGGACTTAACTTGCATTTTTTTCAAAAAGTGAAAGACAAGGAGATTTTGTTATTATGAGCAATATAACTCATAAAGTGATTAGAGTTCTTTTAGGCTCAGTTTGGGTACAAAAGATAACTGGGAAAAGGAAAAACTATAGTAGAAAATTTAATTTTCCAACTTTTTGCTTACACAAATATTTTCTAAAACAAAAAAAAAAGGAAATCTATGGAAAAGATGAATATTTTTTGGTTAAATGAGGAAAACTCCATCTTAACTAAAGATGTAGAGAAGTTAAGAAAATCGTTAATTTTTATAGTGAATTAGATTTTCATCTTTCCACCAACTAATACATAGAATGGGAAATAAAATTTATTTCATAACTAAGCTTATAATTTTTGAAACCATTTATTTCATAACAAGATAATGCTTTTTAATGATGGGCACTTCAACGTGCGTTTTTAAATTTAATTTTTCTTGTTAGTAGTTAATTTACTAAATAAGTTATTTGTATTTTTATTTACTAGATATTCAGAGCGCGTAACTTCTAAAACTAATTAAAGTTTATGTTATGTTGATTATTAAAGATATTATTTGGGTGTAACATGAAGAAAAAGACTAATTTAAATTGTAGTATTTCATTTGACTTCATAAAAGTATATTTACATGATTATACATAAAAGCTGAAGCATATTAATTTTCTTGAAAATGCAAAATGATATAAAGCGCAACAAAAATGAAAGAAATTCTTTTTCTTCAAGTAAGTTTTCTTCTGAAAATTTTCATATTCCTTATTATTGTTATTTCCTCATTTTTCTGGAGTCAAAGTGAGCCTCGTTGAATAATAATAAAAACAAGTTACTGTGAGGTATAATTATAATTTACTTACCAATAATTAATGCTCCACTTCTCATTAATTTTTATTTCTAAAAAAAACCAATAATAACTTTATAGGTATACAAATAGCTGTAGTAGTTTTCATATAAACACTAAAAATATTACAACATTGCATTCAAAAATCACCATTTCAAACCAAGATACAGTCATGACAATACTTTTACAATAAAACAATCTGTATATTTTTCATTGACAAATAATTTTCTTCAAAATTATTATCAAATTTCACAATCATCATCACTTTAAAAAAATCTACCGTTAGAAGTCATCAGAAGAAGTGAGCAGCTGGATTCAACTACACAACTTCACCGTCATCCTATTAATTTTCATAACCGCGTGGGCACTCACACAAAAACGTCACCCTTCACCAAACCTCATTAAATAAAAAAATAAAACTAACCCAAAAATCAACAAATCCTTTTTATACTTAAAAATATATTTGTATGTAACGCCTATAGATACAAAAAATAAAAATAAAAATAAAAAAATACAACCCCAATTAAATTATCTACATTAGCTCAAATATCCCCAAACAACCGACCGCATAATAATTATTGACCTTCAATTTTATTAGTGGTTGTGCAACAATTTCGCAATTGTTCATTGTTCTTCGTTCAGGTACATATCTTCGCTTCATTTTTTTCTCCGCCCTAATTTATTTTTTTGGTGTTAATTTGAATTTGAATTCGATTTTGATTTTGACTTTTAGCTAATGGAATTCGCTGATCCCGCTGCATACTCCAGCGTGATCTGTGGATTTCCCTTCATTTTGACTCTGATTTGGAGTAGTCGCAATTTTGTTTTTAGGGATTAGTTCTTAGATTTGTGTAGATTTTGTAAAAAAATAAGGTTAAAAATTGATAATGCCTTTTTTCGGATTAGGGTTTTTGATTTAGTTTCAGGGATATGTATTTTGAATAGAATGTACATGTCATAAGATTGTAAAGGAATAAATTATCTTTTGTTAGATTGTAATTTTTGAGAAAAGATTGCATTTTTGTGGGTAAAATAGGAAAAAAAATAAAAGGGTGGCATTTATTAGATATTAACCTTGAGGGTTTATGTTGGTTTTCTGTGTTTAGGGACTGGTGCTTGTGTAAAGAAAAAAAGGTGTAAATGGGTGAGAATATAGTGGTGAATATGGGCCAGACACCGAAGTCGGAGGTGGTTGAGCCTAGCCGATCAGTTTCTCAGGCTGTGGTGGATGGTTCTAGTGGGAAGAAGCAGGAAATGGTGGGGTCCTCGTCATCGGTGGAAGTGAAAGATGACAAGGTGGTGGTGGTGGTGGAAGATAATGAGGAAGCGGATGAGAATGCGCCCCTGATTGGGATGGGGGAGTGCCGAATTTGCCAGGAGGAGGATTCTGTCAGCAATTTGGAGAGTCCTTGTGCTTGCAGTGGAAGTCTTAAAGTAAATGCTCTATGTTGCTTTTACGAATCATTGTTTGGTTTGATTTGAGTTATATTTGTCTCTACTGTCTATATTGTGCTTATACCATCATAGGTGTATGCTCTAGGAAAAAGCTTGTCGTTTCTTGCTGTGAATATGTTTATTTAAGTTAGAGCATCTGTAAGTTGCTAGAATTTTTTCGGAACAAAAAGCATACTTAGGCCTCTAGAAGTGGAAAATAGGTTTCATGGAAAATTTAAGGATGATAACAGAACTTGAAAAGAAGTTTCAGACATCTGTCAATATCATTTGGCTATTAAACTTTGAGTTCTCATTTTATTTTTTCCACTCTGGCTATCTAGTGTGCTGAAAAGCTTTTCCTGTCTTCCCCTTGTCCCCCCTTAGCACTCAGAATCTTGTTATGTGGCTTGGCTGTATCCGTGTTACACTTTACCGGACTTTTGTCTTCGCATCGCTCTCTTTCACTAAGGATTATAGTTGAAATTCCGGGTTAAACTTGCTTATTGATACATATTCATTTACAGTATGCTCACAGAAAATGTGTTCAGCACTGGTGCAATGAGAAGGGGGACATTACTTGTGAGATCTGTCATCAGGTATGTGTTTGCTTCTCGTAGCTTTGTCATTATTCCAATAGTTTGTAAACGTCAGGAGGGCCTATCCTCTCTTTATGCACTAGCTTTTTAGTTTAATGATGTCAAATTTTCTCTGACAAAGGCACTGTACTCAAGTGCTGCTGGAAGAGAAAATTCATATAACTCTTTTAAGAATTTTCCCATCACAAAAAAAACTGGTTGATACCAGTTTACAGGAAATATCAATCATTGAAACCGTATTTCCTTCGTCAATTCCTAAGTAATGAAAGTATGCTGATGCCAACAATTTGCTGGTCAAGTGTCCAAGATTTGGAAGGGTAATTCTTTATGGACAACTTCAAACTGAAACACCCCATTGAGAGTTGTTTCCAGAAAGAAAATTGTTGATTATCATAAACATATAAAATGGTGCGAAGTTCCATCTCAGTGTATGCACCTCACATTGGCTCAATAATATGAATTGATGAGTAAACTTGCCCTCTATACTTACTGATTTCGTTCTCAAATTCTTGGACATGCACCTGATTCATGAGCAAGTTATGGGTACTAAGTGGTTAAATTTTGCCCTAGGGAGATAGTGGCACGTAGTAATTATCTCTCTTTGCCAGATATAGAGCAGTCAGTTCTTGTATAGGTGAAAAATGCTCCATTTCAGAAAAAGACCCGGTTAAAGTGTCATTTGGTAGTTAACAATCTACCACTAAAATGCCAATATCTTCTTTTTGGTACAGCAATATCAGCCTGGTTATACAGCTCCTCCACGACGTCCATCTGATGAAACTACCATTGATATTGGGTACGTGTTGTTTTTGGCAAGTCAGAATTATTTAGCATATTTTCTCTCTTCACAGTGAAAAAATGGAGATTCTGATGGCTTTTAAAGGAAAAATTCATTTCCCTTTTTAATATTACATGTTCTGGTGGGAATAATGTAGCATATGAGGTCTATTGGTTATTTGATTATCAATCTATCTTCCAGGGGAGTATGGCAAATCTCTGGCACGCCACTTGATGTGCATGATCCTCGTCTTTTGGCAATTGCTGAAGCTGAACGTCAATTGTTTGAAGCCGACTATGATGATTATAATGGTACAAATAGCACTGGTGCTGCATTTTGCCGTTCAGCTACTCTAATTGTAAGCGTTTTACTATTCACTGTTCTCATTATGGTAATTGAAACCTTAAAGAGGAAAATGAATTTGGAGTGAGATGCTTTTCTTGCTCTTATGATGCAGTGTGAAAGCTGCATCTTAATCGTTACCCTTTGTAATTGAATGCTACCTTTGACTGACAGTCTCATTATGGGACTGCTGGCTTTAAGAAATTTCCCTTTCCCTAACCCCGTGCTTTATTTAACAATATTTCCTGGTTCCATTGTCTGATTAAATTAGCTGGGAGTGGGAATGATAGAAACTATGTTGTAGCTAAGCAACAACAGTACAGAAAGTTGAAGGTAACTGGAGAAAAGAGGACTCATAAACACATATATCGACGTAGATATAGAGTGAGAGTTGAATGCCTTGTTGTGGCAACCAACTATAAAAGCTTATGAGGTTTTGAGGTTTCTCATACTATTTTATATTCATTTAGGTAATGGAAAGAAAAATAAAGAATGTACGTTATCAGGCAAACGACGGAGCAAGTTGGAACCTTGCCAAAGCTTAGCACGGCAGGGTTTGAACTTGAGAAGTGACATGTACCAAAATCTGGAACAAGCATTCTAAATACGATTACTTAATTTGTAAATGCAAAGGTGCTGTTGCTCCGCGTACTTGATCCCATCATGCTTGCCATTTAGATTAGCCTTCTTGGTTTTTCAATGAATAAAGAAATATTTGAAAAAGAGAGAAAAGCACTTTTCTCGTGTGTCCTACGACTATTCTTCTGATAGTAATTAAAAATCATCTCTGGCAGTTTTCCTCTTCTCAGTGAACCCTAATCGGCTTTGGCTTATGAATATTCTTGCCAATGAGAAAACCACGGGAACGACAGACTTTTGTAGCTGGTGACATGCGAACGACTAACCTTTCCTCTCCTCTCCTCCATGATTCCAAATCCATAAAGTAGAGCCAAGTTCCAAATGTTCGTGATTAAGATGTTTTTGCTGATACCTTGTTGATGCCGCGAATAAGTGATAAGGATAATCTTATAAATGTCCCAAGAGGTTTGATTTGACATAAAAAAGAAAGAGGTGTCAATTGTACAAGGGTTCCAATAATATCTGCCAACATGCTTTGAGGTTTGGAGTTGCATATCACACTTCTCCAAAGTTGGAAAGTTGGATGGGAAAGTTGGTGATTTGTTATTTTTTAAATGACAAGTCAATTTTGTCCTAGGTCAGTTTTGGCTCGACTTTGACTTAAGCCCTATGATTAAATTACCCTCGGATGGTGTGCTTATATTATAGAAAACCTAGAGAATGTTTTTGATAAAATGTTTTTAAAAATAAGCATTATATTCAAAAGAAACTTTGTATCATTGTGTTAAAGAGAAACGATATGTGCTACTCGACGTGATTATTGTTTGGTTAATCCACCTCAATTAGTTGGGGTAGATTTCAGGCGTGGTTGTGTTAAAAAAGAGCTAAAATGTTATTTTGCTAAAAACTTTCAGTTTTAGTTAATGGTAATAAATACTAGGATGTTTGAGTGATATGAGGTCAAACCTCATCAGTTTGTCGATGGGTTTTATCATACGTAAATGATATTATACATCACAAGAGGAGACCAAACTCCCAAGTTAAAATTACGCTGGGAGACTAGCCATGTTGCAAGGCACCATCATTTTCTGTAAATAGTTTTTGGTGTCGGGCGTGATCTATTAGATTCTGAAATTGGATTCTATTCAGTAAATGGAGTGCAAAATTGCCAAGTGTGGTTGCATTTTGTTTCTTATGGTAACTTGCTCCTGTTTGAGTATAATGGGCATAAAATGCTCGCTATTAGCAAAATTCTGCTTTTAAGAACAAGTGCTTGTCCGAACATTAGAGTTTCAACTTATGACATACTAAGTGATTACACTCATGGGATTTGGAGATCTATATAAAATCTGTTCAGTACTACATACATTAAACATGTATCGCTTCGCGAACTAAAGTACTTAAGTTAGTTGTATGATAATATTTAGAGAAGTTGAGTTCTTTCTAAATCCCGTGATAGTCATTGAAAAGACAACCTTAAAATTTCTTTACTGACACATGTTCTGTCGAACTTTCCAAATTGAAACTAAAGTTGTTGGTTGGCAGTTAATGGCTCTTCTCCTTTTGAGACACGCGCTATCCATCACTGATGATGGAAATGGAGATGCAGATGGTGATGGTGATGAAGACGCGTCAACTTTCTTATCCGTAAGTGGATCCTTACTCGTGTGATTCATATTTTGGGATAATTGCATCCATGCCCCTCCCCCCTGATGTTTGGTCTATTTAGACAAGTCATCAGTAATTTCATGAACAACCCTTAAAACATCCCTTAAAGTTTGAAAAAATATTGTAGATATTGTAGATAAGACCCCTAGTTTTTCATGCATTGAAATTTTTAGGGGTGTCTCTAATTATTCAAACCTTAAAAGATGTTTATGTATTAGAACAAGTCTCTCGATGTGTAGATGTGATTGTCCCTTTTATATGGTAAGTTTTATCTGAAGTGTCCTCAATATCATGATCATAAATGCAGCTATTCTTGCTTCGAGCTGTTGGCTTTCTTTTGCCGTGTTACATCATGATATGGGCTATCAGTATCTTGCAACGCCGTAGGCAAAGACAGGTAAAACATGTTGCTTTAGCATCAAGATCAGATCTGTACTTTCTTAATCTGCAACTTTTTTTTTTTGTTGAAAATCTTAATCTGCAATTCAGTCCTCTGGAACTAAAGAAATATCAATATTAATACAAGAACATGTAGCTTTGTATATAATAGTATGTGGTGGAACAGGAGGCCGCGGCCCTGGCAGCGACGCAATTTGCAATTGTGGTTCAATCGGCACAAAACAGAAGTGGTCTCCTTGTAGCCTCAAGTGCACCAGCAGTAACTCCACAGGCCTCGACTTCTAACGAAGAACATGTTTGAGTAAATAAAAACTTGTTGTGGAAAAAAGTGTAGGAGAAGAAGAAGATCATGCTAGTACTACGGATTATCCTTTTTCTCACCTTCTTATGTTGTGATTGTTTACTCTCTGTTATATCTATATGTGAATATGGATTCAGTCACCTAATGAGGTTAGCTTGATGAACTGGTTTGCAAGGGTATTCCTCGTGTCAAACAATGAAAAAAGAAAAGAAAAACCAACAAAGCTGTACTTTTATGTAACTTTTGTTAATGTATTACTATTGTCGATTGATTCACCTTTTTCACTTATATATATATATATATATATATATATATATATATATATAAATGTCAAAATTGCATCTCCTAATGTCTTTGTTAAAATTCAAGATGTGTTTTTGGAATTAACTATACAACAATACGGATATGTTAAATTAATGTCCATTTGGTCTGAAAAAGAAATGGGAAAGGATAAAAAATATTAGCAGACGCACATACCCTGTGGCACTTCATCCTTAGTGATCTTTTTACAAGGAAAACATAAGCATATATCGAGGTTTTATGGTAAGAAAACTAACCATATATTAGAGTTTCATTAGTTTGTTTGATACTTCTAATTATACTGACACCAGTATGCATGCGATCCAAGCCATTTCGGTGTTTCATTTTTGTATCTTAATATCTTCAATTGAATATTTGTATTTGTATAATATGTAACTGAACGTTTAAGGATGGTCAAATTGAAATCCTAAAAAGAGCTTCTGATTACTTTTTTGATATTATGTTTGATGCCACATTTGATATTATGGTAGATATGAGAGTATGGTATTGACACATCGTAGGACTTAAGTGAATCATGAAGGGAGAAAGAAGACTACCAATCCATTCCGATCAAAGATAAAAGAAGTCGACTTTGACTGACGATCATATCGATCATAGCCATGGTCATCGACCATGATGACTATCTCGAACTTGGTCAATTATGTAGGGGACTGTGGTCGACGATCAAATAGATTTTGGCCACCATTAAATCGATCATGATCCTTGGATATTATGTTTGTTGCGACATATGATATTATCGTAGATATGAGATAATAGTATTGACTATTGACACATGGTAAGACTTAAGTGAATCATGAAGGGAGAAAGAAGACCACCAATCAACTCTGATCAAAGACCAAAAAAGTCGACTCTGATTGAAGATCAAATCAATCATGGCTATGGTCATCAACCATGATGACTATCTCGAACTTGGTGAATTATGTAGGGGACCGTGGTCGACGATCAAATCAATTTTGGCCACCATCAAATCGATCATGATCCTTGATAAACCATTCAAGTCAACATGACAAGTAAAACATAATTAGAACTAGCTCTATATCATGCGTCGGGAATTTCAGAGCTAATCACCTATAGATATCCCTTAATATGCACATAACAAGGTACTCCTTACTTTTAATTCTGATGAACTCGAATTGACCGTCAAATCTATTGTGTTCAACGTCAGATCGATCATGGTCTTGCTCGATCATAATCTGTTCACTTAAAATCTAAGTAACTTACGCATCATAGAGTCTACATTGAATCATCTTAGCCAATTTGAGTGCAAGTTACCAAACTCGAGTTGAAAGTCTAAAGGGACCTGGATTGCTCTGACGGGGAATATCAATTTGCCAAGTATCATGTGTAAAATTAGTATTGTTCAATTTACTTGCAAAATGGAATAGTTATATAGATCAGTGGGGCCCCTCTTTGAACGAAAAGTTTGAAAGGATAACAATTCCTGTAAAAGCTTTCACTTTCTCTAAGATAATCCATTGCATTACGTTAAAGTAAAAATGTGGTAAAATTCTTTGAGAATTTTATAATTGCACTTTAGAGAATATATTCCGGTACATCAATGAGTACATCAACCCGTACCAAAAGCAAAATGTTCCCAGTTACAACAAAAACCAATTAGATTAATGTAATAGCTTCGAATATTGAGTTCCTTTTGTAAATTGGATCGTGTGTAATTATTCCAAATTGTATGGGATGTAGACGTAATATCCCTAACTTATTTTCCAGTTATAAAGCTTTGTACCTTAAGGTGGTGACCGGTGAGAGGACTAGGTGGGACAATTTTAACACTCTTTACAACAAATCGGGTGATCAAAAAGGAAAGTAACATTCTATTTATGAGTTTTCAATTACGGGCTGAGTTTTTGGACAAACATGTACAACTACTTCTCCCTTATCTTACGATACTATCGGATATGATCATGCAAATTTAAAATAAAGTGCAAGAAGCATGCTTTAGAATATTCTAAGTTACATGTGATTTTACATTTTTGATAAAGTTGATAAAGAAAAAGATGGATGTCTACCTGGTTTATTAAACGGGAAGAACGAAAAATATTTTCGTTCTAAAGAGAAAGAGACATTTGAATTGGCCATTAATCCAACAAAAAAAAAAAAAAGGCATAAAGAAGACACAACAAACCAGGACTGTGATGTTTTTATTGCATAGAGAATGGAGCTTGGAATTCTAAAGTGAGATCTCCAATCCTGCATAAAGCTAATTTTGGGCTTAATTTTTTACTTTTTTTTTTCCCTTTTAATATTTATAGGGAAGGTGTCCTATTTCCACAATCCCTTTGGTTGCTATTATGCTTTACGACTGCTCAAAAATCTTGTGTTTTGGCTGCTAAATTTTATAATCACTGGAAACGTTCTTCCTTAATGACGAAGGAAGACTAGTTAATTAAGAACATTATCAGATGTGATTACTTGTTAAACTTGTTGCATGATGATATCATACAACAAATCTTAAGATGCAACGTTTCTGTAAATAACAATATAAACTCACTTTTCACGAATTATTCTCAACTATATATGATGATTATAATTAAATTAGTTATACTCGTTATTGAACAATCGATGCATGAAATAATTACTTTTGATTCAGACTTCAAAATACTTTCAATCTATAGATCTTATGTATTGTTTCACTGAATATTAAGTGTAGGACTTAAATATAGAGTGAACTTTTGCCCTTCCATTTTTCTTGTTTTGTGAAAAAAAAAATGTACAACTATACACACGATACATATTTATATATAAAGTCACGTTTGAAAACAGTTAATAACCCATATTAGATTTATTTGTGTGATGTTGATCCGGTCCAATAAATGGTTTTGAATTCTAGTTTTAATTCACAATACTTAGGTCTATTTAAACAATTTGACTCTGTCCTATGGACCATTTGTAAATGAAATGAGATGGAAACATCAGATTAAATTGGCCAATTGACCAAACAGTTAACTACGAGGCATTCAACATGCATGTCACATTCTAATCCCATCTCAGTCCGGCACGAAATTTTTGATGAAACTAATTAGAGGATCAATATATTATTTGGAATTTGTGCCACATAAACCGAAACAAGTCATGACCTGGCACATATTTGTGAGTCCAAGATAACAGGTCTGGTCTTTGTTCAAGTAGACAAAAAGCAGCTAGAATGATAGAAAATGTCGGGATACAAACAATCGAAAAAAGATGCTTAGCTTCTCGAGGGCAATCACCTTTATTTCACACTCTATTCATGAGATTCTTTATTAATTTGTTACCAACTTATGATTGGTGAATCTAAAACTCTTATGTGGATTCTGGGCCCTCCCAGGTTTACACTTTAAATTCCCCTCCAAATTCAATAAGAACAATATATATACATATCAACAAATGGAACAGAAGAATTACATTCACCATAAATATTAATCTCCCAAGAAGAAGAAAAAAAAAAAACCATGTTTGTTTATATCAATAGTAGGGCAGTTTTGGTACTAATGTGTTTAGGATTGTTAGCATTTCATCCACAAGAGGTTAGTGGTCTGAGAAGAGCAAAACTTGTTTTAAGACAAGGCATTGAAGAGCAAATGGTTATGGTAATTAAGACTCATGATCGAATGCTCGAGGCAGTTGAGTTCAACGGTCTCAATCCAGACAAGAAATCAGCACGAGTTAGTAAAACGTTGGATCCTAATCAAGCAAGTGAAAGAACGGTTCGACGAGGATCTGATCCCATTCACAACAGAACTTGACATGATCAAGAGAAAAAATAAGTCTCAGACGATGAAATTGCTAAGACATTTTGCAGGGTTTTTGATGTAGAGCTATGTGTGTATATATTGTGGAATAGGTAGAGTTGGTTTTGAAGCAGACATGAGACGATGAGGAGAAACAACTATATATTTTTCGTTTTTGGTATGAAGATTTTGATTAAAATTGATTTTTTGGTTGCTAGCATGCAGTTCTGACGGTATGTGAATTGATGTTTCATTTTGTCCCATTTTGATGCTGGTCTCTTCAATATTATTGTACATTTGATTCGGTTCATCAAGCAAACTGAATATTCAATTTCCTTTGGGCCGTGTATGGAATTGCTCTCTTGTCTCTTAACTTCAATCTTGTAGAGATGATTGCTATTTGGTTAATTTATAAACGTATTCTGTAATACATTGTGGTTTGTGAATATTTTTGTTACGTCTTACATGAACATGATATTTTTTGACAAGTGGGTGGCAGTGAAATTCAAACCGTCATGTCTTTTTCTTTGGCCTATGTTCTAATACCATATTGGATTGATGTCTCATCTCTAAGTTTGTAGAGAAATTTGACATTTATAAAACTATATTTATACTATCCTAACACTTAGGAATAAATTTTTTCTTCAGTCATCTGAAAGAATAAATGCGTTGGACATATGTATCGTGTCCAATAGTACTCCTTTTACGATTACTACAAACTAAGTTCTCTTGGTGTTAGAAGTGGCAGACAGATCGATGCTTTCATTTTATACTCTAACTTCTGCTTAATTCCTTATCTACATTTTATTACTCCAGATTTAACTAGTAAGTAATACTACATGTACATCTGATATTATTCGAATAAAATCTCCGATATATATGCATAGAATTCACTTTTACGTATCAGAACCAGCAACCAATCCCACAATATTGGCGCTTTACAATGAAGTGGCTAACCTTTACTTTTGAGCCTGTTCATTTTCCTGAAATAAAACAGGAAGCTAATATAATTTCTACAAAAATTAAAACAAGTTTTGTTACAATTTTTATTTTATTTGAAAAAACTAGATTAGTTATATAATAAAGATTAGCATTATGCCTAATGTCCAAAGTTAATTCAGACAAGAATTTTATAGTACATTGTGCCCACCTTCGGTGGTTACCCAGTAACATAGCCCAGGTTAGCATGTCACACAATCGGCCCAGTACTTGATGAGACGAACAATTTGTTCAAACTTTAAACACAACGTATTTGTGATAAATATTATATAGATCTCAAAAAAGATCTTACTGAGATCTGGTTTTTTTTTTTTTGATAATTTACTGAGATCTGGTTTGGTTATAGGCAAGAAGACAAATCCAATATTCGCTTGCACATATTACACACTTTATATATTTGATGATTAAATTTTTTCACACTTGATCAGGTGATATTTATTCGTTGAAGTACTATATATGTCCTAATCAATAAGTTTACTACTTGGACCTCCTTTTTTTGTTTTTTTTGGATAAATAATATTACTTGGGCATCAGATCCAAGTTTATCAACGGTTCACATCAGAAGTAAGCACGTTATTAATTTCTATTGAGATTTGGTATCGTTTTCAATGTAGGCCCTTGAGTAGAATTTTGCGAAATCATTGATTTAGTATCAACAAGTTGCTCAAAATTTGACTTTAAATTATGCAAATCCTGTGAACTATTCTCTCTTAATAAATAAACTAATTAGTTTTGAGCAAAAATAAGCTATAGTAGTTTATTGGGAAAAAAATCATCTATAATCCTTTCTTATGAAAGTTGTCGTTTTTGTTCTCTAATGTGGCGAAACACCAAAGTAGTCTTTTCACGAGGCAAATTGTTCATTTTTGTCATCTTTCAACTTGACCGGTCGTTAAAAGTACAGTAGCACTTGCAACCTGAAATTATTCTTTTGACACATTCCGCTCTAAAATTTTTGTTTTCTAAACTCTTCGTCTGCTTACAATAGTATTTATGAAATAACAAGAATAAATTAATACTGTAAATTATTTATAGTGATAAAGTATAATGCGATTTTTTTTAGTATGATACAAAAAAATATATTCTCTAAATGTGAAGAAATAAAAATAAATTTATTCTGATAAATAAAAAATGCAAAGAGAAGGTTGAAACATATTTTTTTTGAAATCTTTTAACAGAAAAAATAAGTATGTTGTTATATTAAAACAGGAAAAGAAATAGTAAAAATACAATTTCCTTATTTAACCTAATTCCTACAATTATGATTTAAATTTTACTAAAAAATCATTTTACAGAAAATAAAAAATTTAACTATACTTTGTCGCTACAATAAATGACGAGGGAAAAAGGTTCTGGCATGTGCAAATTGAAACTCCGCGTGCTATTGATAATGACAAATCGCACGACATTGTTCTAATCCACTAATTACAAATATATTGACTTCTAACCAAAAACCATAGGTTTATAGTGTTAGCCAATCTCTCTTTCTTTTCTTGCAGCATATTTTACGGCTTTTTAAATATCTCAAATCTTTGGTTGTCATTTCCAACTTTCGTAACAAAATTCAGTGGAAGGCCTATGAGATCTGAAATGATTATAATATTCACTAAGTATAACTAGTAAAAATATATATATGTAAAATACTAAATGTTACTCCATCCATAACGAAATATTTAAGTGTTACTATAAAATTGATTTAAATATTATAAACGATGTAAATTGTTGAAAAATGGAAGTGAAGATTCGCTTTTAAATTGCTCGAGATTGTATGGATCTAAAGTAGTTTCCCGATTTGTTATTAAATCCAAGTCAGGGCTGGATTCTGAATTTTTTCCCTTTTTAACGACACCTAGCAATCCACTTCACACGTATTATATTCAGTCTTCATTACTTTAAGATTAATTAAACATAATGTTTGATTATGGCTAGTAATTGCGCAACGTGTTTGTCAAAGTGCAACGAGTAAACAATTCAGAGAAGCGATTAATGTCCGTCTTGTCGTATTTGCGTGCTTAGCCAGTTTTCTATCTATCTTACTTTTCTAAATTCTAATCATGCCATGACGAAAAGGATATTATTTAATTTATATAATTAGTTTAGCAAATCTATATCTTTTTCCATAAATGGAAATGATTAGGTTGGATTGTTTCGCTCTACCGATTTGTAATAACATATTGTATGAAACTTGATGGTTTCAAATTCTTGTGATTAATTTTAACTTTTTTCCTAAATCCTCATAGTTCTCATATAATTTGTAAAAAACAACACTTAAAGATACTTACTTTAATTAATCCATTCATAAACCCTAAAGAAGTTTTCAACATTGACGCAAAAATATTAAATTGATTTGTTTTATTCGGTTTTGTCCTTACTGACTTCTATCATTAAAGATTGGAAGGAGATGTGGTTGATATATAACCAAGACATTCACTCAACTTTCTGTTAGTTATTACAACCATAATTATTATTTAGCAGAAAAGTACGACTTTTTGGGCAACATGCTAATTTCAACTAATTTCCGACGCATTAGAAATCCATCAACTCATAAGATAAGTATGTTAATTAAATTTCACATCAAGCGTGTTGTTGATATCTAACGCGGATGTGCGAAAATAATTATCGGCCACTTTGTATTGATGTATTCAATATCACTCTCGCCGACGTTTATATCCTGATCTAATTAACTGGTTGATAAATTATTTATTCAACCATATGTAATGTTTCAATTTATCAGTTTTTCAAGTGTTCAACAAAGAACTCCGGAGACTCGAGATTTGGTCAAATTAAGATCTTGAAAAATGCGAAAATAAAAAAGTTAGCAGGCACTGACAACAATAAACAAATAAAATTTATATGCTTAATTTTATAATTTCAAAGATTTAGTAAATTGAACTTGTTTAAAAAGTAAAATCATTTGAAAGTTTTACAGCAAAATTTACCGCGAGTTTTGTTGTTTGTTTCTCAATGTTTTGTCCTTCAATCTATTGCTCGATTCATACCAGAAACAAAAGTTTTTAAAGATTATTAATTGTTTGAGAGTGGATTATGTCAAATATTCAAATTACTCTCCGTCAAACGCAATTACCATTGCCTTGTAAATCTAATTGGCAAATTATCTCTACATATTTTTATACGTTGTAAAATATAAGCAAGTGTTAGATGTTGACATAAGTTTTTCAAAAAATTGCATGGATAATTTACCTATTTTTCTCACAGAGAAAGATAATGTGCATATACATAACACAACGTTGGGAAAAATTTGCCTATTATTTTCTTGTAAGAAGATAATGTGTACACTTAAACTAACACATGAGTAAAGATAAGTAATACCAATTAACTTGTTATTTAATTAAATACTAACCTATCATCAAACAATATCTCCAATAGTAAAACATAATTAACAGTACCCTCGATCTTATCATACATTCACCATATGTTATCCCTTGTGCAATTAGTGGGGGCCAAGTTTTAGTTCCCTCATCTCCATCCGCCACCTGTACCTTTATTCTCCGCATTAAGACACATGACCATCATCTCTTAAACTAATAATAAGATCCACTGTTGTATATCGCAACATTAAATATTCCACCTCTATATATTAAACTATAGTCCCTTTGCACTTTGAGATGTGTCACCAATTTATTAATCACCATTCCTTATTAATACAACAACAACCAATGAGTAACTACATCCTCCAATTTCCCATAGCCAAGTAGTTGCCATTATTGGGAAGAAAGAAAGAACTAACCTCTTCTCTCATTCAATATCGATCTCACACCACTCCTGCAGCCATAAATCATAACCATCAAATTTAATAATTAGCATAAAACCCCAAAGTCTTTTAACTTCAAATATATATCTCATAGAGACCAAATCTCATCTTATAACAAAAACTAAAATGGACCTAGACTTAACCCCAACCCCCACCCCTACCAAAAGCGGTGATCAAGATCAAGACACCGAAATAGACACACCACCCCGCACACAATCCCACCCCACCAAACCCTTATCCGCACGCAAGCACTCTCCAATTTACAAAGAATGCATGAAGAACCACGCGGCAGCCCTCGGCGCCCACGCCGTAGACGGGTGCGGCGAGTACATGCCATCAACCAACTCACTAACATGCGCCGCGTGCGGATGTCACCGCAACTTCCACCGCCGCGACCTAGACCTCTTCACCACCGCCGTCACTCCGCCGTTTCTCGACTTCCTGCGCCCCCTATCACCCTCCCCACCGCCCCACACCATCCACTTCCGGCCCCACACGTTCCTCACGGCTGTGACGGACCAGGATCACGGACAGGCGCCCGTGACGCCGTCTATGGAGAATAATATTCCGGGTGGAAGAAAAAGATTCCGAACCAAGTTTAGCCAAATGCAGAAGGAGAAAATGTATCGTTTTTCGGACAAAGTTGGGTGGAAAATGCAGAGATGCGATGAAGTTGAGGTCGAGGAGTTTTGTAAGGAGGTTGGTGTTACCAAAAGTGTGCTTCGAGTTTGGATGCATAATAACAAGAACAAGAAAGATGGTGCGATTAATTATTGTTAATCACTTCTTTTGTTTTTGGTTTATTAGGTGTTTTAGTGATTTAGTGTCGAAGTGAAACTAGAGGGAAATAAATATCGAGATTAGGTGTTTTATTTTGTTAAATTTTAGTTGTCTATCAATGAATGTGGTTCTCTAATTACTACATACTTTTAATAGTATGTAGAATATGGTTCATTAATCTCATGTCTAATCCGTTGCTAGCTTGTGATCGCATGTGAATTGGTAAATATTTTCTCTTTGTAAGTTAAGTTTTTGGAGAGGTGGCAATTTAATACGATATTATAGTTTGGTGTGAGTTTAAATTCTATTGTCACTTACCTATTGAAAAATGTTGGGACTTAACAAAAATAATGTAGTTGTTTTAAACTTCTTTTTTTGGTAATTAACTGTCGTCGTGTTATTCAACTTTCTTCATTTGCAAAGTCGTCTAGCTAGCCTGTCTTCACAATTAATAAATTCTCTTTAATTTTCTGAAAATAAGTAGTTATGATAATATAGATTGAATTTATAAGATTCACATGCGATTCCAAGTCTTGGTTATGGTTAAGATTATTAATGCTTTACAATGCTTGGTTAGATGAGACGCGTACTTGTACGCTGTTTAAATCTGGATCTTTACTGTTCATTTGTTGAATCTAATTGTCTAAAGTTAATCTTTCAACATTGATCGTTATAAGTCATCTCTCTCCCTCTCTCTCTCTCCAACTCTGGAGATTTGTACACGTGGCTATATGGGGTTACCTTCACATACTTTCGTTATGACCCTATATATATTTTTAATCAAGAATATACATAGAAGATTTTGACACGTAGTGATTAGTTTTTAATATCTTTTATCGGAATTTCTCATTTCCCTTTTACCCAACGAAGCAATCACGTGCTTTCTGAGCCGTTAATCAATTTATGGATACATTAACCATTATAAATCCAATAATATCCGTTGTTGATTTTTAATTATAAGTAAAAGTATAAAAGATATTATAAAACAATATTATGAAATCATATCTTACTTTTAAGTTTATTTTTTATTTTTGTATTTTTTAACAAGTTAAAGTATTAAATTAAATATTTACATATTTTATGACAAAATGGATATAATTGTTTTTTTTTCGTCTAAAAAATTATTATTATTCTTAAGTTTAAGTTCGAGCGAGTGAACTACACCTCTCCGTAATTTTTCAATTTTTAAAATTATAAAGAATAATTTACTTATTTATTTTTTACTGTGAAAGTAATTTATCAATTTAGCATAACAGAGGTGTAAATTACCAAAACCTCTTTAATTTAAGCAATGCAATAGTAAAACTTAACACATCAAAGCGTTCTCGGTTCCAATCATTGCTATAGTAGTTGAATACACCTCAAATGTCCATCCAAGAAAACGCCATGCGATCCCATCACCTTATATAAAAGACTGTTATGTCCCTGCTAATTCTTGCATCTATTTTAGATGTAGTGTGAAGAGATTGTCCAGATAAAGAATTGTTAGATTCAGACTGAGCAAACAATAAATTAATAAAGTGACCCCATTTTAAGAAATTTTATATGTTATCTTGTTGTTAAAACCTGAACTTTTAAGGCAAGAAGAATAAAGAAAAGATTGCTAGAATTTTCGCCTTCCACCTTACCGGTTCTGGTTGGTTGTTGTGGAGGCAACCTTCCGAATTATAGTGTGATTACATGCATTTAGCTAAATATGTATATTTCGAAACTTAAGTAGAAAAATAAAAAGAAAAATATATGATTCACTAGATCTCAACATGTGTATGGATAAGATAAAAAGTCATTTCACGTATTCATTTGGAGAGTGATTACAGGTACTCCTAACAACAGTTTATTGCCGTTTCTTCAATGAAAAATACTTCAATGGTGCTTCTGTTAGTTATTTATTTATATTTTTTTTTCTTTTGAAAGATTTATTTAGCCAGGTCGATTCTGTTAGAGAACATATTTATATATAACTATAATCTCTCTATAAGTTTAAACTTTTAGACGGAACGCTCATCCAATAAATTCTGTTATGTTTTTAGAAAGAACTATATTTTTAAAGGTCTTTTGGAACTATTTTGGAATCTAAACCTTTATTTAAAAAATAATAATAGTTCGTATAATCGTAGTAACTCTGCCGTTGCGCGCGTTGTAGTGGATGTTGTTCAGTAAATGGCGCTTCGAGAATGGAAAAAGGATAATGTATAATGTTCTTTGCTTATTGCTTGTATCGTCTCTATTAAGAGAACAATCCCTTAGAGGAAGCAAAACAAATGGAACAAAGAGTAGGGGAAATGTTTGATTTTTACCATACACTATTCTACAAAAAATATAGTATATATATATATTAATGGGCACGAAGTCTTGTGAATTTCATCACACAAAGTCGATCACGTGATGAAATTTAATTTTGTCATAATAAATCCACATTGCATTATATTGACGTGCTTTTTGTTCTTCACAATAACATTACCAACGGTGAGGAGATTTGTATTTTATCATAAAAATGATATTTTTCTTCGTTAGGGAAAGTACTCGTTCTTATAATTAACTCAAATTCTTTATGAAACAATTAAAAATAAATTTTCATTATCCTTCTCTAACCCATGGCTTCTGGCTTTATGTTTTTATATGAAATTTTTGTTGTTTCCCTAAGGTTTGGGATACTGGGGATGCATCGGAATGGTCCAATTAATGTTTACGTTGGTTCCATATTTTTTTTAACTGTTGTATAATCTATGTTTATCGTTGCGGGGACTATGGTTTATTACTTTCTACTTTTTGTTTTATTATAGATTTCATGTAGAGAGGACAGCTATGTTAGTTCACATTTGCTTTTTGGGACCATGAATATTTTGAGATACAAGTATTAGGAATTGTTTGGATTCATTTCATACACTCAGAATTTGCAATGTTAATTTCGTGGTTGGATTTGGTTTTGGTGGTTTATTCGAATATGCTATATCTCCATTATATTTAAAGATATCAAGCCTCTTGTAAGCTAGTATGTGAATACAAGTGAGTTAGATATGGTTGGGGGAGTAGTCCCTGTATTGGTTATGTGTTTCTGTTATATTTTGTGTTCGCTTTGTTTTAGTTGCGTTATGATATCATTGTAGGTCTGCAATAGATATAGCCTATGTTCAGTTACAGTGGAACTTGGTGGAGCCAGTAATTTCAAGATGATTAAACATGTTACTTTATTTTACAGTTTTACCAAACGTCATTGTGAATCTAATATAATTATTCTTTTTATTTCTTGGTTATTTACTTGCAGATGTTGGGGTGAAAGAGGTTGATTCTCCTGAAAATGTTATTAGATATTAACCTGGTTAGTAGTTATCTGCATATAGAATAGATACATCTAGTCTTTTGATGTAACTTGTATAAAGTAGCTAGTTTGGATTTTGGATCTATGGCCACACATTTGATAATGTGTCTACTTTGGGTAGTTTATGTTGGAAAGGACGTATATGAAGTTGAGTTGTTAATTTGTACAAACTCTATCTTATATTAACTAAGTTTTGTAAGTAGTGGTTCACTTCTAAATGGTATGTGGTTGTTGTTGTTGAACTTAGAATTATGGTTGAAAAAGTACAAGAGGATTCTATGTAGTAATCCGTTTTTCCTTGTTGATTTTTTATTTGCAGATTTTGGAGTGACGGTGTGGATTCTACTCTAGACGTGAAATGATGAATGTATTCATTTTCTTGGTAGTTGTTTGTACTTAGAAGAGTGTAGATTTTGGATGTTAGAGCTAATTTTCATGTAATGGCACGACTACAAAATGAAGCCTCTCAAGACTTGTAAGTTGTAAGTGAGGATTTTGGGGGAGGGAAGTCATTCTTTTCTTTTTTTTTTTTTAAAAATCAGCGACAAATTTTATTGAATCATTGATAAAAAAGAACATATTACAAGAGAACCAAAGATCATTTACCCTTAACATGCACTACTTTTTCGAAAACAGAAAAAAGGATCTCTAAAGCAATCAACATAAGAAACACAAACTCCATGTTTTGAGCCTTCAACCAACTCCAAGATCTAATAGAGATGAGATCCACAAGCTTTGAAAAATCGACTTTCTCTTTTTAAACAGAATATTGTTTCTAAACTTCCACAAGGACCAAATTACCACAAACCAATTATGTAGAAGATTGAGTTTTTAATATATACAAGTTTCAGATTTATGTTCAGCAACTTTTTGTTTGTGATGATTTATCTTCACAACATAATATTTACTAAAGTATTGTGAGAAATTTTTTTGTCATATATTTGGATTATGAGAAAAAGTTCTTTAATGTGACAAAATATTCACCACAAAAGCCCAATATTCCGGCATCCAAACAGCTTTTGTGACGAACGAAATTTTGTATGACACAATAGTAGGATTTGTGATGAATATTCATCACATTAGGTGATATATTGTAAGAAAACATGTTTCATCCGTGAAGAATCTAGTTTTCGTCATAATAAACTAATGAACATTCTTAGCTACCCATAAGGGAATATTGAGGAGCATCTTAGTTGTTAGGTGTTCACGTGTGGTGTGTGTCTTATTGGTGTTTATATATTGTGTACATGTATTTCATGTGTAGTACGCATCTTTAGGTATTTTGGATATACCGTGTGCTTTTTATATATTGTGCATTTTTTAGGTGTTTCAGGTACAGTGCGTGTATTAGGTATTAATAATTTTAGATACTCCGTGAGTACTATATTTAGGTGTGGTGTCTATTCTAGGTGTGAGATATGTTTATTTATTTATTTTATCTTAGAGCATGATTTTTTAGGTGTTTCAAACATACTGTGTTTTTTCCAAGTGATTTAGGTATGTTTCTAAGGTGTTTCAAGTGAAATGTGTATTTCAGGTGTAGTTTAATTTTTTAAATATAGTTTCACTGTGATTTAGGATAGTGTGTGCTTTAAATGTAGCATGTTTTTAAGTGTTAATTGTGTATTTACACGTGATTTACATATGGTATTTTTGGGTGTATAGTTGTGGATTTTTTTTAGGTGTTTCAAGTTTACTGTATATTTTAGGTAGAGTGTGTGTTTTTTCCTTTCTTGGTGAGTTGGATGGATATGGGTGATCCTTAGGTTTATATATATATATATATATATATATATATATATATAATTTCATTTGTTAGATATTATTAATCGTATTATTTTGTAAAGAAGGTTACAGTAATGAATTGTGACTAAAATAATGTAAAGACAATGAAATTGGCACGCAAATTTTTCACATTTTTCGAAAAACTTGCCATAATCCACTAGGAATTCCGCCCAAGTCGTATCAGACCTTTTTCACTTTGCAAAATTTACAAGTACTTTTTAATCAAACAACAAGACTCCCTCTCGTTAACGACTCCTTAAATAATTTCTATAGTTGTTTTGCTCAATTCTTTTTCAATCTTTGCTTGAAAACTTATAACTTAAAGCTCTTTTTTTTTTTTTTTTTTTTTTTTTTAATCAAGATGATAGTAAAAAGAAAATCTCATGAAACTAAGGACTCAAGTCAACACAAATAAAAATAATTTTTGATTCTTAGATTCTACAGTTCGCTTAGTATATGAACAATATATTGAACGATCTTATTTCTGGAAGACTAAATCTTGTGCAACAGCTTCTCAATCAAATCTTTGATTTGTGTGTGACTCCTTACAATTGGTTATTGATTAATTTGCTGATTGAACTTGAATATTCTTACATTTTTGACTTTTCGAAAACAATGAGAATCTATTCATGCAAATTAATTTGATTGTAAGATACTAAACATAAATTAATCAGTCATAATTTAGCCGTAATGTGAAATCCGGTTTAGATACTTCACTACGAAACTAATTTCCAGTTTTACGTAATATTCTGCATGCTTGAACAATAAAACTAAATAATTAAATGAGCCAAAAGAATAAGACTAAATTTAAGTCTTAAAAATATATATCGATTTTTTGTATGTGATTTAGGTAAAATGAGTTGTAGGTGTAGTGTGTGACTTTTTTATTTTATCGTCGCATATGGTTTTTTAGGCGTTTTGGTTGTAGTGTGTTCTTTATATGTAGTGTGTGTTTATGTCGGTATTTCAACTTTAGTGTATATTTTTTGTGTGTGTTTCACACACCGTGTGTATTTTTTACGTGAGTCAAGAGTAGTGTGTATTTTTAATTGTATTTAGAGAAGTCTCTATGTGTACCTTGTTGGTTACCTTTAAATATTGGGTTTTAAACGGGGTATTTATTTAATTAATTTATTAAATGGATTATCCAATTACCCCTAGTCATTTTCAACGAAGTGGATGGGTGATGTGTTTAGGATTGAGATTGACAACTCTACCTACAGTTAGATGTGATGTTATTTAGTCTAATAACAAGAAATGCGACTCTATCTTCTCATGACGTGAGAACACGTAACTACTTCTACTAGTAAACCCCGTGTTGGACGCAATAGTTTTCAAACTAGGCCAGCCAATTAAACCACACTAATCTTGGTGTGAGCTTAGATCTCGAATGGATATAATCAAATTACTCATTGTCATAATTAAACTTGGATCAGGAGAAAAATTCCACATTTTACCAATTAAGTGACCATTGGCGTAGAAAATAAGACCTTACCAAAACCTTTTTAATCACATTAAATATTCTATGTTAATCCGATAATGTGCATAAATTGAATTAGGGATGTAGGCGAGTAAATTCTGCATTCAATCAACTAATATTTTATTTTTAACTACCTTGAATTTGGAATTTTACTAAATTTGACTCCAAAAGAAAGTAGTATAAGTAATTCATTTTTCTGATATATTTTATTAACCAATTAAATGATGTCCATCGTTAAATCGAGGTGTTAAGGCAAATCATGTGAAATCCAAATTTACGGTCAATCAAATTAGTACATGTGGAATGTGACGTGTTTCAACCAATCAATGCACTCTTTGAAAATTAAAGATAAATTCATATTTATCTTGAAGACTGGAAATAATATCATATCTCCATGTATGGATTGGCGATGATATCAAGACTCTTTATTGGTAGGCGATGATATCAAGACTCTGTATTGGTAGGCGATAATACCAAGACTCTATATCTAGAGTTATAAATAGAGGTCACACCCTCTAATGCTAAAAACACCCAAATATTCTCAAAGAGAAAAAGCTCTTCAATCTCCTCCCCCCCCCCCCCCTCTCAAGATTATTAGTCTTGAAGGTGTTTGTAGAGTTCAAACTCCTCGTTTATAAATCAAGGTAAGACTTCCGTCGTGTTTCTCATATTTATAGATCATTGTTCTTCTATAGGAAAAAATCATTTTTCATATCATAACTTGACACAATTTTCATTTTCATACCTTAATTTGGAACTCATCAATTTCCATACCATAAGTTGGACACTTTATTTACATTGGGTACTCTGGCGCCAAAAATTACAAGGTGGCATCTCGTGAACCTAGTACCCGATGTGAAGAAAATGTTCAACTTATGATATATAAATTGATTAGTGAAAAATTAAGGTATGAAAATAAAAATCGTGCCGAGTTATGGTATGAAAAGTGATTTTATCAATTCTTCTACAATTGAATCAGGTTTTTCTTGGAGTTATATGCAAAAACTACTCATGTGTTATCTCTAATTGACAAAAAGTCCTCGTGTTATTTTAATTGACAGAAACCCACTATCGGAAGGAGTTTTTAAGTTTGACTTGATAGAAAATGATGTTTATGATCTTGGGCAAAGTTTTTCATTATTTTAAAGTTCTAGTTAGAGGTTTCTAAAACTAAAATCTCGTATTTATATAAATTTAATTTTAGCAAAAAAAATAAAAGAAACACAGTTTACAAAAAACATCCGGTGTAAGTACCTGGTTAATCAATTTACAAATAATGTAATTTAATTTTGTAAACAAAATTTTATATTGAATTAAATGTTAAATAAAAGGGAGAATTACACAAACTACCCCTGAACTATGGACATTACACATACCACTCCTCATCTTTGGAAAACTACACAAAGTACCCCTGGAGTTAATTATATTCTTAGAAAATTTATTTTACATTACTTTAGAAATTGAGGTTAATTTAGTAAGTTCAATAAAAAAAAGGTCCAAACCCAAGCGCATATCAAGCGCCTGTGTAACACATTTGGGTCACATGAATCGTTTTTGCCAATAACACAGGTTTTTCTTTTCTAATTAAAATTATACAAAAGGTTTTTGCCAATTATAGACAACACATGGGTATTATCTGCATGTAACCTATATTTCTTGAGAATGTTTCTCTAAATAATATTTAAATTTCATGGCTATAAATTCTCGTGACGCCCAGTGAAACAATCTAATTTTTTTCCCTTGCAAATCTATAAACTTGAAGTCTGAAAACTCAAATTTTTAAAAGTAGAAAATCCAATGGAAGCAACAAATGAAGGCTCTTATCCACTAAGGACGGTAGTGTATAAACAATGCATGAAGAATCATGCAGCGGCCCGTGGCTTAAATGTTGTGGACGGATGCCCCAAGTACATTCCATCTCCCAACTCCATAGTATGCGCTGAGTGCGGTTGTCACCGCAACTTTCACCTCCCCGAGTACTTGTACAACGCCGCCGTCACTCTAGTGTGGTTTGAAGATACTGAGATAACTGACGGTCAAATTTAAAGGCTGGTGGCTAATTATATTTTGTGTTGATTTATTAGGTGACTGATGTTTTAGTGATTTAATGTCAATGCAAAAGAAGTAAGAGGAGAGGGAAATAAATTTCAAGATACTTCTTTAAGTTTGTTAAATTTAGTTTATCTTTCGATGAATATTTGTGTTCTTTATTTACTTTCTTTCTTGTGTTGCATGATATATATACATATATTATGGTTCCTTAATTTCATATATCAAAGGACCCATAAACTTTCTTCATTCTTTGCTAACATTATTTGTTATTCGACTTTCTTTATTATCTGAAAATAACTGATAGGATTTTGAATATTCATATTAATTTGGCGGTCTTGGTATGGTTGAGATTATGAATGCTTTATGGTTCTTGGTTAGTTGAGCCGCATACTTGTTGGTTGTTCAAACCCAGATCTTTACTGTTCATTGTTGAAATGGATGTTGTCTGATGTTAATCTTTTTATTTTGATCATTATAAGCCATCTCTATTCTAAAGCGTTTCCTTTTCCTCTCCACTCTGGAGCTCTGTACGCGTGGCTATATGGGGTTACGTACTAGCACTTAATATCAATAATGTGGCTATAATCCTCCATATTTATTTTTATTATCAAGAAACTGCTTAGTAGATTATGACACGTAGTCTTCTGTTTTTAATTTCTATTATCAGAAATTTTCTTTTCTTTTTACCAAACGAAGGCAATCACATGCCTCCAAACCGTGGATATATTATGTATGTATAACTCCAATAATATTTTTATTAATTTTAAATTAGATTTAATGAATTTACATAGAGTCCGAACATCAACATTGACAACAAATTTAGTTTAAATTTAAACTTAAGTAATCGTCTTTCTCTTGAGTCTTGATCAATGCACGCGTCAAACTTCAATAATTAGAGAGTCACAATATTGATATATAATAGCACATTTTGATTGACTCAATTCAAGAGCTAAACTCAAAACCAATGTTTTAAGAGATGCTAATCGTAAAGTGTGACATTTAATAGACTAGAGTGAGATGTAGGACATAAGTTCCACAAATTTGGATATTTAAGTTTTTAGACACCTATTTAAGATAAATAAAAATGTAAAGAAAAATAATAAGTTAAGATGTTTATGAAGCAAATTAAACAGAAATGTTATATCGAGTTACAAAAAAAAAAAAAAAAAAAAAAAAAAAAGAAGTTATGCACATGTCTAAGTTGCATAAAGATATCTTCATAAACCTTAATATATTCCACATATTATAAAATTAATTAATCATTATAAGAATAAAAATCTACAACATTAAATAAATAACTAAAATATATCCACACAAAAATAACCATAAATTTATATGATGAAGCCTATAAGAAATGGAGATCGTTTTGAAGGTTATTAAACATTGAGTATCAAATATCTCTCAATGTACTTGTCCCGTATGAAGAATATTTTATTCATGGAAAATTAGGACATGAAAATTAGGATAAAACTAAAAATAAATAGACAAAACTACTCTTGTGTTTTAGGGCGTAAATCCAACATTTTGAAGTGCAAAAGACGTATTTTTATCTATGAAATCACACCTTAAGAGATGAGAATAAGTTGAATTCCCAAATTAAAGAGTATTTTACAATATAAAAAAAAACGCCTCAACCGGGAAAAATTATTAAGTGCAGCCGCTGCTACGTGTGTGGTACAACTAAGGCCTGAGATAAAGAAAAAATAAAAAAAATTCTAAATTATAGGTAGTAACTTCTCCACACTTCATTCCAACCATGCACTTACACTAAGAATCGAATTATTGTACCACCTTATCGCGCAACCGCTGCACCTAATAATCTCTCCTAAGCCGGACCACGTGCGGCTAAGAAACGAGTTTCTTAAAGGCCCTTCTAAAACCTCAAATCTAACTTTCTCGATCAATCATTGCTACACTAATCGTATACTGCTTGAATGTCCATTCAAGAAAACGCCACGATCCCATCACCATGTATAAAATAATTTTAGGCCTCTGCCAATTCTCACATGTATTTTAGATGTTTTGTGAAGAGATAGTCCAGATAAAAGAATTGTTAGATTCAGACTTAGCTACAAATAAGTTCAGCGACCCCATTTAAGAATTTTTTTATGTTATCTTGTTGTTAAAATTTGAACTTTTAAGGCAAGCAGAATAAATAAAAGATTGGCAGAATTTTTCGTGTTCCACCTTACCGGTTCTGGTTGGTTGTTGTGATGGTAAACTTTTGAGTTGTGGCATTTGTTCAATTTTGTGGATGATCACATGCATTTAGCTAACTATTAATTATTCGAAACTAATAACCTTTTCTAGGCTTTTATCACAAAAGTTGTAGGAAAATGTTAGAAAAATATGACTCGCGAGATCTCAACACGTGTATGGCATAACACAAAAACAGAGAGCGCTTACTAAGCTTCTAACAACAATTTATTGCCGTTTTTTGGATTAAAATTACTCTATTGGTGCTTTTGTTTGTTATATTATTATTTCACCTCTTGAAAGACTGGTTTAGTTAGGTTGAGTCTCATACTATGTTTGAACATAACGATGGCTATAAAGGTTTTTGAAACAATTTTAGGATTTATTAACCCGATTAACAAATAATAAAAGTTTACATCAATCATGATAGTTTTGACATCTGAATATTGTTCTTGTAAATGGTGTTTCGAGAAGAGAGATGATATATACAACGCAAAATCCATAATTACGTACATAGCAATATTTTATTATTTACTATTTTATCCTTCTCAAATCAACAAACTAATCTATTTTCCTTTCTTGTCTCCTTAGTTTCTTAGATTATATTGAATCATTAGAAATTAGAAATATTTTTATACTAAAATGATTCAGATTCTCTTTTCATTTTTTACTAGAGAAATAAAGAACGGTTCTATCAAATCATTCTCGTAGTTGATTTTTTTTTTACTTTATGATGGATTGTTACGAATGTTTGATTTTTTTCTTCACTGCATTCTTTTTTGGTTCTCATGAACAAAAAATACAGATCACTTAATTCCTTCAAAAATCTGGGGTTCTGTTCTCAATACTTAATTATTATTTAAGTGATGTTTATACTTTTTGAATACGAAAACTGAAGAAAAAAGTGGACTTTACCTAGTTAGTAGAAGAAGAAAAGGCATCAATGGACATGACGTGCAAGGAATTTTTTTATGAATATTTTCATTGAAACAAGAAAGATATTGCTAAATAAATGAATCATGCACCTAGTAGAAACGAACCACAAAGACAATTTCCTAAATTTCCTTCTTATTAATTTTCTTTTTTTTTTTCTCTAAATAATGACACGATTCATTTAGATTTTTAATTGATAACTTATTCACTTTTATATAAAGAAATATAATCTTCCAATATAAAGAAATGTTAATGATAGGTTGGCAATTTGATACTAAAAGGTAAATAAATTGTTCAACTAAATTGAAAAGGGTAAATAGTAACAAAGAATAATTGCTTTGTACTTATGGATTTTGCTCTTTATATATCGTCTTCCTTTCGAAAATGAAAAAGAAGTAATAGGCTAACAATATTGTCGGAGCATTTTTTGTTGCTACCTGAGCAATTTCATTCAATTACCTAATTTCCCCTCTATAGTCAAATGATATACTTGCAATAATTATTTTACCCAAAACTAAGAATCTTTCTATTTCTCAATTATATTTATTAAGTTATATGACAACAAATCTATACTCTTTCCTTGTAAAATTTAGGCATTGATTGATAACGTAATAGCAAAGCAAGCATATGTCTAGATTTTTTCCTTTTAAAATCTGTTATGTAAATTACTATAATCCTACTTTTTAGTTTTCTTTAATTTTTTACAAGTTGTGACTAAACTTAAGGCCAATTACGTTCAAGAAAGATGTATTTTCTACTTTTTCATGATATGCTGAAATATGAAAAAGTTTGAATATTTTAAAATATAGCAAGGATATTCTATTAATAGAAGAAGAAATAAATGTTTAACTTTGTTTTCTGATACTGTTTAATTTTTCAATCACATAAGAGAGTTTAAAAATATGTTTTATCAAATAATACAGAAAAAAATAATTTTTAGTCTAAGCTAAAGAATAATACGTCTAATATTTATTCCTTTTATTTTATAATTACTAAATATGCAAACATCTTCCATTTTAATTTTAATGTCTCATACATAATTTTACTTGTTAATTTTTAACTAAGATTTTTACAAATACTTTATTGGTTAAAGACAAAATTTGAGTTCAGCTTTATATTTTATATGGAAAGGTTTGCATGCAACCAAACATGTTCATAAGTTTAAAGGTACATATTTAATTATTAACACAAATAGTTCCATTTTGAAAATTGTTTTAAACAACCAGTTTGAATCATATTAATGGGAGAGAAATCTCTAATTAAGGATAGTTGATTAATGAATAGTGTGATAAGTAAATTTATACAGATAACTTATATAGCTTTTGGCTGGAAAGGATAAATTAGAGAATTTAAAAAAATTGCTTTGGCAATAACATTTCTTGCTTTCACAATATTGCTAGCGGAAGTAATATAATATTCTTTTCTTATTGTGTGTATTCTTCAATTTAAAGATTTGACTTTTAGAGTAACTCTTTTAGATTTAGCCTTAGAGATTAATTATATGTTTAGTTTGTACATTATATATGTTTATTTTCAGTGACAATACCAATGATAACATTTTTTAGTTAATTGTTATGTTGAATCCATTGCCACTTTCAGTAGTTATTGTAGACACTTCCTTTAATTAATAAAGTTGTAAGTCCTCATAAATTGCATTTAACTCCTAAGTTTTGCAAATATTTTATATTTTACGCTAAATATTTTTAAATATTTGCACCTACATCCCTAACAATTTGAAATAATTACATTTGTGGTTCTGAGAGGTTTTTAAACTTCAAAAGTTTTAACTTTTATACATAATGGCAGAGAACACGAGGATGCTAATATTTGAGTGTCATTCAACATTTACAATGCTGATATAAGTAGTTAGGGTTTGCAAACAATCCAGTTTGAGAAACATATATGGACCAAATTAGGCTCAGTTTGGTTCCTCTGAAAATGGGGGAAAGGAAGAAAAGGAGGAAAAATAGAGGAAAATGAGATCTCCCAAGAAAATTTCTGGGAAAAATAAAATTTTCTTTTGTTTTTCATGTGTTTAACTTTTGGTTTTTCAGGTGTACTGCTTATTTAGGTCTAGCTAGTTACTATGGGTGTTTAAGACCCGCTCGACCCGCCAAAATCCGACTTGCCAAACCCGCAATCGCCATGATTTTTTTTGGAGTTGCTAAATTGGTAACTCACAAAATTTGAGTATAGTTATAATTTTGAATACAACTCACCCAAACCTGTCTGCATACACCCCTAATTCGTATATTTGTATAGGAATGAATGAGCAAAGAAAGTTTTTGGAAATCTATAGACCATTTTCTAATTTATCTATATCAAGCCACCTCTATCTTGACTTAATTATTAATTTATCTATATCAAGCCACCTCTATCTTGACTTAATTATTAATGTTTGATTATTATTTTTTTTATTGATGTTAAGAAGACTTAAATGTATATTATAGTGGGACTATGTCATGTTACTTCTTTTTCAACTAATATATATTTCTTATATTAGTTTCTTATAATTTCTTTTTCATTTGTAATTTCAGCTTTAATTATATTTTTTCTTGAAAAGACAATAAATAAAAGTACAAAACAAAATATAAAGGTATATCACAAAATGGTAACTTTAATTTTAAATTTTTATTTTTCTTTTGTGTTTCTTTCTTAATTTAAAGTACAAAATCAAAAGATGTACTTATATTTTGACAAAACAAGAGTTATATATATCATTTCTTTTGTACAAAAAAATCACCCCAACTTTCGAGTTGGGCCAAATGAACTACACCTCCTTGTGTAAAAGTAATCGTGCCACATCGAAGTCATGGGTAATAGTTTGCCTATTTATTTCTTATGAGTTATTTGATAACCTGGCACAATATAGGGTAATTTGCAAAATCTCTTTTATATTGATGAGAATCCACGTTTGTAGGCCTTAGTTATGGTTGAGATTATGAATACTTTATTCAGCTGCAAAGCTAGGAATTTAATTTACTGAGCAGAGTTACATGTGATTTTTTTATCATCATAAAAGAATTATTTATTTTAATTCATTTCAAAATAATAAATCATTGTATAGATACATAAGAGTAAGATTATTGGATATAAAAATTATAGAAGTAACTCTAAAGAAACACACTATAGCAAAATACGAGATGTATATTATAATAAGATTGTACATATATAATTGTCAGATATTGTATACACTACTAGGTTTGTTCTATTATTTATATTCACGTAGACATCTAAGAAAATATTTTATTATAATTAAATTCATATCAAAGTAATGAATAATTTATTTCTTAATTTTGTATTATTAATGCAATATTTAAGGAAAACGTTTAGTCTTGATGTGTAATATGCATTAAGGGAATATAAAGGTGGGGGCTCTTTAAATATATTGTTCCCAAGTTCCTTAAATATAGGTATTGTATTCATTTTTTATCGGTATTATCAGGACGGCCAATTATATCTTATATATTAATGCTCTATATTAATTAACCCAATTGTGAGCTAGTCTTCGAAAGCATAAAATCAAATGATCAGACTTGACCCTAAGGAAGAGAATTCTACCTTTTTAATTAGTTAGGCCACCCTTAATGTATACCTTATCACAGCTTTTCTAATCCCATTAAATAGTTTGCATGGGTTAATGGATATGTGTATTAATTAAAATAGGAGAACCGCTAAACATTCATTTGGTGGTTAACATACTACACACACACACACACACACACATATATATATATATATATATATATATATATATATATATATATATATATATATATATATATATATATATACTTGTTAAGTTGTTAACTGAATTGGGCTAATCTCAGCGCTAAGTTATTAACCTGGGCTAGTCCAGATTGAAAGCAATAACTCTAATTAGGTTTGGCTTTGTTTCTTAAACAACAAACGTAATGCATAGAATGTTACAATTTCCATCAGTTCGGTCTTAGCTTCTTAAGTATCATTTCTTGGGTCAGGTTTCTTCCGATCCGGTTTGGATTAGACCACAAATTTATAGGTTACTGAGGAGTGATACTTGAGTTTTTTTTTGTCAGACAAAAAGTTCTATGACTATTAGTGATACTTTAGTTATACTAAGCATTTTAATTATGTATAATTAAGTGATAGGCCTTAGCGTCATAAGCACCCTGAACAACATTAATTCGTCTAAGAATTAAGAACAATGGTCTCTTCTGGGAATTCTATAATGACTTCTATACAATTTAAATTATAAGATCGAGCAAGAGTGGTTAATAGACTACATTTATAGAAGAAATGAAAGTATATTCAGATTGTGTCAATGAGTACTCAATATATATATATAGGTAGTAAGTTTTTATAATGATTGATGATGTTTTCTCTCATAAAAAAATTAGAGGTTATATTAATTGATTTGATGAAATCGAATGAATCAACTATCGCCAACAATTGTTGGTTTCTGTGAATACGACGTATTGCGACGGCTCTTTTAATTCATCTTTTTTTTGTAGCAGTCAACATCCACAAAAGGATGTGGCTAGAAAATATTGGTTGAACTTGTTGAGGTGTAACATCTGATTTTGCCTCTTAGGTAAACGGTATTCGTTGAGTTATCGCTTATACAACTGATTGTACCATCTGTGTTCGACATGAAAACTAAGTAACAAAATTGACTTTTGAGGAATATCTGCACCACCATGTAATTAAGGGTTGTTCAAACCAATTCACCTACTCCGTACGTCTAATGGAAAAGAACAACTTAATTGTTTTGGTTCATGAGTTTCAAGTTATGTCATCAAATTCGATTAATCATAATTGTTTAGGTTCCACGTGATCGTATTATAGTTATATTAAATGACTATATGTAATTCGGTTGGATCTAGTTGAGTGCTATAGATGATTGGGACTATTCTTGCATAAAGATTATTTTCAGCCCATATAGATTTGTTCTTTTATTCTGTATTACTATTATTATATCCCAGATCTTAATTATACTTTGCAACTTGTTTTCCTGAATAAATCTTTGTTGGGATGATATGTAGCGGCCAGCGGGGGTGCAGGCGGTATTGTTGTTTATATTTTTGTATGAGAGAGAGGGAGGGAGAGAGAAGAGAGAATGAGAAGCGTATACGTACCCAAAACTATTTTGTTGCAGATATTTTAGTAATAATGTCTCTTTCTATATATATATATAGACAGGGGCGTATCAGGAATTTTATTTGGAGAGGGTTAACCTAATGAATTTGAATTATTATTTAATGTCAAATTTAAATAAAGTTCAATATTCATGCTTAAATTAAACCAAAGCGAAAATATATAAAATCAATACAAGTAATAATCAAATCTAATAAATTAGTAAAACATTAATATAAAAGTGATCTAACAAAATAGAAAAGTAAAGGATGACACAAAGGTAAAAGCATAGTAAACTTAATAATAATCACTAAATCTACATGTAAAAGGAAATTAAATTTACATAATAACACTTTTTATATATTATCCGAGTATCATTTTTTACGTAGAAAGCAAAATATTTAATAAATCTGAATATAACAATTTATTTTTTTATGACAAGTAATGTGTTTTGTTGTTGGGTTTTGAAAATCAACAGGGACTTTTTTTATTTAGATATGAGTTTCCAAACTTCAATAATTTTATTAGGTTTCTTTTTATTATTCTTTTCTCGTGTAATTGACATAGAGTAATAGTATTAGGCTTCGTTTTATTCTTAATTTTTATGCATACTATATATATCCATAATCTTGTAGGTGGGGGTGGGGGGCTATAGGCCCCTAGCTCCTACATACATCTGCCCCTAGATATAATATTATATAGCTAGAGAGGTGGAATACAAACTTAATTAAAAAAATTCCCCAATTTGTCGAAGCAGTTAATTCTCACTATATATTCAGACCCAAACAGGAAGACAAAAGAAGACAACTAATCCACATAAAACTCTGATAAAATAAGAAAAGAAAATCCACTAAAACTAGATTGGTTGTGGGTGGTTCTTCCATTCTTGGCACCAAAGTGTGCCCTCGGCATTATTTTTCACACGTGGTCCATTTCTCTGTACGAACCAATGGCAAAGCTTGCCACACTTTGCTGATATATTGTGTGTGAAAACACCATAGTTTCCAGAGCCATACATAGTGGTAGAAGTAGAAGTCACAGTAAAACTTGGTATCCTTGAAAAAGTCCATACGGAAATGAAAACTAAATTGTTCCCCGTGAGCAAGTATGTGAACGCCAAGATCATCATCAATTGAAAAATAGTGTGTTGAAACATAATCAATATCTATATCACCTCAATTATAACAGTCGGTTGAACCATGATATCTCTGTCGCTTCTAATGTGACGATAGCAAACACCACGAGCAAGGAAACAAACCTGAAAAATGAGTTCATCTTTTATTAAAAGCATAAGTATCTTAATCTCGTGTATCACTTATGAGGCAAAAGAATTGTTAGATTAATTGACCTTATGTCCCTTATCAACTACTAAGATAAATTTGAGTAGTTGGAAAATAATAGAGATAGGTACAACCACCTAATAAAATGTTTGAGTAGATGAAAATAATAGAAACAGGTAAACCATCTAATTAAATTCGGTGGGTGGTGCGAAGCCAGTATTAATATGATAATATATTATGGGTATCTCGATCATTCTGGTTATTAGGATTTCAAACGTCAAAATCCCCCTCTATAGATAGTTCTACAATGTTATGCACATACTACAATGTATCTTAAAAAAGAATTATAATAAGTAAAATCTATCATTATTAAAGGAAATATCTAAGTTATCTAATTAGAAACTTAATATTTAAAATTCACCAAAACCAAATATCTTAAAAGAAACTCTTAATGAATATGAAGTAAATAACACTTCAGAATGAACTTTAAAATGGATTTAACGATATAAGATCACAACCATAATTCATTCAAATATAATCGGACAAAATAACAGCAACTAACCACTATATGCTAGTTATTATGTAACTATCAATGTATTCAAAAGCCTGCCCATTGAGACGCGTTTATCGAATGATAATATTACTCAAATCAATTAAATTGGAAAGAATAATGACATTTAATATTTTAATACTCTTTAAAGTCCCTAAGATTTGCACCTCATCTATAGATTTTTGTTCCGGGAAGCCCAAGTCCTAAGACGTGACACTCTTATTTGAAATATTAGTGATGAACCCCAACATGAGACTTATCATTTTGCCTTGTTTGCTTACTGAAAATTTGCCTAATATTTGAAGCGGAGAGTTAATACTTAATACAGACTTAATTGTCTCAACAAACTTGATATGTCTGACCTTTTCCTTCAGAATATTCCAAAGGAAATCGATCGTTTAATACTATATATTACAGTACAAACTATAAAAAAATCTTTACAGAGAACAAATTCCCCGTTCATGGTAATTTTCTGGCTGGATATTGATAAATTCTAGATTATCTTAATTAGTTTGCAAATTTCTTACCCTTAAAATTTATTTATTTTTGAATTCACTCACCACATTCTGTAGTAAACTTCTGGATGAACCTATGCCGGGATAATTTGTAGTTTTCAGGTGGTGCATGGATCTTCGCTTATATTTGTGTCTGAACAACAAAGAAGATGAAGAAACATAAACCTAAAACTATTGTTAGTTGTACACGGGTTTAGAAATAGAGTATCAATATTTATACATGGAGAGAGATATGAGATCGATAGAATACAAACTTAATTAGGAATTTTATTGCTTTATCGAAGCAGTTAATTCTTACAATATATTAGGGCCAAATTAGATGAAGACGAACAAGGCAATTTAGGTAGAATATTTTTGGGGGGTTTTCCATTCTTGGCACCAAAGTTTACCATCGTCAATCTTTTCGAGACATGGTCCATTTTTTCGTATGAGCCAATGACAACGGTTATTACAGTACTTTGATGATAACTTTTTAGTGAAAACACCATATTTTCCATAACCATAACTTGTGGTGAAGTCACAGTAAAACTTAGTAGTACCCCAAAAATTCGTACGAAAGTGAAAATTAAATTGTTGTCTGTAAGAAAGTATGTGAAGGCCTAAATCATCTTCAGATGAGTAACAATGAATTCCAACATTTCCTAGTAAATCGCCTTGAATTATAACAACTATACGTTTAAACCATGCTATCTTTGTTGCTTCTGATGCAACGGTAATGAAAATCGCAAGGAAAAAAAGAAACCTGATAGAAGAGTTCATCTTTTGTTGAACCACAAGTATCTTAATCTCATGTTCCATTTATCGAGTGAAGGAACTGTTATATTAATTGGCTTTATACCAACTACTGAAATAAATTTTAGTTGAAAAATTATGGTGATAGGTACACCTACCCAATTAAATATGGTGGGTGGCATTACATTCAAAATTATGATAACGTGTTAAGGGTCTTTTGGTCATTTTGGTTATTACAATTTTATATCCTTATTTATATTTGGTAATATAGTGGCGGACGCCTTGCTAATTTTGGGGCACGTCAAAGTGGAGATCATTATTGGTGGTCGTCCCATCGGTCGTTTATTAATAGTCTAGTTGAAGATGATTCTTGTAACAAGACTTTCTTTCGCTTTTGTTGAACTCTTTTTCTTTTTTATTTTAATAAAGTTGAGTTTCGAGGGTAGAGTCCGGGAGGTGCCAACCTAGTTGGGATTTCTTGGAGTTTCACTCTCATTCTCCATTTCACGTAAAAAAATGTCACCTTCATCAATTGATACAATACATATGATAATCCTCTCCAACTCTTTTAATATGAAATCAAGAGTTTTAGCTTTTTACGTCAAATTTAATGCATCTATCACTTTTCTCGTATCTACACAACATATCGATGTATTACATGTTCTAGTCACACATATACAACACACCAGTCACCAGCACTCACAATATGTAACTTGGTATATGATTAATTGGTCTTATACCCTATATCAACTACTCAAATAGATTTGGGTAGTTGAGAAATAATAGAGATAGGTGTTAGAGTGTTAGTATTGTGAATAATGTGTTGGGAGTTCTTTTTGTCGAGTAAGGGTTAACTACAGCAAGCCCTCAATTTATGGGGTATATTGGATCATTTACTCCATAATCTATGAAATGTGCAATATGCTCCCCAATCTATGGCCGGAGATATTGCCAGAGCAATAAGTGTTGCTGCCAAAGCAACTATGTTGAGATCCCTAATTTGCCCCTATCAATTAAAGAATGAAATATCAAGCTCCTAAATCCCACAATATCTTTCTTTTATTTAAACAACACTCCTTAATTATTGCAATCCCAAACCCTTTTATTTTTACAAGGAATGAAAGTCCATGATTTTATTAAAATCTATTAAAATCATTGTAGATAACCTTTATATATATATATATATATATATATATATATATATATATATATATATATATATATATATATATATGTGTGTGTGTGTGTGTGTGTGTGTGTGTGTGTGTGTGTGTGTGTGTAAACATAAATTTTTTCTAGCTATAGAGTTTTTCATGTTTTACAATATATCATGAGGCATATCATATATAACTTAATAAAAATGATTATTTGCATACAATAGACTTTAATGATTTCTATTTTTTTGTGAACATTTGTTACAACGTTTTTAATATTAAAACTTATGCGAGAAGTTTTATAAAATATTCAAGCCCCAACTATTTATCTTTTCTTAGGTTGTGAAGTTAGTAGAAAACTGTAACTTTAAAAGTACTTAAATTCTTTAGAAAACTTGACCTGCGATTGGAAATTAGTACTGATTTATTAGTTCTCAATGTTAATTTCTGAATATAAGATGGAGTACTACAAATAACTAAATCTCATCAAATGATTATGCCCTAATTTATATGTTTTTCCATATAAATAATTTATTTTAAAAGAAAAATTATACTTAGTTAGAGAGAGAGAGAGAGAGAGAGAGAGAGAGAGAGAGAGATTTTGATTGATATAATTAAGGTATCTGATTAAGTAAGAGAGAGATTCTGATTACTATAATTAAGGTATATGATTAAGCAAAAGTAACATGATTATGAAATATAGAAAATTTAATTTTTATATTCCTTAATTAAGAAGGGTAAATTAGAGACTTTTTTGATTTTGCTTTGGTTCCAACAATTTTCGCTCTGGCAATATCGCTAGCCCCAATCTATAGATCTGTGTACAATTGGTTCCCTTAGTCCTAGATCAAGTACATTAAGTTTATGTATTTTTGTTGGTTAAATTGGGTGCAGATTGCACAAAAATCATTAGTTGATCGGCATATCTCACATTTTCATAAGTTAATAAGTAAAGTGAAATAGACCCCATAGTTTGGGGGATTTTGTTGTAGTTAGGCCTTTTGATAATTAGGATTTCAAACTTCAAAGTCCCCCTCACTAAATACTTCTGAAACGTTATGTCTATATTACAATGCCAAATGATTTCTTACTTTGAATACCAGGGTATCTACTTTCACTTGTTTCTAGTCTTGTGAACGTTTCTTCCATTTTACAGTTTTCAAGTTATTATATAGCGTTTATGCTCCTTAACCCATGTTAACCCTATTCTTTCAATGAAATTCATCTTGACAAGACAAAATTGATGTTTCCAGTTTTTTAGTCTCCTTCAATAAAAAAAATCTCAAATGAACATTTTCATAATCCCTTAGCTACTTACCTACTACATGGTACATCAACAACTTTTTATATCAAACAACAACTTTGGCACTATGATGATCGAGTGAGATACCATTGTCATCTGATCAAGTACTAGATTCAGTAATCCCTAACACAAATATTATAGCTGGTATTATTACATTTTATTGAATTCATTTAAAAATGTATTGTTTATTTATCTTTTTCTCTTATAAACTCTCATGTTGATTTGAGAGTGAGATTATTATTAGAACCTGCTTTTTAGATATATCTATGATCATGCCATTTTCTCTTTAAAATGTTTCTTAATTTACTAGCATCATTTTATCAGTTACTTTTCAATTTATCCTATCAAATATCCAACATACATCGTGTTGGTCTCAAACTAATTCACTAATTGGTTTCTCTCCACACCAATAATGGTATCGAGACTCCTCCATCTCCTTAATCTCCACTCTTCAAAACATGTTAAGTACTTCCTATAACACTTGCTTTTGTGATTCTTCTCCACATTGCGGAAAGTCCAATTTTTCGTCTAGCATTTCCATTCTCAAGATGTTTGCATTACTACTCACATGTAAACTATGTCTAAGAGACCTTCTAAAACTTTAATAACCACCTTATATTTTGTTGACATGTGAGCTCGACCTTAGAGTGTAATAATATTGAACGTGCGAAAGATGGCATGTTTTAATATCATTTTGTGTCCTGTTTCATTATGCACGTCATGGTACAACTCCATATCTTATGTAGTTCATTAAATAGATTTTGTTTTTGAGAGTAACACTTTATACGTACAGTGGTAACGCAAAAGATTATACGTAAATTAACTTATTACTTTTTCGTTAATCAAGACAAGTGTTGTTAAAATCGGGCAATGGGGCGCGCCCATGGCAAAATCAGCCGTGAAACGCCTTGAGGCGTTGGTCTGAGGCGCAATTGTTCTGGGTCGTAGCCTAGGCTCCAAACAGTGAGGCGGCGTCCCAGACGCAATAAATGTGTTTTTTTCGCCTTCAGCATTAGGCGTACGCCCATTAAATGTGGAGAATTGAGTTCTCTTTAGGCTCAAAGTTTCAAAAAAAGAGGTGGGGTCCTTCTTATTAATAATATAAAAGTATAAAACTGATGATATGACCAAAAGGCACGTGATAAGGAAGGGCTCCACTAAAAAATCAACAAGTCAAGTAAGAGAGTTTGAGAAATTAGAAAGTATTTACTATCTAGAACATATTCATTCTTGTCAAATTAATAGATTCATTCTAGCCTACAAGCTACAATACAAGTTTAGAAGTCTGTTACTCTATCGAAGAAGGTTTTCAGTTTCTCAATTAAATTTTCGCTTTGGATTTTTTAATATTCTATATTTCAAGTTTTGACTTTTTTTTTTATTGTGATTAATAATGATAGAAATAATAAAATTAGATTACTAGTCTAGGTTCTTTCTACAATTTGTTTATTAATGTTTCACTTTCACTGTTCTTGTTAATATTTGTGAATCTTTTTACATAATAAACTCATAAAAACTTAAGTCAATTTTTTTGTTTCAGCTCGACTTTAATGAAATAGCTTGTTACTAAATAGATAATTTAATTTACTTTATTTTGAATGTCACGCACAGTGATTTGCATGTTTTGAGATATTATCTATACTAATATATAAAGGAAGAGGTACTTGTGACACCAAACTTTTGATTTCCGAGTTTAACCTTATAATTTATGTTCCAGTATAGCATCTTATTATTAATTTCTCAATTTAACTCTACAATTTAAGTTAGATAAAATTAATTATACCATTTACTATAGTTTCCATATAATTCATATTTATTTAATGAAAATTACTTTTCTTTCCATTCTATTTTAGTTATGTTAATTCACTCTCCCATTAATTCAAACTCATTCCATCTAAACAAATCTTTCTTCTTGCACTTTCTTTTCTTCCAGATTTTTTTTTCACACTTGAATATGATCATCTAATACTTTACAATATAAAATATTAATTTGCGCGGGACTCCGCGTGCCACGGTTTCTAGTTTATATATAAAAACAGAATCACAATATTTGTGGGGCTTACGCCCAGCCTCTAAGGTGGTAAAACACCCCTCCAACGTCCAATGCCTTTGACATAGATCAAGACTACAATTTGGAGACCAAACTCTTGTAAGGAAGTAAGAATTTAATATCTTGATTTTGTTTCATTCGTTTTAATTCAGTTTGAGTATTTTTACTTATAATAATAGTAAAATCTTATGAATTAGGTAATTGGAAAATTGCACAATCATGACTCTTATGATTTCTACTCCCGATATTTATATATGAAGAGAAATATGAGATGGAATCCAACTTAATTAGGAATCTTTAATGCTTTGTCGAACAATTATTCTTACAATATATTATAAGGTCTAAATTAGAGGAAGACAAACAAGGGAATTAATTAAAAACTAGGTAGAATTTTGAGGGTTCTTCCATTCTTGGCACCAATGTTTACCATCATCAATCTTTTCGAGACATGGTCCATTTTCCTGTACGAGCCAATGACAATGGTCGTTGCAGTACTTTGATGATAACTCTTTGGTGAAAACACCATATGTTCCATAACCATAACTTGTGGTGAACTCGCAATAAAATTTGGTAGTACCCAAAAAATTCACACGAAAGTGAAAACTAAATTGTTGTCCGTAAGAAAGTATGTGAAGGCCAAGATCGTCTTCAGATGAATAACAATGAATTCCAACATTCCCATGTAAATCACCTTGAATTATAACAACAATTCGTTTAAACAATGCTATCTCTGTTGCTTCTGATGTAATGGTAACAAACACCGCAAGTGTAAAAAGTAACCTGATAGAGAGTTCATCTTTATGTTGAAGCACAAGTATTTTAACCTCTTGTTCTATTTGTTGAATGAATGAATTGTTAGATTAATTGGTCTTATATCCTTACCAACTACTCAAATAAATTTTATTTGGAAAATTACGGTGGTAGGTTGTTAGGTACACCTACCCAATTAAATATGGTGGGTAATGTTAGAGATAAAATTATATAATGTGCTACTTTTGGTCATTTTGGTCATTATGATTTATGTCCTTATTTATATTTAAGGTTTAGTCAATTGATACAACACATATAATAATCCCCTCCACTTCTTTCAATATGATATCAGGAGCTTTAAGTCAAATTCAAGGGAGCTGATATATCAAAACAAAATATCTAAATTCAGAGGAATATCTTCATTATTCTCTATTTTACCCTTTGCAAATCCTAATAAGACTATACCCTTTAGATTCTTAATTTACTCATATCTTGAACTATAAAAATCACAAATTTCTCCCATTTTAAATGACAAATATTCTCTTTTTTTATTAAGAACACACCATTACAATGAACAATCTCTACATAACTTTTAAAATCTATTTTCATTCATTGATGTTGATCAAAAGAATATTTCACTGAATATGATTTTGATGGATTCAACAACACCGATTATATTCGATATTTTTTATGCAGCTTTATGCCACAATAAGAATATTAATTTATAATAATAAAATATTGTGATAAGATTTTCTAGGCTATCAAAATATTTATACAAAATTTATTTTCTAATTATTACATTTTTACCCACTAAAAGTTATACTATTTGAATAAAAATGTACAAACACTCAGGTATATCAATGGCCTCATTTCAAGGTCATATAATTTTTTATTAGCAATATTATCACACATCTAATAAAAAATTGTAATATGTTATTTTTCACTAGATACAATAAGTTTTCTATTATTGTAAAAAAAAATATATATCCATGATGGAGGAGACATATACCCCTTTTATTTTTCTAATGATTATAATTCTTTTACATATTATTTTTCTTTAAAATTAATGGTTAAGATTTTAGATTTTTGAAAGTCACATCACAACGATTGCTACTTCTTTTAATATATATTATAGCCATTGTATGATATTTTTACTATTTTAAGAGTAGGAAAGATAATCTTTCTCGCCTTATAACTAGGAAAGAAGAAGACTGATTTTAAATTCCTAAAGATTCTCATGATTTCTAGTAATCCTCTAGATAAAGGCGATTTTACTTATTTATAATTGAGGGGTATAATAGAAAGAAAGAAAAATTGCTCTTCTTTAGGGACTTTGCTCTGTCTATATCATTTGCTCAAATTCAATGCATACACCACTTTTCTCACAGCTACACAATATAGCAATTTATAACAAGTTCTAGTGGCACATACACAATACACCAACACTCACAATATGTAATGTGCATGGTATATCAATGTATATGACTAATTGGTCGTATGCCCCATATCAACTACTCAAATAGATCGATTTGGGTAGTTGAGAAATAATAAGATAGGTCGTGGAGTGTAAGCATAGATCAAAGTTTTGTTTCGACGATATGTTTCGTTGAACTAAATATTAAAAACTTATCGTAATGTTTCGAGATCTTTTCGATATGTTTCGAAAGTTTCGTAAAAATTGTTATTGCAATAAACACAGAAAATACTGTGTGTTTCTTTTCTATAGAGTCCAAAATGGAAACGTTTCGGTACTTTTCGTGGAAAAGAAAAGAAACTTTAATCCATGAGTGTAAGTATGTGATAATTATGTAAGGGTTAATTGCAGCAAACCCCAACTTATGGCGTATGTTGCACTTTACCCCCTAACATATGAAAATATGTGATATGCTACTCCATCTATCGATTTTTATCCAATTTGTTGCCTCGTGCCTTTATCAATCGTACATTGACACCTTTATGTATTTTTGTTGGTTAGATTGGGCTCAAGTCGGACAAAAATCACTAAATTATGTAGCATATCACACATTTTATAGGTTAGAAAATAAAGTGCAATAGGCACTATAGTTTGGGTGTTTTGCTAAGTTAATTAGGCCTTTTTTTATTATGTCTATATTATAGTGCTAAATAATTTCTTGTTTTAAATACTTAAGTTCTCTTCCTTGTTTTTGGTCTTGTTAACATTTCTTTCAAATTATAATTTCAAGTTATTATACAGTGTTTATGCGCCTTAATATGCCCATGCTACATCCCACTCTTTCACCAGATTCATCTTTGCCAAACAAATTGATGTTTCCAGCTTTTCAATCTCCTATGATAAAAAATCTCAATGAAAATTTTCATAAGCCATTAGCTACTACCTAGTTCATGGTACATCAACAACTTTTTGTATCGAACTACAATTTGACACTATGTCGAGTGAGATACCAATGTCATTCGGTAGTCATTTGATAAACTAGTAACCAGTCGTTCAATAATCGCCAACACAAATCTTATATTGTTACCTTTTATCGAGTTCTTTAAAAATGCATTGTTTATTGAGCTTTTCTCTTATAAACTTTTATGTTGATTTGAGATTGAAATTATCATTTGACCTGGTTTTAGATATATCTATCATGCCTTTGTTTCTTTGGGAAATTGTGGCAAACCCTCCAATTTATGGGTACTTTTGTATTGTGTCCATTAACCTAACGACTCTGTTGATGGGTACTTTTGACACTTCTGCTATTAACTTTTTTTTAATATATCTGAGGCCCGGGGCATTTTTTCGGCTTTCATTTCGGTCATTAAACAATAAAATCGATATTGCAAGATGCCCCATAATCTAGTGATTTTGTGCGATTTTCTCTAAACTATTGATCAACCGTTTATTTTGGTACACGTGTCTTCATTTTTGTTCATGAGATGGGCATCAGGGGCAAAAATTAAAAGGTTTGGGGACATATCACACTTTTTTCATAAGTTAGGGAGTAAAGTGCAAAACAACCCATAGATTGGGGGGTGTGCTGCAATTTTCTATTTTTTCTTTAACGATGTTTCTTTAATCATTAGCATCATTTCATTGCTCAGTTATTATATAATTCATTTTAAATTTATCCTAGGAGTGTTCATGATCCGCCCGATCCGTCCGACCCGCTAAAACCCGAGCCACCGAACCCGCTACCCACATAGTTTAGTTTTAACTAAACCCGCTCGGGTTGTCAAATTGATAACCCGCAAATTTTGGGTATGGTCACATTTTTATTGACAACCCGCCCAAATTCGCCCACATACACCCCCAGTTTGTATATTTGTAGAGGAATGAAGGGAGCAAAGAAAGTTTTCGGAAATCATATAGTTGTAATACTGCTATAATATAATTTATGTTGTGTTAATTTATGTTGTTTGATAGTTGTATTTTGGGTTGTGATCAATTTAAATTATTTTTTTACAATGTACGTGGATAAAATGTTCGTTTAAATTCTTATATTGTTATTTTAATAAAGTTATGTTGTGGTTTAAATATTTTTATTAAATGATATTGTTTTTTTTTTTGTTTTCTAGAACGCGACGTATATTAGTTTTTTTGTTTTTAAACCTAAATATTACTATATTTTTCTCACAATATAAACCCACCACCCGCCGGCCTGCAACCCGCATGGTTTAATTTTTAACTTAACCCGCTCGAATTGACAAATTGGTAACCCGCAAATTTTGAGCATGATCACATTTTTAACGCCAACCCACCTAAACCCACCCACGAACACTCCTAATTTATCCTATCAACCATCCAACATACATCTTGTTAGTCTTAAACTAATTCACTAATTGTTTTCTCTCCACACCAATAATAGTATCGAGACTCCTCTCTGTCCTTTACATGCGTCTTCAAAACATGTTAAGTACTTGCTATAACACTTGCTTTTGTGATTCTTCTCCACATTGTCGAAAGTCCAATTTTTCTTCTAGCATTTCCATTCTCAAGATGTTTACATCACTACTCATGTGTAAACTGTGTCTAAGAGATTCTTCTGAAGCTTTAATAACCACCTTATGTTTAGTTGACATGTGAGCTTGACCTTACAGTGTAATATTAGAATGTGAGTGAGAGCATGTTATAATCTGATTTTGTGTCTAGTCTCATTATGCACGCCATGGTACAACTCCATATTACACATGTTTCATTAAATAGATTTTGTTTTTGAGAAAATCACTTTATATGTACACTGACAACGCGAAAGCTTATACGTAATTAATTGGCTTATTACTTATTCGTTAATCAAGACTACATTTGGAGACCAACCTCTCGTAAAGAAGTTAGATTATAAATCTGGATTTTGTTTTTCACTTTCGTTTTAATCAGTTTGAGTCTGTTCACTTATAATAACTAGCCTAATTATTACAGGGGCCTTTAATACTAATTAAGAATTTTCTATTGCCCTTTAATATTAATTTAAGAATTTTCTATTGCCCTCATTTAGGGCTGTTCACGGTCCGGGTTTTTGGCCAACGGGCCGGTTTTTTAAAAACCAGTTTACCCGTTAAGCCTAAAAACCCAAACCGTTAACCGGACCGTTTGAAACGGTCCGATTAATGGTTTAACCATTAGTTAACGGTCCGGTTAACGGGTTTTGGCCTAACCCGTTAACATTTTTTCAGATTTTAAAAAAATATATATTATCCAATAAAATCTCAAAAAAAATATATTCAACAATCAAATAATATTCACATAAAATATTATTATTCAGTGTAGGGCTGAAGAGCGGCGGCGGCGGCGACGAATTTGAGGCAGCGGCGGAGGCGGATTTGAGAGAGAAGTGAGGCAGCGCGTTTTTTTTTTTTTTCTGTTCTCACTTCTCTCTTTGTTTTTTTTTTTTTCTTAGACTTGTAATTAGTAAAAGCCAGATTTAATTTTATGCTGAAAACTAAAAAGTGAAAACGCATTATTCTACTAACGCTTTTTACAATTACAAAAAAAAAATAAAACAAATTAACGGTTAACGGTTTAACCGTTAGCTTAACGGTTTGGGTTTTTAAAACCCAGTTTACCCGTTAGGCACTTTTTTGCGAACCGTTAACCGGACCATTTGGAAACGGTCCGGTTTGGGCAAACCGTTAAGAACGGTCCGGTCCGATTACCCGTTTCGGACCGGACCATGAACACCCCTACCCTCATTAACACCACGAAACAAATCTTTCCTCAATTATCCCAATGTTTTAAGTGACAAATTTATTGTTTAGTTATGTTGTAAGTGACATAAAGCGTGTGGGATGGTGTCATGGTCCATATGCGAACAATAGTATTATGCTCCGGCCCATACTCCGTCGTTTTCCAGACCTATTTATATTACATCAGCCGGGCTCAACAGAAAGGAAAAAGCACTTTTAATTTGGAGTATTAGATTGCAAAAACAAATTAATGTAGTCAAAATTTTAGTAGATCCTGTTACACTGGCAACAGTAGCTCTCGTACCAAGTTCTTGTGGTTCACATGAATCATAGTCGTAGTTCTTAAATTATTCAGAGAATTTTATTTATTTTTATCTATTAATTTGGCCCTATAATTAATTTTTTATAAAGTTCAGCAAAGTAATTTGTACAAATTTGAAAGTTATTGTTTTTGACTTAATCGTGTATCCTATCCTATGTCATCATTCACAACATGCTAAAAGCCGTTACATCATCATATGTAAACATGAACCTTAAAATTCAACAGAATGCAAAATTGCTTTCCCACCAACTTGAATTAAACGAATTTGGTGGAAAATTCCAAATTTCCCAGGATACATTTGTTGAATTGAATCTACGAGATTTTAGCGAGGGATTCTCTAATTTTTAAGGGGATAGGAGAATATATCTATAGAAATATAAAGAGAAAACGCACAAAACTCTTTTTTCCTGTGAAATGTGCATCAAATCTTTTTGTTTTATATTTTAGCATAAACTCACTTCTCTTATAGAAAATATTTCGCAAAATCCTTATTTTAACAAAAAAAAAAAAAAAAAACTTGATGAACTAAAATGTTATGTAAATTGTCATTTCTACCCAAAAAAATTAATAGAACTACCTTTTATTTTTATAAAGTCTGCATGAAACCACCGGAACCTCTGTGTTTTCCATAACATACATCGAAACCTTTTATATTTCTCAAACCATGCACCAAATTTCCTTGTGTTTACTGCACCAAACTCTCTTAATATAAAGATATTTAACGATCCTCAATGTATTATCCGTTAAAATAAATGGAGAAGGAGTTCGGTGTAGAATTTTTAATAAAAAATAAAATTTAATGCAAAAAAAAAAAACATATAATACAAGAGTTTTGTGCATGTCTTGAAAAACACCAAAGAATTTTATGCAGCTTCCCTAAAGATGAGTTGTACTTTTGCGGACTCGTATAACGATTTGGATGATCAAGTTGACTTGGAAGCATAATAATACAATATTACAGTCGTCCTTGCCCATTTGAGAATTGGAATTTTATCTTTTTGGATTAGCATTTGATGCTGAGATAAAAGAAAAAAATTGAGATCCTTTTTTGATGAATAATATTGAGAAGTACATTGAATTAGAGAATCAGAACTCATTATTCACGTTATTCTCCGATTCCCTTTCTTCTTTTCCACTTTCAACAATTACACTCCGTACATTCGATCAACGTGCACTTTGTCCCCTAAACAAATTAAAAAAAATTGCACAATCATCATGACTCTTATGATTTCTACTCCCGTTAACAGTTTGCTGTCATTTTATTTCTCGTATGTGTAGTAGGTAACTGAAGATGACAGTACTCTATTCCAAGTTCCAACTCCAAAAACGAAATTCATCTTAAAATAGTTTAAACAAAATATCTAACCCCAACTGTTCTTAGAAAGGCCTATTCCATTAGGTTTTTTTTTTTTTTTTTTTTTGCTACCTACCCCAATAATAAGGTGAAAAGGTAATTAGCATTTTTGTAAATGAAAAAGAAATGCTCTCAGTATATTTTATACTTTTTCATGCACAATTAATGTATTATTAAACTCTCTTTTTCTAATAATAAAATAGTGACTTTGCTTTTTTGTGCTATGTCATTGGTACATTCTTAATATGAATAAAAATAATCAAAAGTATCCTCTAAAACCAACAGGGTTTTATGTTAATATGAGTATATTGTGTGGAAGAAGATATATCAATCTTTTCTATAAGCTTGAGTTTTTAAATGAAACATCAATTTAATATGATATCAAAGCCCATGCCAAAAGAAAAGTTTCAAGTTCAGATTTTACCGACACTCACTTTCCGTCACAATGAAAATGTCAGGCACAATCAAACACTACAACTTCCACCTGACTGTATGTATATTACAAGCTTGAGCTTGTAGACGATGCGCAAAATCAAAACAGTATCATTGTAATTTGTACATATTAAAACATACTATATAAGATGTCTAGTACTTTTTTATTTTTTTCTTTCAGAAAAATAATGCATGTAATAATGACAATGCTATTAATGGGTTGCTAATAAACTTGTACAAAATAACTATGTCCATGTTCAAACTTGACCAAAACCCATTTGGAAAAAAAGAACACAAAGGCATTTTCTCCTAAACGTCCAAAACGCAAACGATCAAGCCGGCCTTTTGCCTTGTAATAAGATCCCAACCTCTTATGTCCCAATCCATTAACGTGTCAAATGGTTACACTTCCAATTCCAAAATCAAACCGACATTAACTTCTGAAAAACCTAAAGGGTCACTCAACGGTCCTAAAAATTCACAAACAAACAAAAATAAATAAAAAAGTAAGAAATAAGAAAAGTAAACTAAAAATCACAGACCAAGCATAGTATAGCCATTTAATAATAAAATAATATTCGCTTTTCATCTCATGACATGATTCCTATGAAATGAAAACACACACACACACACACACTCTCATTTTTCATGCCATAATCCACGCCAACACATTTACAAAATCCGAACAAATTCCATTAGATTTTCATTTATGTTTCGGTTTGTCATCACACACTACTAGTGCTAACTCCACTTTCTCCAATCAAAATTCTACAATATATTCTATTACAACATATAGAAAGAACAAAAAAATCATTTCTTTTGCACAAAATTTGATGAGAGTTACTTTTTTGTTTGCTTGAATGAGAAATCATTACAGGGTTGATTGTGTTTATGGCCACAATGAAATTCTGTAATACCCTCAAAAGCCAGTTTGATACTTTTGTTAATACAAGCTTCAACAGAAGTCTCTTGGTTTATGTAGTTACTTTGGTGATCAATACTGTAAGGCTCATTACTGGATATTGTTTATACAGGTAAGCTTTTTGATTTGGTATTTATATTCTTTATCTTTTGTCTTCTTTTGGGATTTTTTGAGGTTTAATTGTATCCATGATTGTGATTTTTCAGGCTAAAACAGGGGCATGTTATTGAAGGGAGTGGTGTGAATCATAGTGTTGGTCGTTGTCGGAACGATGATCGGGTGGTTTGCAAGAGTTCCACGGTTTTTTGGTCAGGTGGGATTGGTGAAAAAGAGAGTTTAGAGTTGCAGAAAAGTAAGGATTGTTGTTATAGAAGTGTTGCTGATGCAGGGGACTCTGTTTTCTTGATTGCTAACACCAGTAAGTATCAATATATGTCTGGTAAAGATGTTATTCAATATGTAGAAGAGCCGAATACGTCGAATTTAATGGTTCATGAGATGTTTGTGGGATCAGATGAAGATTCGGTTAGTGTTGATCAAAGTCTGGATGATGAAATTTCTCCTATCAAACACTCTCTAGAGCACAAGATGAAAGGAAGTTTGAGTTTGCAAGAATGTGATGACCAGTCAGAAGCTCCTTCATTTGTTTTCAGATTTTTGCCAGATTCTTTCTATTCCACGAATAAATATATCGAAGAACATATGTCAGAAGTGGAGAATATTGATCAAGAGAATGGAGAGGATTCTTTCGAAAGTACTTGTACTGAATTTTGCCAGGAGAACGAAGAATCAGATTCTGCCGACTCCAAGGATTGTAGGGTTGAGGGTGAAGATTATGTGAATGACGAAATTATGGAGGATCGAGATTTTTCTTACGAGGTTGAATTGCTTCCCGAGATCCAACACTCTTTTACTGATACAAAACAAGAGTCTGCTAATAATCGAAATGAGGTAGCGTTTACAGAACGTATTGATTTTCTTGAGGCGACTGATCAGAAAAAACCTGGAGTTTTTGTGGAAGAGGACAATATTGATCAAGTGCGTTTATTTATCAGCAGTCCGGTATTACGCATAGAAGATATAGAATATTTAGATGATGAGTTCCTTGAATTCGAGCCTCTGAGGGCAAATACAACTGCAAGTGGTGAAGACAGTTTTAGCTATGGAGATGTTAGAAAGTCCGAGGAATTAACCAAAGACGAAATCTTGCATAGTGAAACACTGGCATCAGCGGAAAGTTCGCGCGAAAATCAAAGCTTTTGGGACTCAGATTCTGATGATGAGGACGAAACAGATGCTTTATCGGAGCACCAGAATTTAGTTCAACAGATGAAGATGGAGCTGAAGAATTGTAGAAATGGAGGCCTTCCCACCATATCAGAAGAATGTGAAACATTTAAGATGGTCGACGATTTGAAACCTCTGAATATTGATAAGAAGTTCGAGTACAAAGACATGATGGAGGAAATTCAGAAGTTCTACAAGAGCTACGCTGAAAAAATGCGTAAATTGGACATCTTGAATTACCAGACTCTACAAGCTATCAGTAAGTCAAAAAAGCAATTCTCTTAGCACATTTGTTTGTCTTCAGAATCAGTGATGATGGTGCAAAATTCATTTCCTCGTGATGACGAATCACTCATATTTAGTTACTAATTCATTAAATCAGTGGATATTGTTGAGCATAATTACTGATTAGTGTTGTGAATCATGTATTTGCTTGAGTTAGCATGGCCTAATTTAGTTCAGTACTGATGGTTGAGTAGATTTTGATTGTTTAACAGACATAAGCTACATATTTAATGTTTGTGCTATCTAACTTTTATTGTAGATGTTTTGTACCCAAGAGTTCTGTTCTTTTAGAGAGTGAATAATAGTGCTTTGAGGGTCTCCATCTTCTTTATATTCAAGATCCTCTTTTTAATTTGTAAAGCTACTCTAATGACCTCTGACCTCTTAATATGTTATACTAGCATATAATTTAAAACTCTGGAAGTGGCCTCTTTAGATCAGTGAGTCGACATTTGTTTCTTTTCATAAAGTACCAGTCATGGGTCACTTAGAGACCTTTATCATTTTCAAGTTATCTAACACACTTTACTTCAATAATTTAATTCATTCTCTAAAGATATAGTGACATATGAAAGAGTTTCAAATTTTTAATAGTACCATTGGTGTACCTACATAGTAGGTTTGGTAACTGATTATTTTTCTGTAAAAACATGTAGGTTTTCTCCAGCTGAAGGACTCTGAAGTTTTCACTGCAGGCAAGAAAAAATCAGCTTCAATCCCTTCTAATTTGCAGAAAATCTGGCCATACAAAGTTAAGAGAATCTTTGATGATCCAATGCAAAAATCTATAATGGAAATGAACCGCGACTTGGATTTGGTTTATGTCGGACAACTCTGTCTTTCGTGGGAAATACTGTGCTGGCTGTATGCGAAAGCACTAGAGTTAATTGAATATGACTCGAAAGGGAACCATTCGTATAATCGAGTGGCTGAGGAATTTCAGCAATTTCAAGTCCTCTTGCAAAGATTCATGGAAGACGAACCATTTCAAGGACCAAGAGTTCAAAACTATGTTAAGAGTCGATGTCTCATACGAAGTCTACTCCAAGTCCCCACAATTAAAGGTAAATCCCAAAGTTCCAGTTAAGAGAAAGAAAGGAAAAGTAAGAGAAATATAAACATGTCTCTAATTCTGAATTTCTGAATGGATAAGAGGAACCTGAACTGCTTTTTTGACTAGTCTAAACTTTACTTTTGCCCCAGATGATTGTTTGAAGGATAAGAAGGAAAGAAGTGATGGAACAGACGTGATTTCACTTCAATCCTTGGCAGAAATCATTAGTGAGTCGATTCTGATTTTTAAGGAATTTCTTCGTGCTGACAAAATTGCAGCGAATGTAGTCCTGAAAGGTGTTCATGGAACCAAAGTTTCGCATCAAGAATCGGCAAATTCAGAACTTATAATTGATATAATTACAACCCTTCAGAAGGTTCGTCTTATTTTAAATCTCAAGTGAATGAGTTTGTTATTTTTGCAACTAAAGAAAGCCATTTTGATTATTGCAGAAGGATAGAAGAATCAGAGAACAGATGAGAAGTCAGAACTGCATAGTGAAGAAGTTGCAAAAGCATCAAAAATGCCACCGCCGGTTGGACGAGGAACTGTTGACATCTCAGGTGGAGCTGAGCTTGGTGTCAAGAGTACTCAGTCTCTCAAGGCTAACAACAGATCAGTTGGTGTGGTGCCAAAACAAACTTAGCAACATTAGTTTTGTGGGGAGGAGTGTTCATGTGGAGCCATCTTTTTTGCTTTTTCCTTGCTAGATAACAAGTAGATATTCCACTTGTATGCCACTGGGTTCTCTTTCCCACTTGTAAATGTAGGTATTTCATAAAAAAAAATTAAGTGGTCTATAAGACCTAGGTAAATAAAACACATCATTAGGATTTTGACAAAGAATTTTGTTTTTTACTGTAGATAGCTTGTTATGAACTGCATAAGACTTTTCCCAAATTTCCATTCTCGACCCTTGCAAGAACATTTGTTAACTTTGTTTTTCACATTAACGTGCCAAAAGGAAAAAGAACCGCAGAAAAATGTCTTTTTTTCTTTAATTCTTTTGTTATAATAAAGGGGATATTTATTCCAAACGAATTCAGGCAAGAATAGAGGAAACTACTAAACTAAAGTAGGTCTATGTTAGACTTTACGGTCAAAATTGTTTCGTGATGGGAGTAGAAAGCAAGATTTTAGTGGCAATGCTGAGGGAGAGGTAGAAAGAAAACAGGAACGGTATTTGAAAGGGGTTGGGGTTGTACACATTTAAGTTTGAAATTTACATGCAACAACGTTGTTTCACGAAATTTCACTTCCTTTCGATAAGTAGTAAGCTCTCAAAAGTCTAGAGGCAAAACCATCCAAAAGGTTGACATGCATTCTATTGCAGGTAGTTAAAATAAAGTACGTCACAAGAACTTGATATAATGAGTTAGTTAGTGCAAGAGACACGATTACAAGTGCAGTACAGCCAAGGAGACTGAAATATCTTCTTGTAAAACCTCAAAACAAGGTGGATATGAACATTATTTCCGGCATATTATCCTTAACTTCTTACAGATAACATATCATTATATGTCTGAGAACAAGCTTTGATTGAGCAACAAATGCGTTCGTTTGACCTCTTAGTGAAGTTGCACTTTCTAATTTCAAACCTTGCGAATGAGTATAAACAACTTCTGGTCGAGCTCAAATCTGGATGCAATAGAAGGGTCCCCCTTAAGCATCATCAGAAGCCCACCAAATGACACGTACATATCCCTGAACCCAACCATAAAACAACAATGTAATAAAACCTGCAATAACGGTACCAAGATAGAGAAAACAACCAGACAACACACGAAAATGATTACAAGACAATATCTATTATCTCAGCCGAAAGGAAGCATGTTTAGCACTTGATAGTAAACGTGCTCCTTGAGATGGTATACTCTTCAAGATCTCCAAAAAGAACACAATAGGGTACTGAGGCTTACGCTTTAACTTGCTTGTCTCTGGTTTCCTCTGAGACTTTGTACAATTTTCCTTGCATAACATAGTCGTAATCGTCCGCAAGTGATTTCCTGTTACCCTGAAATCAGAAAACCAAGTGAAGGTTGTCAATAGTTCCAGGGATATTTCAAGGGAGCAATAATTTCATTTTATATTATTAAACGTGATCTTCCCGGGAGATCCAATCATCAAATGATCATGATGAACACCTGCCAGCAAAATAAGCAAAATAATCACAGAAACTCACTGATTATAACTTGGAGCAAGATTTTTACCGGGGTGTAATAACCAGTGTCTGGTGTTCCATCCAAATTGAGAGTGGATGCTAATACCATCATGAATTTGTCTCCAGCACGCATAGGATATACCTCAATGTTGATATCAAGGTGCATGTACATTTCGAGCTGCTCGCTCCTTGCAGCTATGCGAGACACTAGAGAAAACAAAAAAACTCTTGGAAGTTATAACATTTCCAGCTCGAAGGATAATAAACTGAAAGCCAAAGATCAGTTAGCCCGCAAGCAGCAGTAACCAACTAAAAAAGTACAAAAAGGTCCTGAGATGACATTACACAGATCAGTCAGTCACAGTGATTGTATTACTATGAACACTGCATCCATAAAACCATTCAAAGTTTCATATCTGCAAATTCAATATGCCACTTCTTCAGTCATTTTTTAGTTTGATTAAGCTTTACTACTAGTATCACTAAAAGTTATTTTTCTTAGGAACCTTTTCTCATATTATCCTTTTATTTCGAAATTTCACAACTTTCTTTGACACAAACCATATTTTGAACTTCCATTTGCTCTCTAACATATAGCTTAATTTACTTGGATAATACAGAACATCTCAACGACTCGTTCTCAGAGAAATGCCCGCCCAAGCAATTTGGTACAGGGAACTTCTATAACACTCCTTTGGCTACACTAGTGATGCAGGCCATTGCATCATTCAAGTATGATGAACCAAAAATATGAATGGAAAAAAGTAACATAGGGATCGCTTAAAATGCACTTTCGGCGTCAAATAATCTATACATTGTTTAGGTCAATGAAGCCTTAAAAATGCAATGAGATAGGCATGTATGATACGGAAAAACTAATACCTCTATCAAACTTCTTGCCATCTGGGTCTACTTCTTCAACTCGAAATATATCTTCAAAAAGTGTTTCCACCATTGTCCAAATATCGAACGACAACCTACATTAACATACATATAGGAGATAAACAATGATCGTTGAGTTTTTATCAAACGTAAATCTCAGCACATGTCGCAAGTATATAAGGACACAACTTTATGCATAAGATCTCAGCTATTTTAAGACCGAAGTAACGATACGGAAAATAACTCGGGACCTTCGAAGATATAGGTTATTCCACCCCCATACTTGAGAAAAATATCTAGTTCCAACAAAAGGTTCTAACAAATCCAAAATAATAAATCAAGAACTCGTTAGATACGTAAAATTGACTGATTTGACCACTTTGTTACACTAACTTTTGGGGGAAAAACAATATTTCATTAGATGCTGTAGTTGTGTTTCATCAAACTCAATAAAAATCAATCCTGCATATCACAAAAGTTATTTACTGAAAAATGAATAATGTGCACAACGACAAATGAGTACAAATCGATGAACAGAACAAGCACCTAGTGGGACTATTTATTCATGTGATTGTAGCTAATCGAATTTTCTACATCAGTAACACAACATAACATACCGTAAAACGATAGAAGTAAATATCTCACCGCGAGATTCTGATTACAAGAGCTAGCTAGGGCTCAAGAAAAATAATCGGAGGTTTTGTGTGTGTGTGTGTGTGTGTGTGTGTGAGAGAGAGAGAGAAAGGGTTAAATAATATTCTCTTTTTCCCCTTTATTATATGTAAATAAATAATATAATTCAACAAGTGGTCTAGGGGTGAGTTAGGGTCGGGTTTTTCGGATATCGGGTCTTTCGGGTTCGGGTCTTTCGGGTTCGGGGGTATTTTGAGGTATCCGAAACCCGACCCTAAGGTGCAGATATCCGATGAGTTCGGATATCTGAAAAAATCGGATATCTGCTTGTTCGGATATCGGATATCTGCCAAATTACTGTAACCTGCCAAATTACCAGCTCAAGAAACTGCTGAAAAAAGTGAAAGAAACTGCTAAAAGATCAGCCCAAAAACCTGCTGAAAACATGCTAAAAAACTGCACAGGAAATCTATCTAAAGACCTGCCCAAAAAATGTACTCCAGAATCATCTCAAAAACCTGCTCAAAACATGCTAAAATTCCTCAAAAATGTGCCCCAAAACCTGATCATAAACCAGCCCAAAAGCCTGCTAAAGTTCGTGGCAAAAACTTAACGGCGAATAACTGCTCACATCCATTCAACAATATGCTCAAAAACCAGCTCAAAACATGCTAAAATTCATCAAAACGTGCTCGAAAACCAATTCAATTCATGCTAAAAAAACCACAGCATCTTCGTTCACAACAACTACATAATCCTCAATGACAAATGACATAAAGCAATTTAAGTCAACAAAACATAATCAGCACACCATGTTTTGAATTCCTTACAAAACAACCCAAATTGTTTTGAAACAATACATCAAACACCTTGACTGCACAACAAGAATAACTATTCTTTTGAACAACCTTAAAAACTATACTGTTAATTACATCATACAATGCTTAAACAAAAAGGGAACAACATTAGCTTACTGAGTTTAAGTTAAGATTGTTCCTTACCGTTAGATTATTGCCGGAGATGACGGTGACAACAAGCGGCGATGAGGGGAGGGGACACCAAAACTTATGCGTGCTGGACCGCGCCTGGCTACATTCCCTGGCGAGATGGGCTGTGCCGGGTTTTTTTTAACTTCAAATAAGACCGGACCGGCCCATCACTAATTAGGCCCTTTGGGGCCCAAATCAATTTTTTCAGAAGTGTAATTCATTAAGTTAATGTAATAAATCACCAACAACTAAAAGATGCATCCACCAATTTTCTCTATATAAGAAAAAATTGCATTATATTAGTTCTTTAGCTCATTCGGTCGTGTTTCGCCGTAATGAATTGTGAATATAATATTCAAATTATATCTTGATAGTTGGTGGATTATTTTTCCACAAAGAAAAAGAATAAAGAATATCTGATAAGACATGTTATTTGTGTACCCACGAAAAATTACTTTCAAAAGTTTGAATTAGCTAGCTATAGCAGCGACAAGAGGATAACCGGTTAAGCTTCATAAGTACACAAGACCTCAAAAATGTTGAATTGCCAAGTTCTCTAATGTGGTCAAATTAAGTAATGGCATGTAGGTGGAGAAAAAGCATCAAAACAAACAGTATTAATCTCTATATTTAAATTTGTATTACATGCTGGTTTTTGTCTCTATATTTGAATATTCTTGACTACTTTGAAGGTTGACCAAAATCAAATTGATCTTTCCTTCATTTATACTCCTGAAATATTTCATATATATAACAGTTCACCGTGTGTCCTCTAGGTCTCCATCTTTGACAAATTTTATATAATACTGAAGTATCGACCGGATAGTACAAATAAAGTCCGGTTACAAGCTTCTATAACTAATTCTATGTTTAGTTCTTCTTACAATGGAGTTGATCGCTATACGAATCACAAAAATAAAGAAAACTTTGTCAATGTAGCGCTTCAATAATTTAACTAGTCCATACTTAGGAACACATGCAAAAAGGGACTACAGATCTATATATTGGAAGTACAATAAAATCCGCCATTAAATTTCTTCAAAGGTTCTCTAGTAGAAAAATTCATACGAAACATCCGACACACGAAAAAAAAATGCATTAAACAAAGATAATTTTTACAGCCCTATCTAGCTGATAATCCACATCAAAGACAACAACAACTAAAGAAATGAAAAAGAAACAACTAAACTAGAAATACAAAACTTGAATATTGAACTAAAAATTAGTAGTTGATCATCTTCTCAAGTATAGCACTTGTTAGTAGAATAAGTAGTGGACAATTCACTAGGACATGGAGAAGAATCCCACAGCAAGTTTGACTTCCATGCATCAGTCAAACTCAACGGATAGCTATTGGGAAATGCAATAGACCTCACACTCATACTCCCCCACTCATCATCTAATTGTCCAATATTTTGGTCTTTTAATAGCACTCCCTCTTCTCCATGACCAAGATTAACCTGCATATCCTCAGACAACACCGCTGAAAAGCCGTTACACTGCTCGTTTAACGTGTTAAAATCGACGTTCTCGTGCAACATGTCGAGCAACAACGAAGAAGTGTCTACGTTGGTGGTGGAACTCGAGTGTGGTTTGGATGTTTCGGTGGAGGATATTGTGTAGCTAGTAGTGAGTTGATCTCCATTTGAGATTGAGACTTGATGACATGTTTTGTTTTCCATTTGATGATTATAAAGTGGTTTATAAGGAGGAAAATATATGGGAGAGAAACTTGACTGTTGTATATCATTGCAAAAGCCAAAATTGAAGGGAATATTGTTAGTTTTGTTTGGCATTGTTATATTTCCAGTAGTGAACTGAATATTGTTAATGGAATGAGGGTTTATGATATCAGATGTTGTTGTTGTATCAAAAACTGGGGACACCCAAGAATGAGAGAGAGCCCTTTGTGTACTTGAGTTAGCTTTCTTGAAAATCCTGCATATTGCCCATGCTTCCTATAAAAAAAAAGTATATAATAATTAGTTTAAATTCAACAAGTATTTTTTGTCCCACTCTATGTTCCACGTACGTTGTTGTGCAGATGAATCATGTCATTAATCTTAATACATAGACAGCGAGGAGTTATATCTGACACAGAGTGTGACAGAAGATCTTCGGATGTTTAAATTATTTACATCTATTATAAGATAATCTTTGAAAGAAGATGAACATAAAGAACTATTTTTTTAATATGTAAACTTACATTTGCAGGAATATTTTTGTCTAAATATCTCTTTGGTGAAACTGAGTCTGAGACTGAGGGAAGTCTAAACTCATGCATCATCCAGTCGGTTTTGATTCCTTTAGCTGCTCTTCCTTTGTAGAAAACGAGAGATTTTTTCAAACCAATGCATTTCGAGCCTTCTGAAGAGTAGATTGGTCTATCAGTACCCGTTGCTTTCCAAAATCCAGCTCCAGTTACTCGGTTAGGCCGGGTGCTGTTACGGTACTTACGGTCCCTCGGACAGTAGAAGTACCATTCTTTTTCTCCGGTTGTAGCCAACTCTGATTGAACCAAAAAAAAGAACACCAAGACAAGAAGTTAGCTCTCATAATCTCAAGAAAAGCATGAAAATAATAAGCCAAGTACATTATTTTTGAATCGCTTTAAATCTTTAACACCGCAAATCTTTTGTACCAAAACAGTATACCCTTTTGTGTATCGATTTACGAGTACGTGATATAACTTGTGGTGAGATCTTAAAGCACGCAAATAGTTTAAATGAATATTTATCCGAAAGAGTTTGTTCTTACTTGGAAGATCCCATGGGTCGTATTTATAGATGTCGAGTTGCTTGATGAGTTCAATGGAGAGAGGTTTGTGCTGTATCTTCCTCTTTAGATAAAACCCTACAAGTTCTTCATCAGTTGGATGAAATCTGAACCCTGGAAGCATCACCTCATCAACTTTATCTATATCATTTCTTTCCTCCATACCCTCTAGCTATTTTCTTCTCAAGAATTACAAACCCTAATAAATCTCTAGAACACTAAGGTTTGAACAAAGCAAAATAACACAATTAATAAATGTTTTGAAACACCAAAACAAATTGCACAAAACATGCACCTGAAAAACTTGTGCTTGAACAATTAAAAACCTAGCTAAAAAGAGAAGCAAGATTTACGAACTTTTTGTGAGTGACCTAACTAAAAGCATGCAAGTAAGTCCAAGCAGAAGAATGAATGAAAGTTTGAAGAGTGAAGTTCAGTTAATATGAAGCAAAAATGCATGCACCCCGAGGAGGAGTCTGCCTCCGAAGGATCAGCCGCCTTTCCTGGTGACTTTAAAGAAGCTTGTTTTTGTATTCACAAAGATATCACAAAAGAGAAGAACTCGACTACCAAGAAAAACCCCAAGTCAAGAAAATATATATAACAAGTCCTTGCTATGACTATTATTTCACATTTAATAGGAAGAATTACACAAAGACCTCCTAATGTGTGGAGTAATTACATGGACAAGACAACCCTTTGTGTTTGGAAAATTTTACAAACATCATCATTGTGGTTAATTAATTTCCGTTTGAAATCTGCTAGATTTTATTGACCATATAATTTTAGGCCCCTCATTTATTCTGTATAATAATATAGGGAAAAAGTCTCACTTATAGTTTTTTAGAAAATGGAAAATATAAAAAACAAAGGGTAGTTTCGAAAGTTTTAGTAAATTCTTTACCACGTCAGTTGGGATTTGATGTCTTAATGTGTGATCAGATATACACTACAAAAGGTGTCTATGCAATGTAGTACATATTTAGAGGGTGTTTGTGTAATTTTTCAAACATGAGAGGATGACACAGTACTTACTCCATTCCTCAGTGGTGTTTGTGTAATTCGCCCTATTCAATATTGACCAACGAAGCAATTTGTATTTAGTTTATGTCCATATTGAGGAATCTCAAGGACCACTAAATCTACCCTCATTGAGATTAGTATATTTAATAAGTTTTTACATATGCGCCTATTGCTGAGATTAGTTAATATAAGTATGATCTTATTAATTATCTTGCATGTGAAGACAAAGCAAGCTTCTAAATGCATGGCTTGTACATTAATTAAGAGGGTGTTTGAAATGATATTTGGAAGTGTGGACCGAAAACAAGTTCCAATGCAAAAGCTCAAAATTATATTCAGCTGCCAAATTCCTATGAGACTTTAGTCAGTCGTCTCAGAGTTTATTTTGAGTGGAGTCAGTAGGGCAGGTCTCAGGATCCAAAAATGCCACCTTCTATTCCATTCCCAAGCTTCTATTCGACTGACTTGTCAGATTTGACTAATAAAAATGTAAATGGAACCTAAGATTCTCTAACCTATATGGGTTTAGTCATAAGGTCTAACTAAAGTGTAAAGATATATATTGGACCACAAAATCTGTAAGCTTCATAATTAAAAATATATATTCTTCATCAAGACTATCTGTAGTTGACCATTTTGGGTTGTCATTGATTTCTGCCTATGACATTATTTGAGTCCCAGAATTACCTCTAATTCAGAGCAGGCTTAAAAAAGTTGACTTTGTTGATGAGATAAATAAAACTGATGGCAATATCTAAGTCTCCACACATATATGACAATTTTGCACTTGTATTTCGGCCTATTTATAGTTTAATATCGGCATGCATATATATACCCTTCTTATGTACTTTTTTATGTTTTCGCAACTAAAAGCTTTTATATACACTAGGAAAAGGTGACTAAAACAAATCATTTTAGTATGCATTTATGTATATGGCTTTCACTCTTGAATTTAATATTTTAAGCTGTTTTTTTTTTAAATATTATTGTGTGTACATATAGCTGATCTGTAGGGAATTTAATTACTGTATATTAGAGCCATAGATTTCTATGCAAAAAAAAAAAAAACTATCAATTTAGAGAGCTATACATTAATACTTTAACTTTGATTTTTGTTAGCGTGGTTCATTTCCTTGGGCTAATATCTGAACCCAAAAATTCATTAGTTTAAGTTTAAATGGTAGCAGCAAACTCATTAATAGTTTCTAAAAATAAAACACCACCTACTTTTTACTCATAAAGACAAGTTTTAGCACAATAATAATTTTATTCACCACTTCGATCAAAAACTAAAAACGTTCTTTAAAAAAGGTCACAACAAAGTTTTTAATAAATAAAGAACCCAAAATTTATAACCATTAGTTTGACAAAAAATTTACGCAAGTTTTGGTGTTTTTCTTTCTTCTTTCCTTAATTTTTTTCCAGATTTTGACTGATTTCAAGTTATCTATCAGGTTTTGTATGTTTTATTGTTTCATTCCAATTAAATTTTGATTTGAATGATTTAAGTGTTAAAGTATTATATTTACTTCTAAATAATTTAGAATAAACTATTTTCTTACATGTCAAAAATATAGTTGTAAGTTTCCGGAACCATGAGTACTATTACGTACGCACTATTATACAAAAGAATTTTTTTTGCAGAGAGAGGTACTTTTTTAATTTTTTGATGAAAGAGGTTTTATATATTGCCTTTGTGCTAGATTACAAGGGCATTTGCTGCAAAGAACCCTTTGTTATATAGATAATTTCTTGGCTTAGTATAACAAAATGATGACGTAATTGGCATTTATACAGTATAACATCTGGTTAACGGGGCACATGTTTGGGTTTTTATAAGTTTCAAGAGTACTTTTTTTTTTCTTTTGTTGATGAATATGAGTTTGATAAGTAAGGGAAGAGAGTAACTCAACACTCAGGAATCAGGATAATCAGCAATATCTACTGATCAATTTCTCCCTTAACATATCAAGATATATATAATACTATCGCTATATATGGGCTCTTTTAAAAAACTAAATCTCTGGTGCATATCCAAATAAGAATTTCAAAAGAAAAATTTACCCGGCCCCAAACGGTTTTAAATGGTTCTTTAATCATGACGTCTAGAATGGGCATACGAACTTCTTAAAAGTAAAACTCCCAAATCCGTCAAGCCATGCAAATAATTTCAGGAATCAGCTAATTATCAAATACGAATAATTAAATTTAGGATATGATAACCCGTCTTATAACTTATAAAAGAAGAAGAAAAGTCGAAAGTACTAGAGAAATCAATCTTAAAAATATGATAACTGAATATCGTGCCTGTAAGTTGTTGAAGTAAAAGCAATAGCATCAAAATTTTTGTTTGAGTGTACAGTACAAAACCAAACAATAACATGTTTTCCTTAGGTTTTACGCATTAATAAATAGTAATACTAAATAAAATGCATGTACCGAGTTAACTCTTACCAACTTAAGTTAAAGTTCTGGCTGGCCCATATACATAAATTAAGGACAGAATTAATCACAACTCACTTGGATGTATACTTAATGAGATCTCGGACAAATTATTTATATTTATGTTTTGTGTACCAGTAACACAATTTACTAGCTTGAAGCTACTTTTAAAATGATTAAATATGCGGAATATAGCTGAGGGGTCTTCAATATGATTTGATTTCACAGTTATTTGCGAGGCAGAAGTCAATTATCTTGGATTTTGCAGCCCTTTTTGAAATTCATGACATGGATTTCCTCAAAAATTTCTTGCTTCTCGAAGAGCAATTATATTTGCTAACTTTTTTCAAAGCCCACATATACAAAAGTTTGAATTTCCTCACCCACTCACTCTTTCAAAATTCAACTAATTGCTTAATATGCATTTAATTTAAGTTTCTCGTACCAAAGTTTTCCCAACCGTGTCTTCAATGTGGATGGCAATAATAGTACTCACAATTATATATGGAAGGGGTTTCACTGAGTCAAATGCCTAACTTTGGGACTTCAAATAATAGCAAACTCCCAAAACCTAACCCTCGTTTGGAGCCTTTCTTGTCTGTTGTTTGACCTAGGTTTTGCTTCCCAAACGTGCATTGTGAAAATATGTGTCACGTCCCAAACAAAAAATTAACTCTTTTCTAATTCTTCAAACTTTCAACTCCTCCCCATGCATTAATTTTTGGCCTAATTAACTGCAACTAGTCAAACCAAAATTTGTACTCAAAGCTTTGAGCTAAGGGAAAATCGAACATGGGATCCAACTTTGTAACAGCTAACTAATTAACTAGCTAGTCGGCTAATTTGAGCAATTAATTATGATCACAACTAAAGTCATATTATATAAAATATATAAGGGAAGAAACAAAACTTCAAAAATACTCCATACAAATTTAGAAAGAAAAATTCGTTACTTGTTACATAATCAATATTGCCTCAACTCCCATGCACTATATGTAGTCTATTTCCAAGTAAATGAGGTAATTAAGTTTTGTCCACTTGCCCTGAGGTTTGGGCTTTCGGTAAACACTTACTTCTACTTTCAGTTTCTGAGACTAACTCGTAGTCAGTTCACAATCCAGCCTGTCTGTTTCAGGGGCAAGTTTGTTCTTTTTACATTTTAGCGGTTCTTAAAAAATGCTGACAATTTTTTGGTTGTTAGTGTATATTAGTTACGAAGTAAGTTAATTTTCTTAAATTGATTTTTCTGCTGTTCTTTGAAGCTTATATAAACCAAAAAACCTTTGATTCTTTTTTTGTTTTTTGTTCTGAAAATTGCGCGTCTCTCTCCTTTTTTTTTTTTTCACATTTTATATTAATGTGTCTAAACAGGCTTTCACAACCGTGTGCAAACCATTTGTCAAAATGAGTTTGCCCAACATGGGTACCAGCATAATGTGACTATGAATGTTGGTCCATTGGGCTTATCCTCCCACAAGTCTCATTAATGCTAAGTATTCTCTTAGCATTAGTTTATAGGAGTCAGTCTTCTTAGGTTTCATTTTATCACACACACACACAAAAAAAAAATAAAAAAAAAATACAAAGCATTCATATTTTTCCTTTCGAGTTATATAGTAGCCATTTGGTCATAGAGTTTAGGTAGAGTTTCCAGTTTGCCATGGTTATTGCTAATAGAATTATTCTATGCTTGTATCTTGCAAGACATGCGCTCATGTTAATCTAGACATCATGAAGGAGGCAAATATGTTTTATGAAAAATGTGATTTACGTGTCTCTAGCTTCTTGTTTTAATTTTGTAATTCAAGTAGAGAGGTTGAGTTCTATGTTGTGATTTTTGGTTCACTATATTAATTTGCCTATTTGTTTTTCTTTTGTTCTTATATTATAACCAATAAGCTTAAAATATATTATTTATTCATTGAGACGAACATGGTGTTTGACAACAATCTCTAATTTAAAGAACTTTATTATTTTTCAAAATTTCTTTATAAGAATATTATGTTTATATATTTTATGAATGTCTAAAAAGATGATTGTGCTTACTGTTGGAATTAGATTAAAACAAGCCCAAGAGTAATTCCCGAAGCCAATCACAAATGCCTACAAGTAACATTTCTAGTTTTATTCATCCTTAGTGTCTACCACGGGCTTTCCGAGTCTCTGAAACTTGGCATTCACAATGTGTTGATCTCTTGCGACTCAAAAATGGTTGTCCACCTCCTCTACGTACTCTCAACTCTCAGGCAGCCACCCGCACAACCAACTTATTGATTCTTGTCGCCAGGCCATGGAGAAGTTCGACAGTTACATCATTAGGCATGATTTCCGTGAAACAAATTTTGTGGCGGATCACCTTGCCAATCTTGGCCACTCTATTCCTTATGGACTTCAATTCTACCCTCATCCTCCAATGGACTTGGCATTCTTCCTGCTCTTCGATACCATTGGGGGTAATTAGCTTTCGTAATATTGTTGTTTAATTGCTAGTTGTTTCTTTCGGGGTGCTCCCCTTCCATTGTACGAAAAAAAAAAAAAGTACTTCAATCCGTGACGACATATAGTAGAATTATTTTTTTTGTTACACTATTAAATGCATCTTTTATATTTGGCTTCTATTAATTAGCATAAAATGTCTTTTGGCACAAAATGAAATTATGAACGGAGCAATTAGATCAAATAAATACTTGTTAACTATAACAAGCAAAATTGTATAACTTCGGATCCCATTTAATTCAATTACATTTTCTAGCTATAGACTTAACCCCTTCTAAATAGAATGCTAGATATTGCGAGATCTCAGAAGATTACTAAACATCAAGTTTTCAATTTTGTCATCACCACCAGGACAAAGAAAGAAAGATTTCTCGAATTTCACATGTTTTGCTCTCTAACTACAATTTGCTTGTAGGATATGTTTGCATGCTCTCCACAAAAAGATCTTGAGTTTATGTAGAACTTTTATTCCCCAAATGAAATTCCAGGTCGTGTTAATTGTAGTGCTCCCTTCACATTTTTGAATTTCTTCTTCCCAAGTTATGATTAATGATTAAAATGGATGCACTTTTGATCGAAAAACTACATGTTTTAGAGTAGTACCACACCATCATATCGTCATTATGGTTAGCTCCAAGTTGAATTTGGAGAATCTCATCCATGTCTTCTCTTGCCAAAACATATCACTTAGGAGCTAGGTTGACATCCACCAAATTGTCAAATCATCAGTGAGAGAACTAACTTTAGCATCAATTCTATACTTCACTAGGAAGTCCTCATTATCTTGAAAACCATACGGTATACGAAGCCATTTATCACCTTACATCCTATCAAAGCACCGATCTCGATCCTCCACCGAGTTCCTACTTCAACCACAACCTTCACTTCACAAGTACATCGCTGAATAAATGACGATATCCATCAGATTTAGCATCTCAGGATAATGGTTTTCTTAAATACTTTGCCCTTATATAAAACAAAAGGTTAGAATATGTAAATGAATATAATCAATATGGTTGTGGGTGTCCAATATATAGTTCACAATATTAGTTATGTAAGTGGTTTTAGAATGTATTGATTCATTATAAACTATTACTCTCAATGCACATGAAACAAAATATTACCGAACTTATACATACATATATAATCATTTGTTCGTATTTATATAGGGTTTAGGATATTACCGAACTCTCAAGTGCAAGGCCCAACTTCCATAATCTATCCTCATATAGCGAAGGATATCCAATTATATCTACGGAATTGTTTGACCATGGATAAGCCCTAAATGTACTGTTTCGACTTTCGAGCCCAAGATCAAAAGCTGCAACTTATATACACAGGATTGTGCCTTCAAGTCTGAAGATGCGTGACAACTCACAAAAACAGAAATTTAATTTTTTTATGAGAAGGCATGATAATGTTCTTATGTACGTATGTATATATATATATATATATATATATATATATATATATATATATATATATATATATATATATTTCGTTATAATATAGGGAAGTTCAATTTGGGACTTGGAAACTTTTTTAGTACGATGAGAGACAGGTGTGTTACAAGATTGGGCGATTGATACGTTTTTCATGGTCTCTTACATTTTATCTTTAAAAATGACAAGAGTGGAATTATTTATATTCACCTAGCAAAAGAAAAAGATCAAACCACTTTGTATGTTTTTTCGAGTAAAAGATCAACGTTTTGAGAAACAAATATTACAATTAACATATAGGAACTTCATTATATACATATATATAATAATAATTAGACAGAAATGGCAATTATTGAAGGGGTTTAAATTTTTGTTAATCTTATTGGACGTATGGGGTCTTGCTCTTCAGTTGGTATATAGTTTATTCCAATCGTCTTTTCATGATTATCTTGGTTAGCTTTATGGTTGGTAAAATGAAACGTAAACACTAACATTAAGAAAAAGTTGCATTACATTAGATACCTTAATTTTGTCCTTAAGAAAATGTATTCTCGAGAAAAACGGCCATTTGACAACAATAGCTACATCACTTCTTGTCCATGTCTACAACTCTATACTATATACCTAAATTTGTTAGTAAGCTCACCTACACAAAAGGGGCATTAGCCTACTTTAAGGTCCACGGCAATGATTGTGGACCACCATCCTCGACGGCCATGCTCTATAAATTCGCCTTAATTAATTCATGATTTTAATTTAATGCACCTCGTTTCAACAGTTGACTTGCATTGCTAGATTGTACCGACTTTGTTAAGGCCCATACTTCTTTTTTAATTCCCCTATCACGTGACTTATTAAATAAGTAGAGTCTAGAATATTGCTAGTACGTATACTATTACCAATTAAATGAAATTAATGACCAGTCTAGTCACACTTGCAATGGTTTAGAATCTTTCTCCAAAAAATAAAAGAAAAATATCATCATTATGTTTGATCCGAAATCAACTAAAAAGCTACAATTAGTTTTACACATCTAAATACTACAATAACAATCAAATATATAATTAGTAGTTTCGTACTACTTGGGTTTGCCCACATGAATCCAAACGAAATTCACGTCGAGTTCCATGCACACATAATCTTTTCTCATTCACTTGCTCTTGTTGAGCAGAAGATTTTTCCTGTCGTTTCACATATAACATTCACATTCTTTTTTGTCGTCCTCGTATGCTATGAGTTTGCTTTGGATCAAGAATTTTAAAGTGTTGACTTGTGCATCTCCGAATCGTATTATTAATATAACTGAACCACCTCAAGGGATGTACTTACATCTTCTCTAAAACTTAGGTCGAGTTCCACACATAATTCCACATATATTAATACATCTAAATGGATGATGAAAAATGAAGAAATTTGTCGGCAATTAAACTAATTTATGTTCTCCAAGACTTATAAAGGTGTATTTGATACATGATCAAGTAGCAAGAAGTCTAATTACAAATTATAAGTTTGTATACTCAATTAGATATTTGGATATGAAATTACAATGTGTTTAAGTAGACACTCTATCAACAACATAATAACAATTACTTAAGATTTAGACTTTACAATCTCCAAGAATAGTCTAGTTGGATAAATTGATGTAATTCTTTTCTTGGATCTCAATCCTCTGAGATAGCAATTTGATTTTACTACTTCTTGATCAATGCATGCCACACCAAGTTTTCTTAACCTGGTTTGCAACTTTGCATAGACTAATATTATTTATAAATTACATTGTCTAATCCAACGATTTATCTAGTGCCCGCTCAAAGAATATCGGCAACACAACTCCTTTGGCATTAAGTACATAACTAATAATAAAGATTTAGTTAAGCTACTTTTTTTCTACAAGGTCCACACCAATGGTGGGTGATCTTAAAGTTGTATAGTTTGGACTTTAATTTTTTTGATTTCTTCATCAAATATTCCGATCGTACTAAAAACGGGCATTTTCTACTTTTTGATGGCCTTAACATTCAATTAATATAATAGTTATCTTACACTAGTGCTCCAGCTACATCTAGATCTACTCTCCTCGATCATAGCCATGTTTTGTGCTGAATCTTCCCATGCTCCTAAGCCCTAAGTCCTCACCAAAGTACAGTGGACCTCCCCGTACTGGATCCACATGATGTGGGTCCCACTGGGCACAATTACAATAACTAATGATCTTTCTTTTTTCACGTGTGGGCCCAGTATTAGACTAAAACAGCAGATCCAGTAGTGGGGGCGCACTTTCGTGCACAACAGTAAACGCGGAGATGGTGAGATTTCGAGCCCTTATGCCATCCCCACCATTCATTTATTGCTCAACAAAAGAATCAAAGTGTATATTTCATGTTTGGCCCAACTAATTTTGACTAATTACAAATGTGGCATTGTAACAATGTTAGAATTTAGTTGAATTTAGTACTTCATATCTTATTATTTTCAACTTTCATGTGGATTAAATTGTATATGTTTACTTTGGTGTAAATAGTAGACCCACGACGGACGGCTAAGTGCAAAAAATGTTATTGCAGAAAGGGGCGCACATGTGCCAATTGGAATCATTTAGGGACATAATGATTAGCACGGGAAAAATGCAAAATAAATCTCGTGCCTTTGAAGAAATAACAATGCTGCTTAAATAGCCGTATGTGCGGTGATTTTAGTTTTATATTTTTCATAAATATAATAATAAGGATATTATCATATGATATAAAACTCAAAATGAACATTTATAAGTATATCGTGGATAAAGACATTGCTAAAATTAAACTTTTGTTCGTAAAGCTCTTCAACGTTAATGAATCAACAAAATATTGTGAATAGAATACAATGGTTTATCATCTTTATCAATAAACTGAGAAGTGGGAATGGGGGTGTGAAAAAAATACTAACTGCATTATGAACTTGATCATGATCAAGAAAATCTAAAGCAACTTTTTTGGAGACAACATGGACACAACTGACTCTATTTTTATGCCTCACGCCATATATTTTATCGCATGCTATGAACAAAATGATATAATTATGTATAAAGTGTTTCTGCAAGACGAGGAACCATATCAACGTGGAACATGCAAAAGGCTCCTTTAAATAACTTAAATTCTGAATTAGTGGATGATTTCGCGAACAATTCAATTCATGAAATTAAACAACTTTTAAAACTTAAATTACGCTTTAAACTTCTACTTTTTAGAAAACACCACCTAAACTGAACAAAATCATTTCTCACTATTTGAATAGTACTTTCTTGCTAAGTATACAAAATTACAAATAACTAAAATGTATTTGTTGATCGTTGTGGGGGCAATTTCTAGCCATGTGATCTTTTTATATCGTGTCTTAAGTTACACTATAGTGTCATTTAATGCTAGCCTTTCCCAAACTTTATCATAGATAACTATGCAACATTAACTTTTATATAGATTATTCATCAATTACACTATTCACTCAACTAAACAACCACCTTAAATAATCACTTGATCATGTCTTTATATTGTTAGAATTTAAAACACATCGCACATTTATAGGAACAATTTCGTCATACATCTAAAATTGTAGGGCCATCTTAATCGACTCCACTCCTTGCAATTAATTATACTATTATACAAGGACCAATTTGCAAATATCCATCTCATGATTGAATAGACTCTAGCATTAAACAACCAATAAACAACCAAGATATTTGTCGATCAACATCTAGAGAGAGAGAGAGAGAGAGAGACGTGTATGCTCGATCTATATATGCCAAAGATAATCACCGATTAAATCCAACAATAACAATGTTGGCGTGAAGATTTTTGTGAAGATCAACTCTAGGGTTCTAAGTCTACGTCAAAATATAAAAAAAAAAGCATAAAGGTACGAGCTTTTTTTTCAGATCAATTTTGCGTCAATTAATGCGATTTGTTGATGAGATTTAATGCTTCATTCAATATTTATGATTATAATAGAAGTCGCCTTCAGATATAACAACCTCATTTTCGCGGCGATTTGTGTTTTTTGAAGGTTGATTTAATGTCTATTGCGTTATAGATTCGAGGTGGTGATTTGTTGAATTTGTTCCTGAGTAAAAAGATGTTTGATTTTGTGAATCAGTTAACATTTAGATCTGATTTAGATTCCATTAGCTGATGACTTGATGTATGTATGTAAATTGGATCTTGATAATAATGTGGCTGAGGATCTAACTCATGTGATATGGCATTCACTGTCAGTTGCTTTTGAAATGCGAAATGCATATTTAGGTTGAGAATTTGGAGATAGTGGTTATCGAGTATCGATCCGAAGAGTAATCGTTGCCTGCTTATTTTGCTAGTTTTCAAATAACAGAGTTGATTTAGAAGGAGATAGGATTGAGATTGTGGATGTGATCTGGTAGATAACTATTTTTTGCCATTATGGTCAAGTTAAATATGGATCTAGATCATATTTTGTGTGCATGTTTCTATGTTTAGGCTGATTTGATTATGTATATTAGTATAGGTTACGTATTTTGATTGTTGGATTAGAATGACTGCTAATTTAGGCTAATCTTTTCTGTGATCTAAATTTGGGTAAAATACGTATTTCAGGGCCATTTATGGCGAACAAGTTTAATTCAGGGGACAGTAGGACTAGGAGTTCTGTGTCGATTTTCATTGTAGCTGGTCTGTGCTGTTTCTTCTACCTACTGGGAGCATGGCAGAGGAGTGGGTTTGGGAAAGGGGACAGCATTGCATTGGAGATGACCAAGAGTGGATCAAACTGTAACATTCTCCCGAACCTCAATTTCGAAACCCATCATGCTGGTGAAGCTGGGATCATTGATGAGTCTGATTCCAAATCAACTGCTTTCGAGCCATGCCATTCTCAATACACTGATTACACGCCCTGCCAAGATCAGAGACGTGCAATGACGTTCCCAAGAGATAACATGATCTACCGTGAGAGGCATTGCCCTCCTGATGGAGAGAAGCTTCATTGCCTTATTCCAGCTCCTGAAGGATATGTAACCCCGTTTCCATGGCCCAAGAGTCGGGATTACGTCCCTTATGCCAATGCTCCATATAAAAGTTTGACAGTTGAAAAGGCTATTCAGAATTGGATCCAGTATGAGGGCAATGTGTTCAGGTTCCCTGGTGGAGGGACACAGTTTCCTCAGGGGGCTGATAAATACATTGACCAGCTGGCTTCTGTTATACCAATTGCAAATGGAACTGTTAGAACGGCATTGGACACTGGTTGTGGGGTATGTTGACTGCTAAATGTCCTTCATTAAGTTCTACACTTTACTATGTACTCATCTTATGACTTTTATGACCATCTCTTCATTATCAGCTTATGATATTTGTGTGGTTAAAGATTCCATCTCCATGTTATTGTTTTAGGTTGCTAGTTGGGGAGCATATCTCTGGAAAAGAAATGTCATAGCAATGTCATTTGCACCAAGAGACTCACACGAAGCCCAGGTTCAGTTTGCTCTTGAAAGAGGTGTACCTGCTGTTATTGGTGTTTTTGGAACGATAAAACTGCCATACCCATCTAGAGCTTTTGATATGGCTCACTGCTCTCGTTGCCTCATTCCTTGGGGGGTGAATGGTAAGAATCATATGTTATATTTCTCTGACCAATTGATACAAAATGTTCCATATCAATCTTGAGCTGCTGGAAAATATGGCATAAATTGCTCTTTTTTCTCTTTGCAGATGGACAGTATATGAAGGAAGTTGATCGTGTGCTTAGACCTGGTGGCTACTGGGTGCTTTCAGGTCCTCCAATCAACTGGAAGACTAACTACAAGGCATGGCAGCGACCAAAAGAAGACCTTGAGGAAGAACAGAGAAAGATTGAAGAGGCTGCTAAACTTCTCTGCTGGGAAAAGAAGTCGGAGAAAGGTGAAATTGCTGTATGGCAGAAGAAAATGGATACGGATTCTTGTCGTGCTGCACAGGAAAATTCTGGAGCAACATTCTGCAAAGCTGAAGATTCTGATGATGTCTGGTATGCATAAATATCTAAACGAGCACATATAAGAAGTCTGGTAGTTGCATCATTTTCACTATTATGTGGGTGCTTATAGTTAATGTATTATGGTACTCACTGTCTTACAAGTTATTTTGATGTTTCCTCTGTTTATCAGGTACAAGAAAATGGAACCATGTATTACTTCATACAACAATCCCAACAGTGATGAAACTTCTAGCAGTGGTCTTAAACCATTTCCCGAGAGGCTTTACGCAGTTCCCCCCAGAATTGCAAGTGGCTCAGTCCCCGGAGTTTCTGTTGAGGACTACCTGGAGGACAACAAGCAATGGAAAAAGCATGTCAATGCCTACAGAAAGATTAACAAGATCATTGACTCCGGAAGGTACCGCAACATTATGGATATGAATGCTGGTTTTGGTGGTTTTGCAGCTGCTCTTCAATCTCCTAAACTGTGGGTCATGAATGTTGTACCCACCATTGCCAAGAAGAATACCCTTGGTGTTGTTTACGAACGAGGATTGATTGGTATCTATCATGACTGGTATGCCTTCCATTCATATTTTCTTTAGTGTTTTTTCGCCTGGAGTTATGCTGCCTTTTGGGGTTTATTGCTGATTCACTTTGTTATTTTTAAACCTACTTGAAGTTTCTGTTTTTGCTGTTTATTTTCCCAGTTTAGCTTTAAATGTTATTGCTTGCACAAAATGATACCTTCTTCCTAGAGTGAGCTCTTCTGAACGCGACTTGATATCATCACCGCATGTAGCCTTAAGGATACGTCAAGGTTAAGTTCTTCATTGTTTCAGCAACCAAAAGAGATACTTCGCTAATTTGACCATATTACAAATGTTCTGGTTGAAGAACCACACTGTCAATATGCATGTCTTAAGCTAGCTTGATCGATAGAAAAAAGAAAAGGAAAGAAAATCTAGCCCGATAATGCTCTTATTAGGCTGTGAATATTCCTGAATCTTTCCTCGAGTCTATTCTTAATAGGCTCAAACTTATAGGTGATTACTGAAGTTCCAAGTTTCACGATGGCCAATTTTTAGTTGTGAGTTTATATGATCTCATATGATTATGTTTGTTTTTGTGCTTTTTTTCTTAACTAATATATTTGAAAAACATTGATTAGTTTCAGTAATCTTATGCTTGTGATTTTCTTTCCTTAGGTGTGAAGCTTTCTCTACATATCCAAGGACTTATGATCTCATCCATGCTAATGGCGTTTTCAGCTTGTACAAGGACAAGTAAGTATTTGCCATCCATTGAATTTTGATAGGTCATTCTTAAATACAACTAATTAGGCACTAATAGACGAATGGATAAAATGCTTTTATATGAGGAAATTAAATGAGAAAATTCCGAACTACTTTGAGGAATCTACAGGAGTGTGAAGATAAGATGTTATTTTTGATGTTGTTAGCTTATCATTGCTCTCCCCAGGCAACTGTGCTGGTCTTTGTTGAGTGAATGAAGGGTGTTGGGCTTAAGTTGCTCAAAATCCTTCTCTCTTTTTATTTTTCTTTCTTCTGCAGCACATTTGTGAATCCCCTTGAAAAGTATAAACCTTTTTCTGACATAAGAACTTCAAGGATATTGAGAGCTACCAGAGTATTACCTAGCTGAGGTTTTATGTATGTGAATGAAGTATTTCAGTTGTTATATGTGTGCAGATTAAGAATATTAAAGATCTACATGCTTCACAAGTTTGCTTAAACTTGTTCCTGGTACTTTATTTTGGGTTTGACTGGTGTTAGGTTATAACTTCGATTATGAGTCCATACATAGAAACAAGGGAACAATTAATAAATAATGAAGATAGTGTTTCTTGGTTCCTTCTAAGTATGTTATCCATACTTATTTTCTTATACTATTGGCTGAGGCGTAGCTCCTGATACTTCTTGCGTGCTCATATAAGACCATTTGTGAAGGCGCAAATATATTTTTCTTCCTGAAGAATCTGTTTTACATATTAGTTTCTTGTGACTTCCCCGAATGCTGATTTTCTCCATAGTTTGGGTTATTTTGTGCATATTTGGATGAGTTATTAAGTCTTGGAATATTTAACCCAATTCACACAATTGAAACAGGTGTGACTTCGAAGACATTTTATTAGAGATGGACCGAATTCTGCGACCAGAAGGTGCAGTTATATTCAGAGATGAAGTTGATGTACTTGTGAAGGTGAAGAAGATGATTGGAGGTATGAGATGGGATTCCAAAATGATGGATCACGAGGATGGACCCCTTGTTCCTGAGAAAATACTCGTTGCAGTTAAGAAATACTGGGTCGGGAACTCCACTTCTGCGCAGTGAAAGGCACCCGACACCAACTTTTAATTGATTATTGGCATCATTTCAAGCTGCAAATCCACTGATTTCCCACTCCACGTATACAGCAGTCATCTTTTCATTGCAAGAATTTTGCCAGGTGATAACTTCTCCACGGGGGTTCTTGGGGTGGATTGTGCGTATTTAACTAGGAAATTGGTTTTTAATGTGTAGATTGAACTGAACTTGTAACAGTAATTCTATCTATTTATTTCATTTGGAAATTTTCACCCCATCTTCCCCGAAAATAGGAAACAAACAGCAGTATCAATCTCTTGGACGATCGTATTTGTTATTCTTCTCCTTCTAGTTCTAGTTAATCAAGGTTTTGTCTATGACGGTGAAGTGCCATTTTTAAGCAATGTATTAGGTTTGACGTGCTACATATGGATTTGCTTGTTGAATGTGTAGGGAAATTAACAATCTTGTTGAGGCAATGAACATCATCATATAAAATTTCCAGCTTTTCTTTGCTTTTTGAACATCAGATTGGGTTTTCTATACCCAATTCTTATCAATAATTTCTTTCTGGATCATCGTATTCTTCTAAATTTCACCTTTCAGATTAAAACAGCACTTTTGTTTCTGTTGTTTGATTGATTGGCAATATATGCTGCTTAAAGTACAAACAACATGACACAAAAATATATTCATTTCGTCGTCGTAGTGCATTGTGAAGAACTTTTGTGGAGACTAAGAGTGACGCGTCGTTGGATAAAAGATGAAACAAAAAGAAAGAATTGTGGGGACAAGTTTAGTTAGACTTAGCCTAGGTCCAATATTATTTCTGAGTCAATGTCTAATCACAGATGCAGAAGGCATTAGAAATCTTAAAGACTTGATTTGGCATTTAATACTCTGGCTTGAGTGTTTTGTATTTTGTTGGCAATACGAGTGGATGATGGACTTTTGTTTGAAAAACTCGTTCACAAATTTGTCTGAATAGGATTGGGTTACAAGTTACAACTTCTACCTCGCGACCACACAGGCACACACTCTTCTTACGTTGATGTTAATAAATCATGGCACTATGATGAAGAATTAGTTCTAGTTCCGTTCCAGTCGTAAGAATGGTACTTTTTAGTGCGAATCAGTTATGTGGGGGCTTTTTTTTTGTCCAGCAAATAAAACATTTTATTAAAAAACCGAGTACCGGTAGTATTCAAACAACATTGCACAGCAGTAATCACCCCATTACAGAAATGCAGATTAAACAGAAATCTTACACACCCCCAAAGCAAATTCTAGGATTATTGACCCAATCAAAGAACGAGTAAATGAATCCTTTTGTTTGAACTTTATACCAATACCATAGTCTCGTCTGAATCGTCTCTACTAAGTAATCGATTTCCACCTGTTCGTTATTAAAATTAAATTTGTTTCTGTTGGGGAAGATGCAGCAATTTCTTTCTTAATTTTTGGCTTCTATTTACTTTATTCAATTGAATGAAAATAGGGTAATTATTTTGCTTTTATCAGTTTAACTTATTAATAAATCCAGTAAAACAAATGTTTTCTATAATAGTTAGATTTTTACTTATTAATAATTCCAGTAATTAAGCCATAAAATCTTTTGAACTGTAACTTTGAGTTTCAAATTTCAATTTTGTATAACTTTCAATGAATTTATTTAATAAATGAATATGTGAAAGTTTGAAAAAGAAAATATAGTTCTAAATCTTGAATTTTCAATATACAAATCACACAAATAAAAAAAAATTTAAGAATTACAAAAGCAAAAAGCAAAAAGTTGTTGAAAGGATAAAACAGACAACTTATCTCATTTTCAAAATCAATCTCTTCTAAACTTTTATTCAACCAAAACAAAATCTTTATATCACTATCTTCCTTATTCTATCCATCTCATATCTAATCAACTACAATCTCATCTAATCTCATCTTGCCAATCATACGCCCCCTTAATCTTTGAATTATGCAAAAAACCAAAAACTTATGGAGCTACGCAGTTGCAACCAACACCAGACTACTTTACTCAGTTTTCCTTGCACTCTATAGTACTGGGGCGTGCTTCAAAACCCCCTCCAGTTCTCTCTCAAGGGAATAAGGCATGTAAGTACCTAAAATCCTATCCCACATAATAAAGAATGTCTGTGAAAAATTGTATTTGTTCCCATAAAGCTGGTGGCCGAGTTGTTTCTAAACAAGAGGTGAAAGAGGTTTCCAGGTAGCCATAGCCCGCAGTGATCATCAACCGTCTTGAGCATCGCCAAGGAAAAGAAGAGGCTGGAAGTTGTAGGAGACATGCCTGAGGCAAGGATCGATAGAGCTCCACCAATTGTGTCGAGCAATCCCTCCAGAGGGTGGTTGTACAAAGCTCCAAACGCGTACGGAACAATGAGGCGATGATGTTGAGAATGAACGTGCCGGTACAAGAATTTGTTGTCGTGCATGTAACGGTGCATGAAATATTGCCAGGTATCCATAACCATCATTGCCACAAAGAGTTGTCGAGCAAGAACAACAAGGGACGAAGTGATCTGTTGATCAGCTTGTGCAGATTTACTGTCACTAGTACCAGTAATTAACCTACATGACATATTTGGATTGAATATTACACATCAGAAAAAGTGAACCTACGTGCGTAGCGGTTGCATGAAATAACTTTTCCATAATTAGAAAAAAACAATACAAACTAAATTATTAAAACTCACAGCAAAGACAATAGTGGCAGCAACAACATGAATAGCCTGCTGAAGCAGATCACCTTTGACCACATCTCCTTTAGGCACCAAATTCTTCTCGTCCTCATCAATCTTCGAGTGCCGCCTGTAATTCTCATGAAATGAACCTAAAATCACATATATCCCTGAATAAACCCAGTACACAACAATCGGAGCAAATGTACCCAAAATTTCGTCTGATACGTTCAAACCGAGCTCCATTTTCAGCAAAATTTCAATTTTTTCTTATGAATTAAAAAAAATTCGACAAACCACAGCGAAGAGAGCTAGAGATCCATATTAGGCCGGACTTGTCGAGTTTGTTTGTGTTTTAATAAGTAATAATAATTCGTTGAAATCGATCTTTATTAAGTTGGCATAGCAACAAATGCTAAATTGAGCGTGTGTACATGTGCCCTTGTAGTTTTTGACTCTTAACTTGGTAGAAATCAATCTTATTATAGTTAGCATGATATATAGCAACAAATGCTACATTGAGCGTGTGACATGAGCGCTTGTCTGTTGTTTGATCTATATACGTTTTGCTTCCAAACGTGCATTGTGAAAATATGTGTTACGAACAATTTAAACTCTGTCTTCTTCAAACTTTTGACTCCTTCCCATCATCCCATGCATGCATTAATTTTTGGCCTAATTAACTGCAACCAGTCAAACAAATTTTTTACTCAAACCTTAGTTTGAGCTATAAGGGAAATTGAACAAGGGATACAACTTTGTAACAGCTTGTCGGCTAATTTTATGATCACAATCGAAGTCACATTAAAATAACGTAGGGAAGGAACAAAGCTTCAAAAATAGTACTCCATATATACAAATTTAGCAACAAATATTCATTACTTATTACATAATCAATGTCTCAACTCTCATGCATAAATGTAGTCTATTTCCAAGTCTATGTAAATTTTGTCCACTAGCTTGCATGCCCTGAGGTTTGGGCTTTCGGCATATACGTACTTCTATTTTCGTCTTTTAGACTTACATTGATCATCGTATCGATCAGTTCACAGTCCAGCCTGTTTGGTTCCGGGGTAAGTTTGCACTTTCACATTTTAAGGTTCTTAATAAATGCTGACAACTTGGTTGTTACTTATTCTATTGTTAGTGTACGTAGGTTATGTTAAAAAGTAAATTGTTTTACTTATATCGGTGTCCTTGAAGCCTAAGGCTTCGATTGGTTCCACGGAGAATGAAGGAAAAAGAAAAAAATGTTGAAAAATATTATTTTCCAAGTAATTGGTATCAAAACTTTTTTTTGGATAAGATAGGAGAAGATAGAAAAAGATGGGAAAACATATGAAAATATTTTTGTGAACATCAGATTGGGTTTTGGTCCGGGGTTTTTTATACCCAATACATATCAATAATTTCTTTCTGGATTATCTTATTCTTCTAAATTTCACATTTCATATTAAAAGAGCACTTTTGTTTCTGTTGTTTGATTGATTGGCAATATATGCTGCTTAAAGTACAAACAACATGACACAAAAATATATTCATTTCGTCGTCGTAAGTGCAATGTCAAGAACTTTTGTGGAGACTAAGTGTTACGCGTCGTTCGATCAAAGATGAAACAAAAAGAAAAAAATTGTGGGGACAAACTTAGATAGACTTACATAGGTCTAAAAAATTTCTGAGGCAATGTCTAATCACAAATTCATGAGGCATTAGAAATCTTAAAGACATGATTTGGCATTTAATACGCTTGCTCGAGTACTGTTTTGTATTTTGCTGGCAGTAACGAGTGGACAATGGACTTTGGTCTGATAAACTCGTTGACAAATTTGTCTCATTAAGAAATACCAACCTGCGTTGATAACTTGTACCTCACAAGTCACAACCACACACTCTTCTTACACTTATGTTAATTAATATTAAACCATGGCACTTTGACGAAGAATTAGTGCTAGTTCTGTTCCAGTAGTAAAATCATAATGAGTTTTAGATCTAAGCTAATCAGTTGTGTTAGCTAATATAATAAAGAAGTATAATATCATGGTCAAAAACATAAAATTTATTGGGTATAAAGCTTCAAAGTCCGCGTGCTTCACCGTGAAACTTGCACATTTGAATGTGAGTATCGTGCCTATGGCTTTTCTTAATGGCTTAGCCCCTCGCCCTCGATAAAATTATGGTAGAATATAAATGAATTTTCCAACGAAATGCTCTTGTGACCCTCATGTGTACTCATTAAGGATGAAGAGTTATTTCAATTGATCTAAACCCAATTTCAATTATAATCTCTATTTTCCTAAGATTTTTTCATTCTGCACTAATTTTTATCAACTCCCTAATCGAGCCCTTATTTATTTCGATCTCGTCAAAGGAAGAACTCGATTTAGAATTTGAAATCGAAAGAGATTAAGGCACATCTAAAATCAAAGGGGAATGAAGTTTTTAACCGAAATTGTATCGATTGGGGTTATTTTGAATAGGAGCACATGAGAATCACACGACAGTCTCTCCGATATTGTACAACTTTTTTATAAACCACCAAAAAATTGACTCATGATACGGTGAATCGAACTAATCAAAAAAATGTGGGGATGAGATCCTCACTTTGACATATTAGATGATAAATTGAGAAACGGGCCAAGTTTGTCACCTTTCACTTCATTCTTCCTCTTGAACAGAATTTCCTTAGTCATTTGATGACTATGTTGTTGCGTAACACTTCCATTCTATATAACTCCTTTTGGTTGTCGTTTGTCCTATTTATTCCAAAATAAAAAGGACCTATTGTCATATTTGTTTACTGTAAATTTGAGTTTAGTATGACCGAACCACGATGGACCCTTTCTTCTTTTTTTGTTGGTATGTTTTATTTTATTTTTATAGAGGATACACATATTTGAGTGTGGATTATTTTCATATCTTATTTTATCTTTTCTTCTATTACCACACATCTCTAATAAGTCATACACGATGTGAAAAGCCTTTTCAGCTTGAAGACGACGCTCAAGAGCCAAGCATTTAGAACTATATAACAATTTCAATCTATTAAAGAATAATGTAAAAAACATTTTCTTCAGTCATATATACTTAAAAGTCCCAAGCATACAAATTAAATTCTCTTTCTGTTACTCAATTCGGCTGAAATAGTTCGATTTCTACTTCTATAATCTTCTAATCAACAATGTTAAGTATTGGAATAGAAACTTAGACTACTATTTTGGAATTAGCTTACTTCTTAACTCCAAATCGTTATTAACCCTATTCTTGTTTTATAAGATCAGTCAGGACAATATTATTGGCAAACAATTTATACTATTTGATCGACAAACAACTTATACTTATTTATCTATCGTTTGATAAGTTATAAGCACAAGTAGAGCTAAAAATGACCATTGACGTTGGCAGTTAATAAACCACTGCATTTGCGCCAATACAGTTTAATTAGTCTTTGGACCTTGAACTTCAGTGAGAGAACACTGAGAAAGATTAACACATATAGTTTTCCTCACTTCAAATGGTTCAACTCTTTGCACCCTATGCTGTTTAATCCTGCCGACAGTCATAAAAAAATCCAGCCACAAGAAAAAAAATGGTATTTTTGTTTTTTTTTGTTTTTGTTTGGAGTTTAATTTAGTGATCATGATGCAGCAGTGCTATATTGGTGGCGGGACATGCATGGTGAATGAGCTGCCTGCCATACATGGAGAGATGATCGATCATCCAGAGTTGTGGCTGGGAAAAAAAGTGTAGCTTTGAATTAATGGGACTCTAGGCTAGCTACTATTCTTTTTTTCTATTCAACCAATATACCAATCCCATCTATTTAAGGATTATACAGTTCTTATGCATCAAATGATTCACGATATGATCAAGTAACTATTGCAAACAATGAATTGTAAGAAGATTGCATTTATAATATACATGCATCAATCTTGAACAGTGTAAATTATTAATTTCAAGTGATTTCTGAAAAATTTAAGCAGATTTTCAACTACAATATGAAGATTTTGATGTCATATACGTTCTTGAGGTGACATGAATACTTAATGTTTAATTTCCTCGAAATCTAATCAACCAAACAACTAAAAAAATAAACTAAAACAAATTGTTTTTTTTTTTGTTTGAATTTTTCTTTGAAAGAAATTGCATGTGTGTAAAAAAGGCTTCACTCATAGATTAAAATTACTAAATATTTTTTCTTACCGAAGAGGTGAAAACTTCTCTGAAAAGATAATTAAAAAAGAATCAGACTCAATATAATTTTTAATTCACAAGAATAAATATACGATAATTAATATTTACAAAATTTCTTTGGGAATAACAAGAATTTTCTCATATTTAAGGACTGAAAATATATCTTATCTTAATAACGAAACTCCAAATTCGTATTTTCAAACCAGCATTAGATGGGAAAAAGGAGAGACAAATGAAAAAGCTCATCTATGAACTTAGAAGGCTTGCGATATTGCCAAAGCAACAATTGTTGTTGCCAAAGCAAATTTTGTTGATTCTCTCATTTACCCTTCATAATTAGAATCTTTTTAAAGTAGACTTGGATTGTTCTTAAAATACATCTTTTAATTAATTAATAGATCCTTAATTGTAGCAAGTTTCATATATAATCACATAAGAAATTTATTGAGATATAATATGCCATATACATTCTGATTTTCTCTCATATTTTACTTTATAAGACAATACGTTTCTTTATATTTACATTATCTTAGGTGAGAAATTCATAAATAAATATTACGTACAGGGCATTTCACGAGGGTCTTAAATATTTCTGTCCCATTTTTAATATTTAATAATTTGAACACAAGTTATAAAATAAAACTATAGTGTTCGCATGATATTCAAATTTATAAATATAAACTAAGAAATAGATTCAACCATTTAAAGGTCAAGATGCAAAATATTATAACACGTATATATGCTTGATAATTTTATAATGTATACCAAATTTGTATCTTCTTTTCATACTTTGGAGATTTATATTGTCCAAGCACAAACAGATGCCATAATTTTTATGTTTATTTTGACATATTCTGCAATAAATTTAATCCTTTTAATATTATCTGTTCAAGAGACAATATATTAGATTAAAGTAAGAAATAAGATTATATAATCAAGTTGCTATAATTAAGGAGTGCTCAATCAAAGCAAGTGTGTGTCGAGAGAAATATTAGATTTACTTTGCATAAACATTGACTAAGAAGGGTAAATTAGAGAAAAATAAAGATTTTGCTCTGGCAACAACAATTGTTGCTTTGGCAATATCGCTAGCCAACTCGAAGGGTGAAATTAAGATGCAAGTTATTAAAAAGACAATGATGGGACTTCACTTAAGAGGACAATGGGTGGAACTAATAGATGGAAAACTCTTCCGACAAATAGCACAAGCTCACGATTCTCACCACTATTGACACTGCACAGGTTAAAACATGCTATAGTACTTTCAATCACAGCTTTGGTCTATTAATGCTGTGGATTTTGTGAACTCTCTTTGTCAATATGCTTCTTCCTTTTATGTAACAAAATACAAAACGGGACAACACTATTTCTGGGATACCACTTTTTGCTTTTGTATTATTTCAAAATTAAGATGGGACACTCATGTGCATTATGTTAGTTATTGTCATTCCATTTGTGACATATTCCCAATTTTTTTCTTCATGTACAACTCAATTTGTTCTTAATTTTACAGCCAGAATTATTTAAGAAGTTAGCATAACACTTACAAAAAGATTGTAAATATGTGTTTATTCCTGTCGTATGAAAGAAAGCCCTTGATACCAAAAAGAAATGTTTGGCAGTGAAGAGCTACATATGGTGGATTAATTACTAGAATAATACCACGAGTTTTGCTGTAATAATATTAGTGAAACACAATCCTACTTTATGAGGCAGAATTGTAAAATTATACCAAATTCTATGTTTGTACACCTTCTTTCAGACCATGAACTTTGTTCTATAAAACTTATCTCGTAAACATATGAGATGGAGCATGTTCTCAGGATATAGAAGTATTTCAAGTGAATAAGTGACAATACATTCTTTACTTGGGCGAAGTGTGCTTGTATAGGTTATGAGTCTCTTACATGTGCCAAATGTTGTTAACTATGTATCTTTATAAACAAGTAATTTAAGTGTCTGGTGTGTTGAGTACTTGTGTGAGGAGTTTTAATGTGGAGAAACCTCATTTTTCGAGAAACCCGACGAGTCGATGTTAATTAATGCACATGCTTGTGGTGCCATAACTTTCTTCTTGACGATGTTGGTTAGGGTTTGTCTAGCAAATTTCCGTAACCCATACAACCTATAGTAGGGGACACAAACACTCGTGTCTCTCAGATTCTGACGGTGTGCAACGTTGACCTATTGTGCTATAACTCTCTGTTAATGCCATCAGTTACATAAGAAGGTCATATAGTAGAGCCTCATTTCTCCTTACAACCCGAGTGGAAGTCGAATAACAGACCATTGTGACTCTATACGACTCGAGGAGTCGTGTGATATTCGTTGTCAATTAGCGACGTTCACTGAAGTTTCAATAAAACCATTATAACTAGGGGTGGGCATCAGGACCACAACCGGTTTTGAACCGTTGGTAAATTGGATCATTTATCTGATTAAAAATCCGAACCAAATATTTGGTTCGATCCTTGGTTCGAGAACCAATACCGAATAAGGTACCGGTTTGGTTTTGGTTTTGAGCCTCGGTTTACCGATTCAAACTTTTTTTGAACCAAAACCGAACCCAGATTCTTCTTATTGAACCAAAGCCGAACCCAAGTTCGAAAAAAACGGATCATTGGTTTGGTTGTACCGGATCGCCCACCCCTAATTATAACCTCATTTATAAGTTACACCTTTAATACAAAACCATTAGTTTCAGATCATTTATTCACTTCCTGTAGATTCATTATTTAGAGAAACAAAAAATAAGTATTTCAAACATAAAACCGGAATGACAAGCAATAAATGAGCCAAATTCCATATATAGTTCCTGCCATTTTGCATTGCATTATCCTCCCAAGTCCACTTACATACAGAAAGACTAACATTTCCTCTTCTATATATAACTCTACTTCCCAAAGTCTGATCCAAAACTCATCTGAACTGAAGATATCCATCCAAAAACACCTGAATTTCTTTTTTCTTTAACCTTATTCAAGACCTATTTCCTCAATCTGCATGTGCAACTTTCTCCTCACTCCTTTGTGCTAATTATTAGTTATAGCATTTTTCTGCATCCACTTTTCTTGTGTAAACACCAATACAAAAAAATGTCCATGCCAATAACTACACTTACTTCATCTTCCAACACAAGCATTTCACATACTTCCCCTCCAGAAAATAGAAGAAAGTCCCGCGACGTTTCGTTTTCCTCGTACTTAGAGGGAGACGACGAAGAGACATTCGTGCTTCAACTTCGACGACCAAATAATCCTCGAGGAATTTTCGGTAAAAACAAAACACAGGACCGAGAAATCGATGTCTTTGATGCCGAGAAATACTTCAGAGAAGGGCCAAAATATATCCCTCGAGCTGCTGCTGCTACTAATTTATCTAGTCATCGCCAGATCAAGAAAGACGAAGCCTTTGAAATGGTTGCGACGAAGGAACCTCCTAGTGTTGCAACACCTAGTATTTGTTCCGAATCGAGCTGGAACAGCAGAGGCGCATTGCTGCATAGCGTTGCGAGAAACCAGAAACCTAGTAAAAGAACAAGTTACAAGAAGACTAGTTTTCTTACCAATATTCGTTGCAACTATTGCTCTTGTGGTGACAAGAACTCTGTTGATATTGATGATAAAACAGAGGAAACAGGGTCCAAGCAGAGCATTTGCCCTGTTTTTGTCAATGGAAAATCAAAACAAGGAGATAAAAACTGCGTAAAACTCGAAGATCCTGGCTCAAGAGTAAACTCCAATGGCCATTTCACCTTCCCAGTTTTGAATCAAGGAATAACAAAACTGCAGGAAGCAAAAGGGGAATCGAATATTTCTTCGCGTAAATCATTAGAAGTGTTTGGTTCACCTGTCATGATGGGAAGCAGGACAAATAGCTTGAGAGTTGAGAAAAAGTTGAGCATGGTCACTTGGGACGCAATTGATGATCAACAAATTATGACAAAATTCACTCCAATTTCGAATGAAGTGGATAACGATTCCGACAGTGATGCAAGCTCAGACCTATTCGAGATCGAGAGCTTGTCCAAAGGCGACCCTTTTCTTAGTCGGACGGCCTCAGATGGCTTGTCGGGTTCACTTCCTACAACAACTTGTTATGCGCCTAGTGAAGCTAGCGTCGAGTGGAGTGTGATCACTGCAAGTGCAGCTGATTTCTCCGTTTTGTCGGATTATGAAGAGTTGAAATCATCTAAACACAAAGTGGGACAGAAGATCCTTGCTGGCAGGGACCTGCCTAGCAAACGCTATTCGGGTATTCTGCCAGGGTGTAAGAATCAGAAAGCTGTTAGAGTTGCTGAAGATGTTTATAGAGGAGTTAATTCAGACAAGGAATATTCGAATTCGAGAACGCAGATTCGTTCGGAATCTTTGATCACGTCGATGGCGAGGTTTAAGGATCATGAGAATAGGCTGGCGGGTTTGTTCAGGCAGCAATCGTTTGATGCAAGAATGTTGTCTCAACCAAGGTCTGCAAATGGTGTGCATTTGTTGCACACTAAGTAATTTTTTTTTGTTCTTACAATGTTATATTTTGTCAATAAATCAACTTAACTTTACTCTTATGGAAATAAATATGTACTTGTATTAGTATTTAGTGCAATGTAAGAGGCCACATAAATCAATAAATATCATAATTATTACCATCATCCTCTCTCACTTATTATTTTAACATGGTTAGTAATTCAGTTTTTATGACTTGTCTTCTTTTTTTTTTCTTTTTTTTTTTTAAATTTTCCATCAGGTATTCCTTGCCTTGAAAATTTCTTTCTCTTATTTTGGTACTTCTACAATGGTACGATAGCGACTTCACTATAATCTTAATTGAGAACTTGACTTCTGCTCACCCTTCTTTTCATCTTAATTATCTTTTATGGCCATTAAGTTTTTTACCATATAAATTTAATTGCATCTCTGAACAGGTACAAAGATGTTACCATCTTTTTATTATGTGTCCTTTAAGATAAATGCAATTTGGACATTCTTTGGATACTTTTATCATCAACATCCTATCAGTCGCTCTCTCCTCGTCTGTCATTAGAGATATTTATGTGATAATCTTTTCAATCTTGTCATTTTTACTATGGTTTCAATTTGACTTTCTTTTGATATTTTTATCATCAATATCTTATCGGTCGCTCTCACGTCGTCCTGTTTGGACATAATTGTATGATTAACGTTACAATCTGTCATTTTTACCAGGAGGTCAATTTGATCATTACTCGGTGTTACACCCCCTAACTTTCTCCATGAACACAAATTGTTGGACAATCGACAAGTTATGAGTTTAGTTTACATTACCAATTGTGTTAATATATATGGTAGATTCAACTTAGATCTTCTACGATGTTTAACCATCTAACTACGACGTTGAATCTAGTTGTTGGACATGTCACGGAATAGTCTTCGATTACACTCTTCTCAGTTGGATTCGATTTTGGTCGTGCCTCTATGTTTCATCGCCATTATTTTCTTTTGGCCGTTCAAGAATCACTTGTTGCCAGACATGTTAAAGTTGATAATTCTCTTCGTCAATGTTCATAATATTGGAGACTTCAAAAAATGCTCGCGACGCATACTAATCTTATCATGAAGACTTTTGATGTTATATGACCTTGAGTTTGAAGAGGCGCTAGAGTAATTGTGATGTATTATTCCTCATTATGTTAATATGATTATATCTTATTAGAATGTCAATAAACAACATTATATTCACCATTATCACTCAGTTTCGCTTATTGTATGACATGCTGCGAATGTTGTTAATTACGCCACACCTCCACTCTTTATCCGTCCAACAATTCACTAAGTTTTGTTATTCTAGTTATAAACAGACCATCTCACAATAGAAGTTAGATGAATCAATTATAAAATTACTTGTCATGGTTGAAAACTTGCACAAACTATTTACGTATCTAAGAGAAATTAAATATATAAATTCAAGGGTATGTTTTTGTGATTTTCTAAGATCTAGTACTACCTCATGGTTTGTACAAGTAAACGTTACATTTCATCCAAAATGTTGTTGTCTATCATTTCATGGGGACAAGAAATTGAAGCCTTAACTGTACGTTAGGCAGCATCATCATCGATTAATAATAATGAAAAAAACAGTTTACTCGATCATTAATAAATCATATCGGGTATATAAACTTTGTCTAGTTCATAATAAGTATACGCTCTGCAGCCCAACGCCACAAGAAAGTGCATGACCAAAATTCAACTGCTGTCAATCTCATAACTACCTCATTCATTAACAGGACCCTTCTTTTCATTAATTGGGGCACCCCACCATGCCCAATGGCCAAGCCCGTGGCCCTTGGCCTCCTCTTATCTAATTACTTAATTAGTAATCAGTTAATTTATAAAGAGAACATATCATGCCCATATAATACAAAAGACATCTGAAGTGAAAAGTATAATACTAAATTTACCTTAAAATCAAAATAACTGTATCAACTTAATTTCAGAAAATTGTATGTAGGGGTTGTTTGGAATGGATTTTCAGTCTTATTGGTCATACGTTGTCAATGCATATGATAAGTCTAATGGGGCAGCGAGTTAGCCAGATTAAGTCAGCTCGACCTGGTAGTTTGGTACTACGTATGTAATATACAATCTATTGCTCTAGGAGGATAAAGAGTCGTTGCCAAATAAATAATACTCCATTGCCTTCAAGATTCATATGCTATTTGCCACATGACATAATAAAGAAGAAAACAAGATTTTAGTAGAAAGCTAAATTAGTCACAAATGACCATACGATCATTTAAATGTCATATTATATTCTCAACTTATTTTATTCCATGACATTTCTTGGCTATCAAACGACCCTCTAGTATGGAAGTGACGAACGACCATGAAAGAAAAAATATATAATATAGAAAAATGCTAATATTTCTTTATATAACTTTATTATCCGAACTTCTTATCATTAAAGTTTACAAGAAACTAGAAATTTACCATGTGATTTACAAGGTCGCACACATATCTCGATCCATGTCCCATATCATGATATCTTTTAATCTTAATTTAATTTTAGCTATGACATATTCCAAGTGGCATGATTCACTCGTATCCAACAGTACTCATGTCCGATATAATATCTTTAATTTAAACTTATTTTTAGATAATACATACATCATGTGGCACGGGAGACTCATATCCGAAAATGTTTGTATCCTGTCACACACAACATTCTATGATGTTTAGAACTATAGTACAACAAAGATTATCAGTTAGGGCGAGGGTGGAAACAATACCAAGGAGAGCTTTTTATTTCCCTCCTTTCCTATTCTTCCCATCATTTACATCGCAATTATTGTGAGAGTAACTTAAAACTTACTAATTTATAGATAATAAACAAGGCATCGGATGTCACATATAGGGAATATCTATAACACTCGGGATTTTTTCTGCATGTCAATGTTAATTGCAATGATACTACAGAACGATATTTGTTAAATGGATTTGACGCGAACTAAATGCAGACTGCAGAGGAAGGGAACCTTAATTAAATGATACCGACGCCCATGTTAGTTTAGCCTTGAAATCCGACAGCTGCAGCTATTTCTCAAGCTGCATAAGAGATCCCGAATATGGCAAATTGCTAGCATCCAGCTCACTAACTTTGAATATATTAATGAGAGAATAGATGTCAGAAAATTAAAGATAACAAACAAAAGCCAGCAATTTAATGATTTTAAGGTCCACATGAGGAATTAATAAACCAATCCTTTTCTTGGAGAAATTCTTCATTACCCAAACAAGTAAAAACCTCAAAATAATGGTTACTCGTTAAAATGGTGCTATTTTGCAAAACCAGACATTTATTTAATGCGGCATGAGGCTCATGCTTAATGGCCAGACAAATTTGACCATCAGCCTGTTATAAGTAAGAATCAATAGCAAAGGAACATAATGACTGAAAAACACCTCATACCAACTTAGATAATAATGAGAAAAACCAAGCAAACATTCTTATTTCTTCAAAAAACTGTAAGTATATTTGTATCATAAAGTCACATTCAATTGCTATTCATCAAAATAAGTCACATTCAATAGCTGCACAGGAATAGGATTGCGCTAAAAAGACTTATCATGTAGATATTTTTCTTTTCTTCATGTTTTTAGGACAGATGAAGATGATCCATCACACTGCATATACCCTAGCTATAATCTTAAATATAGACATGGACTGCGCGGCAATCATATTATCTTGGGATATTTAAGAAAACTTGACAAAAACTGACATTGTACAATCCATTTCAGCTGCTAATAAGGTCAAGTGTTGATCTCCCAGAACATGCTCAATTGAGAATTAATAAGGTTAATACAGTAAATATTCAACTATATTTTCCAACCAAAGCGGGATTATAACATCCACGCAGTCAATACCCTATAGTAGCACCAGACAAAACATCCTAACATAAGTATCATAAACCAAGAGAACGAGACCTAAATAATATAGATAAAAGGTGTCAGGATCCTCCATATTAGATGTCTCTTTACCAAACAAGAGTAAATTATACAATAATATACTATTAATATGAATATATATACAGATTGTAATCCACTCAATCTTTGAATTATGCAAAACAAACCAAAAACTTAAGGCTCTACGCATTTATAACCAGTACCAGACTACTTTACTCAGTTTTCCTTGCACTCTTTAGTTGGGCGTGCTTCAAAACCCCCTCCAGTTCTCTTCTCAAGAGAATAAGGCATGTAAGTACCTAAAATCCTGTCCCACACGACAAAGAATGGCTGTGAAAAGTTATATTTGTTCCCATAAAGCTGGTGATGAATATCATGATACGCCGAGTTGTTTCTAAAGAAGAGGTGAAAGAGGTTTCCAGGTAGCCATAGTCCACAGTGATCATCAACTGTCTTGAGCGTCGCGAAGGAAAAGAAGAAGATGGAAGTTCTAGGAGACATGCCCGAGACAAGGAACGATAAAGCTCCACCAATTGTGTCGAGCAACAGACCCTCCAAAGGGTGGTTGTACAAAGCTCCAAACGCGTATGGAACAATGAGGCGATGATGTTGAGAATGAATGTGCCGATACAAGAACTTGTTGTTGTGCATGTAACGGTGCATGAAATATTGCCAGGTGTCCAATACCACCATTGCTACAAAGAGTTGTCTAGCAAGAACAAGAAGGGAAGTCTGTTGAGCTTGTGCAGATTCAACGTCACTTCCAGTAACCTACATGACATATTTAGCTCGATTACACATCAGGACAAGTGAATCTAATTACTTGATGCAATTATAAGAATGGAGCATGGTTGAAATAATCTTGTTAGAGTCTTCCTTTCTATTTAATATGTCAAAAAAGACATCCAAGATAAATATTCGAAATAGATCTCTTTTGTCCCTAAAATATTATAGAGTGAGATATCGAATGGCCTCTCTACATACATATTTAAACAAAATCTGAGTACACGCTATTCCTGTCAACAAGATATATATATATATATATATATATATATATCGAAAATCAGATTCTTTTAATCCTCACTTTCAATACTTCCGATAACACAAACATATCAATTACCATATTACATGCATGGTTCACCTTAAATCTTTTTAGATAAAACTTTATTGGAAAGGAATTACGTTTGCAACAGAACACCATGCACTCATAAAGCACTATACTAACTTGAGAATAGATAATTTCCACAATAACTCAGACCTCATCTACATCATTCCTATCTCCGACCCTGAAACCCCAGAAGGTGGCAAGTCAGGAATAATATTAACTAAAATGGAAACTTACTCATTAGACAGAAAATCAATTATAAATTAGAGTAATAGTGACATATCCATACTGAAAGCAACTAAGATCGCTGTACATGAATATGTTGATATAACCAGAAAAGAAAAAAAATCCATAGTACCACATTACACCACAGCAATATTTTGGTTTTCTCCATTCTATCAAAAGGACAACTAAATTGCCTTTATAGTTTCATCATTGTCTTTACTAAATTCAGTATATTCCTAGAATTGTGAAGAAACATTCTATGATGGATGATTATTCTTACATATTAAAACTCATACATTTTAATTCCATATGACCATACTAAAACAAAAACCTCCCACTTATTTCGCCTCAGTTTCTTATTATGAGAATTATGGTATCTATGACATTTTAGTAATTGGTCTGTGCTTAGGTTTTACGGTTTCCATTCAATTATTGTCTTTTGACTTTACTTAAAGGATACGAATATGATGAAATTCAACTTCTCCGCTTAATGAATTATGATCGTAATTAACAGGATCCTGGTGAGTATTTATAACTGATCATTGGACAAAGAAAACTGCACAAACAATGTTGCAGGTATAGATTTCAGTGAGTCTATTCTTGTGTTCATAAATAAGAAACGGAATTTGGCATACATAAGGTTTTGAAAGAGAATATCTACGATTCATAAACATGAGAGAGAGAGAGAGACGAGGTCTTAAATTTCTACGGAATTTACTTCTTTATGGGAAAACTCAATTGAAATATATGATGAAGCAGATAACTTATTTGAAAGGACAAAAAAAAAATGCTCTGGCATTAGGGAATTTCGCCTTGGCTGTACTAATAGCTATAAGAGTTATACAATTATAGCTAGATGCTGCTAGTTTTTCTAGAGATTCATCTCACAGCTGAATAGAAAAATTACAAAAGCACTAGTCATTGCATCAACGTCAACTGACGAACAATTAACAATCAGATGCAACCGTATCTAATTTATCATGAAGTAATAAGTAAACCACCGGAACCCATCCTTATATGACAAGATAAACTTGATCAGGGGATGATACTACCAATAGTACTACCACTAACATATTTCGAAATTTGCACGACTATTATAGATATGATCTATGATGCACGGACACGGACACGGCGACACGGACACGACACGATACGGACACGGCGACACGGATTTTTGAAAATTACAAGACACGACACGGCCGGGACACTGCCGCACTTTTTTGTATTAAAATATATATATATATATATATATACATATATACGATCAAAACCTGCACAAATAACATTCTAAGTCCAAATAAAAGATGAAGCAAAAGCATATTTGAACTCAAAAACAATTAATCACTACTAATAGTTCAAATAACTCATGAATCTCAAGCATTAAACATATAGTCACAAATACAATCTCAACCACATAACAAACAATAAAAAGTGTGTGTTTTATGTTTTTTTTTATTATTAAGGTATTCAACAATAAAAGTGTTTCAAATTGACCCCTCAATAAATATCAAAGATTACAAACGCATCACAAATGTGTCGGACACGGCCTCAAGAAGTGTCGGACACGGTGTCGAATTTCTTTTTTCTTTTCTTTTATTCAGACACGCCACGTGGCGTGTCCGACACGTGTCGGAGGAGTGTCGGGGTGTCGGTGTCGGTGTCGTGTCGGACACGGCATAATTTTATTTTTTTTGAGGTGTCGGTGCATCATAGGATATGATTAATGCATTTGTATTACACGTGTGCTCGAAACAGACAAAATACGTTTTCCAATTGCAGAAAATAAGGACGCACGTATGGTAGGACATCAGAGAGTGGAAAGGAAGCACCAGCTTCCAACAAAAAAGGAGCCACTACCAATTCAGCCTGAAGACCATATAATATCTTTACAGATAAGTGCCTGAAATTATTATGCCTCTCATCAATCAGTAACTAATCCCCAAACTAACGTACTATTTGTCATTATTGTTCTCACTTCGGCAACTAATTCCTCCTGTTTTTCCGTAGCTCTCTCCCAATTTAAACGTGTTGAAGGCTCAATGCTGTTTAATAACACTCCAACTGGAAGTGCCATTTGGCTTCTAAATTCAGTTTTATTCTTGCTCACGAGCACTCTTATTTACTAGTTTCTAGGGCCCACCTGCTTACCCTCTGAGAGGAATGAATATACACCTACCAATTGCCGCGTCTGAGAACACCGGCAAACTAAAAGATCTTACCACGTGTCATTGCAACATCTAACATGATATATTTGCAAACTGAAATTACAACATCTAAAACCCTAAAAACTTCTAGAAACTCTAGAACATATCTACATATCCAATCATATATCATAACTTCTGAAGATATTCAAGGTTTTTTGCACCGACATAAATGATAGACATAACTCTGTCGAGTAAAGCACAAGCAGGCTAATAGTCATCTACTGCTCACATATTCGAGGATAGAATAGAACACATCCCGAAACAAGCTTTTCCTAAAATGTACGATGTCCTGAAACGCCAATACGTGTGGACAGCAGAGTCATCGCAACTTAGAAGAAGATTCATTCCTTTCATGCCAATTCTCTACTACATCAGTTAACACAACCTTTCTATACCAACACTCGAGGATACAAAGCTACACCTCATAAAAACAACGTCCTTGAGCGGCTGCATGAAATAACTTTTCCACACATCATGCTCATCACAGTTTACGCAGAATAGGACAGCCAACAACAAATGCAGATCAATAAACAGTATCTATACATGAACACCTAAGATCACATCCTCATACATACAATTCAAACCATCTCATCTATAAATACTCCATAAACAACACCACTTCTCAGCTAAAACCAACAACACTCAATAACAAAAACTAATTAAAAACAAAACTCACAGCAAATAGAATTGTAGCAACAACAGCTTGAACAGCCTGCTGAAGCAGAACACCTTTGACCACATCTCTCTTCGGCACCAGATTCTTCTCGTCCTCATCAACCTTCGAGTGCAGCCTGTAATTCTCAAGTGAACCTAAAATCACATATATTCCTGAATAAACCCAGTACACAACAATCGGAGCAATTGTACCCAAAATTTCGTCTGATACGTTCAAATTGAGCTCCATTTTCAACAAAATCTCAATTTTTTCTAATGAATTCGACAAAAAATCGACAAACCCTAACTAGCTCAGAGAGAGATCCATATTAGGGATTTGTCGAGGTGTTTATTTTAAAATAAGAAATGAATTGAGAACACTTCGTTGAAATCGATCTTTATTAGCAAATGGCAACAAATGCTAAATTCAGTGTGTGTGTGTGTGTGTGTGTGGGTGCGCCTGTTGTTTTGACTTTGTTTGCGACTCTTTTTTTTCTTTTCTTATTTAATAAATGTATATATTTTGGGTATGTATATTTTGAGAAAAAAATATCTTTGTACTTTCACCGACATTTATTATTGGTGATGATAGTGAAATTAAGAAGTAAATTCGACCTACTTTATGTTTTATAATATTTGAGATATAGTAAAACTAAGTTTGATTCCACAAATTATGCTATATATATACATAGAATAATGATTACAGCCTTCTAATTCGAATATCAAAATGTACTGTTACGTATGGTACTTAGGTCGGTATTTTAATAATTATGATAATTTAGGAGAAGGTGAAAACTATAAATTATGTGGCTGGAATAATTAATGGAGGAGCATGTGCTGGGCCTAACTCCACCAAACCGTATAAATTTGATGTCGACTTAATTTAGCCATGAGCTAGTTGTCGTATGTTTATATGTTTCGCTTTCTTTGAACCTGAGCGAAAATATCTTTTGTACATTTGTAGTTTTGTAATTATACCCACGGTTTTTATATCTGCTTAAACAACAAAATTAATTAAAAGTAATAGTCATGATAAGATTCTAATTATTAAATTGTGATTACATGATCTTAGAAGTTTAATAAATTAAAATTGATCATAACAGATATTAATTACTACCAGGAAGGGGGGGGGGGGGGGGTAGTACGGTGCACAATCTCTAAACATCAATTGTTCCATAATAACATGAAGCAGTTAATCATGAGCTAAGACATTTGCATTAAGTATGTGATCAAAACAAGTTTATAATTTCTATATCTAAATAGCGACTCGTTCTTTGTGTCAACGCTATAAAATTTATGTCAAGTATAATAACTGTAAGATAAAGATGTAAATGTTTATTTCTCTAAACCGCATGTGCATTTAGATTTCATAACGCACTACGTACATGTATTTAAGATCTGATAGCAATACAAATTGCCAAATGCTTGGCCAAAAGATTTTATTACATTAAGATACATTTAATGCCTAAAAATAAACTCAATAAATTTTTATTAAAAATACTGGGGTAGGTACAATCTCACCATATCTAACACCAATTGTTCCATGATGCATGACACGTACAACTTAAATGAAGCAACTAATCATGACTCATGGGCCAAGACATATACATTAAGTATCCGAAACAAAACAACAACTTAGAATTTTGTTATATTTTAATAATGTTGCTGTAACTTGACACATTTGTTCTAGTAAAAACAATCAAAGTCTAGCTAAAATCTCTTTATATAGACCATCCTCCCATTAAATCCTCAAAAAACCCCCAAAACTGGGAAGAGCTCGCAACAATAGATGCACATACCTACGACCACACCAATGTGTCTCTCCTCGCAATGGTTCCTGGTCTGAAAAAGGTAGAACATAATAAAAATTCCATGCACTATTACTCTAGAGTCGAAATTGACTCCCCCAGAGTAATCGCAAGGTGAAGTAATGCAAATCAACGACCAAAAAAACTCTGAGTGCAGCATATTTCATTCCATTAGGTTGGATTGAATTGCATAATGTACATCTCCATCTTTGCATTTCTAATACCAAAATTTCTTTGTTTTTATGATCAAGACATCTTAGTAACAAAATGGCCTCTTTATATATAATAGGCGTTCCGTTTAGACAACTTTATATTGATCCAATATATTCACCTCAAGGCCCACGCTAATGTTAGTTTAGTGGATTAGGAGACTTGCTATTATATTAATAAATGACCCTCGTGCATAACTTTATTTTAAAGCTTTTCTTTAAAAAGTGTCTCGACCAGCACATGCACATACAAGAAATTATAGTGCTTCACCTGCTACAATTTGAAAAGTTGATGATTCTCAATATTCCCTTCCCCGTAAAAGCTATCAGCACCTGAACTTAAATAAAAAAACTACTGAAAAGTACAGACATACATACATCTTCTCAGTTCTTTCATACATCACCTAGTACATTCACTGAATATTGATTCAGAGAAGGATCGAAATTATATTCGACATAGAGTAGATTTAAAATAGGTATTTCTCTACTTTTGATGTTTTGGAATGCAATTACGTAACAGTAACAGAGGCGTATCCAAGAATTTAACACGGGGAAGGCTAATTTAATGAGTTTATTTTAATACTTAATATTAAATTTAAGTAAAAGTCTACAGAAATTGATTCATGCTTAAATTGGACTAAGATTAAAATATATAAAAGTAATACAAGTAATAATAAAATAATTCCTATAAAACAAGTAAAAGTGATATAATTAATAATAAAAAAATCTAATAAAGCATAATTATTAATATAAAAGTGATCTAACAAAACATAAAAGTAAATAATAACACAAAGGTAAAAACTTGGTAGTTTTAATAATAATCACTAAATACTACATGAAAAAAGGGAAGTAGATTTATATAATAACATTTTTTATACATTATTTGAGCACCTTTTTTTTTTCTTAGAAAGCAAAATATTAGTTAATCTAAAGTTAATTTTTTGAAGACAATGTGTTTTGTTATTAGGTTTTGAAAATTAAATAGGAATTTTGAGGAATTTAGTTTTCAGCTTTTATTTAAACATTAGTTTTGTAACTTCCAATAATTTTACCGAGCTTCTTTTTATTATTATGTGTATTTGTATTAACACATAGTAATAGTATTAGGCTTCTTTTTATTATTCTTAATTATTATGCATACATAATAATAACACACACACACACACACACACACACACACATATATATATATATATATATATATATATATATATATATATATATATATATATATATACATACATACATATAGGATTGGTCCATTAATCACGGGGCTATAGCCCCCTAGACTCTACATAAATCTGCCCGTGTAACTATCATTATAGCCCCTCAAAGACAAAAAAATGCTGTAACTAAGTTATAATAGTAGGTAATTTGCATCTTCTGAACTAATAACATTTTTATCATAAGCCTTGTATGAACAAACATTAAGATTATATATCATTAAAAGGTGCAACAGTGCCAAAGTTCATACATTCCTTACAACGAGGTAAACAAGAGTAATCTGACAAACAAAAAGAAGATAAGGAAACATCAAAGTTCAAAACAAAGCCTTCCTAGTTGCCAAGGTCCGCCCATTTCGCCAGGTTGTGAGCAGCCTTATTGGCAAGGCGAGGGATTTTCCTGAATTTTCAAAGAGGGAATGATCTGCGGGTTCGAGCAATGAGATCAATATCAGAAGAGCATGTCCAAAAATGATGGAAGGATGCCTGCTTAACCATGTTGATAGCGTCGGAAGAATCGGATTCAAACAGAGCCTTCTCAAAGTTAAGTTCATTCACAATCACAATCGAAACAGCTTTGGAGATAGCAAGCAACTCCATCGAGCTAGCGTCAAAGGTTTCAGTTGAGGTGGTATAGGCAGAAACAACCAGGCCACAACAACTTACGATTTTGTACTTCATGACCACATTTGTTGTTATAAATCAAAATCTAGCTAAACTTTCCTTTTTACATGATAAAAGGTTTATTACATACTTAAGATACATAAAATGCTAAAAATAAACTGAAAGAATTTTCTATCAAAATTGCTGGGGGAAGTACAATTTTACCATGTCTAGCTAACATCAATTTCTCCATAATCGATACAGGATTCGTACAATTGAAATGCAGCACTTGGTCATGAGCTAAGACATTTATTTGAAGTACGCGAATAAAACAATAACTTACAATTTTGTAAACTAATAATGTCGTTGTGACTTGACACACTTGTTCTTCTAAAAAAAAGTATCAAAGTCTAGCTAAAATCTCTTTTTATAAACCCCATGCCTTTACATACTATGAAACCTTCAAATTCTTGAGAGCTCACAACAATACATGCACATACCTAAGACCACACCAGCAATGTGTTTCTAGTCATCGTGGTTCCTGGTCTCGAGAAGGTATAACATTAGGTTTATTACCTAAACCTTCACAAAATTTCCTTGCATTATTACTTAAGAGTCAAAATCGACTCTCGTAGAGTAATTGCAAGGCGAAGTAATGCGAATCAACGACCACAAAAGGTTCCGAGCATATTTCACTCCATAAGGTTGGTTTGAATTGTATATGTGTACATCTCTTCTTCTTTGCATTTTTAACACCAAAATTTCTTTTATGATCATGACATCTTGGTCACAAGATGGCCTTTATATAATAAGCGTCCCGTTTACACTACTTTATATTGATGCAATATATTCACCTCAAGGGCCACGCTTATGTTGCAGTGACTTTAATTAGTTTAGTGGATTAGGAGATTTGCTAGTTAGTATATTAATAAATGACCCTCGTGCACAAATTTATTAAAGCTTTTCTTAAAAGTGTCTCGAGCAGCACATGCACATACAAAATTATAGTGCTTCACCTGGTACAATTTTGAAAAGTTAATGATTCTCTTCTCAATATTACCTTCTCCATAAAAGCTATCAGAGCCTGAACTTAGAGAAAAAAACTACTGAAAACTTTGATACAGACATACATCATCTGTTATTTCATACATCACCTAGTACATTCACTGAATCTTTATTCAGAGAAGCATAGACATTAAATTCGACATAGAGTAGATTTAAAATAGGTCTTTGCTCTACTTTTTGATGTTATGGAACACAATTACTTAACTATCATTAGTATAGCCCCTCGAACAAATATATATATATATGTATATATATATATATATGTATATATATATATATGTATATATATATATATATGTATATATATATATATATGTATACACTTAGCTGTAACTAAGTTATAATAGTAAGTAATTTGCTTTTTCTGAACTAATAACATTATTGATCATAAGCCTTGTATAAATTTGTTAAGTTTCGTGAGACGATGAAAATAATAATTCATTACACTTCCGTGAATAATAACATTATGTTTAGACATTAGAAACTTCAGGAAAATAGAATATATATATTTTATTTCGACAAAATTAAAAATGAAAAAGCTCAGCAAAAAGAAATAATCTATTTGAGCTCAATTGATACCAAGACTCGGACTAAGTTGCACGGATACTTCTAAAATTTACATGGTGTAGTTTTCAATACGTATCAGATACAATACTCATTGGATACGTGTTAGACGTACGTACCACGTGACATATCTTATAATTAAAATAAAATTAAATTATGAATACTCATATTGGATACTATCGAGGATTTGTCTAGCCTTTTTCGACAAGTCATATACTCATATTATATTTTTAGTTTTAATGGTGAAAATTAGAGTTATAAAATTATAAAAAGAGGCGAATTACTATCTTTCCTTACTAGATGTAATCCTCTTAATTTAAATTGAGACTACTTTCTCAAAGTTGAACCAAATTTATTACTATATTTTTCTTTTTAAATGTTACTTTACATTAATTAGAAATAGGATTTCGTATTTAAATTTTATTTAAGTTTTTAGACACAGCTAAAACTATATTTTTTGTTAATTTTAATTACATAGTAAACTTAGATTTGTTACTTTATTACCTTATAAATAAAAAATATTGAATATATATATATATATATGTGTGTGTGTGTGTGTGTGTGTGTATCCTTGTCCTAATATATCATTGGTTACAAAACGCATGTTTTGTTAAACTTTTTTGACTAAACAAACAAGCTAAATTCACGGTAATTTCTAATTTTGTGGAGTATTTTTCTTCTTCCAATTTTAAGAAGAAAGGCATAAAGATAAGCAGTTAGTTGAGTTTGGAGAAAAAATAAAAATAAAAAAAATCTGAAAATTAAATGGTTTTAATTCAAAAATATATTTTTGGATTAAATTTAATATTTTTAATTTCAAATTTCAAGATTTAATTAAATATTCTTACATTTTTTTATTTGGTAATATAGTAAATTATATGGAGTGTTTTTATTTTTAAACATTTTTTTTTTATAATTCTACCAAACTTCAGGGGTGTAAGTATGATAAGCATAATAATATCGTAAATAATATTCTAACAATCCTTAAGTCATAGAGGGGACGTTTTTGTAAAACTTCAAGCCTTGGGAGATGTCTCTGTAATTTCACAAACCACAGGGTGGTCTCTGTGATTACATTAAACAACAAGGGCTGTTACAATTTTTAACAATTCTCAAGAATGCGTTTAGCACTGATTTCGAAGTTAAATTTTACTGTTTTGAAAATAAATCTAAACACAAATGTTTCTACATTTCAGACCTCGATGGCACCCCCGACCCAAATCAATAAATTGCTGCTAGTGACACAAAATTGCAACAATCACTATATATTCTACAGCAATAGATTTCTATATATAGTAAAAAAAAGAGGCATCAAACATCAAACATCAAACATCCAACTGCTGCATTAAGTCAAAACTTCCAGTACCCATCTTCACAGGCAAACCCAGGCAAATTCTCGATGAAGGTGTCTCCAGGTTGTCAGTCAGCCCATAAGACGCCGCCTCAACTATAAACTTAGAAGCTGTCTCATAGGACATCTTAAGGAACGGCGACAATGACTCTGAAATGCTCCCATGTCTGCTCATTGGACGGAATCCACCAGTATGAGTCATATAATCCGCAATTAAGCTTAAATGCCGATAATCAATCTTAACTCCGTAAATATCAAAAACTTGCTTAATCTCTCTTATAATGGTGGCTCTGGCGGCTTCTACTCCATACGTCTTTAACATGGCATGAACGTTGTTTGAATAGAGACGAGTCAGATCAAGGTCGTCATGCATTTCCCAGAATGACTTGAAATCCACCCCGGATGCTTTCACTGCCCAATATGCCATTTCTTCTCCTAGATCTCCATCTCTTTTAGCATCACTCCCTCTCTTTGGTTTTTTCTTATCCTCCCAAATTACTGTTTTCTCGTCTGGATCGTATTGTACCATTCTACACTGACTAATCTTGCCAGACCTCTTGATATATACCTTCTTAGCAGTTTTCTGGGCAATCTGTAGATAATAACTCACATGATTACAACCTTTTTGTGTTATTAAACAAGATAGAAGATGAGCGTTAGTCTTTCCGTTTTCTAGGAAAGTCCAGTTATATTTGTCGAATAACCCAGAATTAATATACATAACCAACTAGAATATAATAAATCAAGATGTAACAACAGTCAGTCAGACAGCTTAAAGAAATGTTAAACTGAAAGGAACCATAGAGAAGTACCTGCGCAAGCAATAGATGAGGTTCCGTGGTAAATTTGAAATGTACTTCATAAGACAATCCTTTAACATCCCAGTAGATTGCTCGACGCTTTTTTGTACTTTTTTGATTCTTGGATTCTGACATCAATGCATCCTCGTCCTCCTCAATATGCATGTTAGAAGATTCATCCCTGTTGTCCAAGTCTTCATTTTCCTCATCCTCATCAGTTTTTGTATTGTCCAGCATCGCAGGGTCAATGTCAGATCCGTCATCATAATCCATCTCATCTGTAGATTGTTGCTTTCTCTTTTGCACATCTGAACCAAGATCATCTCCCCCATCAACATCATCATCACCATCTACATCATCATCCATCTCTTCTTGTGGGCTGACGCCAGAGTCATCCTCATCTGTTCCATTCGATGCTTCTGATCTTGAACTAGTTATGAAATTTTTTATGCCATTAATTCTGGAAAGAAAGATAACATGATTTTCTATGGCATCCTCCAATTCCCTTAAGAACCCAGTTTTAAGAGTCTCATGTGTGTCTTGTAGCGACACAAACTCTGTATCTTTCAATACCATTTTCAGTTTATAAATTCTAGCCACTTTTCGGTGATCAATAGAGAGTTGAACCTCCATACACTCTACCAAATCAGCTACAGTGACCTTCTTCACACTTGAAACAAGAGACACAACATCACGCCTGCAAAAAACACAAGTTAGTCTATTTTTCTTACCAGACAATGGTCATTGCGCCAACTTAATAGTCACACAAGGGATAAAAGCATCAAACCCCCTATACTATGCCCCCGATCGCACTTTGCCCCCTATTCTATTTTTTTGGCAACGCCCCCTATACTATTGAAAAATAAGCACCACATGTCCAAATACAACGGTGAAAAAATGACTCGAAGTGCTTATATATCCATAGTACAGGAGGCAAGTTGCCAAAAAAAAAAAAGGATAGGGGGCAAAATGCAACAGGGTGTAAAGCACAGGGATTTGACGCTTTTCTCCCTTCACAAAAAGGTTTGAACATGTATACAGGTGACCATTTGGTGTATGTCTCATCCCCCCTTCCCCCGCGTGTTCATCAATATTAGTAGTTCATAAAAGATCTCTCCAAGTACAGAGACACTCCGCAAAGATATGTTCCTACGTCAATTTTGAATATAGAGATTTGGTGTATGTCTCATCCCCCCTTCCCCCGCGTGTTGATCAATATTATTAGTTCATAAATTTTCTCTCCCAGTACAGAGACACTCCGCAAAGATATGTTCCTATATGTCAACTTTGAATATAGAGATTTGGGAACTGGTTTCACAATTATGCTTTTCATAATTGTTGCACGAACTTATAGCATATACTCATCGAATTCACTTCCGGGTAAGCATATTTATGCAAGATTTAGGAAGAAACTTGAGAAATTAAGCATTAATTAGCAGGTTTAAGCATTTATTTAAGAATCTATGAGCTTGTTTCTTTATGTTTCATTTCCTCTTCCATGTTTTCAGTTAAATGAATGTGAAGATGTGTCTATATTTTTCCAAATTCTGTGAAAGTAAGTGAAAGCATAATTCTATTTTGAACACAATCATAAGCCTACAACCTACACCCATTACAAAACAATATCGATTCAAATATCACACTGACCCATGACCTTAATTTGTCAACAGTTGCAACTCACTACAAATCCATTTTCTTAGGGAATGCATTCAAATCCATTATAAACTAAAAAAATGAAAATGATAACACAGGCATAAGAACATTTTAAAAAGTTATAAAGTTTCATTTCACATTATATAATAATGAAAATGACACATAATATACTAGCATCATTTGCAATCAAAGGGTAATAACTCACTTGGATCTCCAGTCCAAGAATGGGCACGTCAAAATGGGAGTCTTAATAACATCTGATGCAGTCATCAAAATCTCCTGGAGACGTGGAATACCAAGAGTGACATTCATTTCCCCACGTCCAGCAAGATGAAAAGTGTTGAGCCTAAATTGATACAAGCTTCATGTGAGAGATTGCTAATGCAATTACTAAAGTCAATGTGCACGAAGAATTTCATTTTTTCGTTAAAAATAAACGAATCTGCAGCAAACATCCATAACTTAATCACCACCAAAACTTATCAGAATCAAAACCATTTCAGAATAATGCCATACAAATTCTAGCATCTGAGAATAAGACAGTCATAGCCTAGCGAAATCAAGATTTAAAACTTCATTAATGTGTGGATATAGCGATTGCAAGATAACATATTGAAACTTATAACATAAAGCTACATGCATCGACAGAGCAATTGTTAAGGGAAAATCACTGCCTATATATAGTATCAACTAGTTCAAAGTAAAGTTGGCATTTCAATTTTTCTACCATTTTTTGTTATAATGTGCGCCACACTTCAATCACATTTTTAAGGAGAAATGTACCATGGATTTTTAGAGGTTTCTCATAAAATAAAATTTATTATTATGATGCAGAATCAGAGATTAATTAGTATGAATTATCAGCCAGAATAAATTAAACCCTGTAATGGTGCTACATGAATGGACATCCGTGAAATGCAAAAGCTGCATTTACTATGAAACATCTTACGTCATTTGAGTTGATGGTTCACCAACGGACTGAGCAGCAATAACACCAACAGGTTCTCCTGCTGGTGCTAGGCTTGATAAATACTTTTGCTTCACCATATCTATAAACTTCTCTTGCTCCTTTCCAGTTTTCTTTTCTTTTTTGGATAGGTGTTCTTTCTTTGTGACCTTTCTTTTTGAATGTACTTTCTCGATTCCACTTGAAATCTGGTTTTCTGATGACTTGTTCCTTGCCTCTTGAATAAAGTGCCTAGCTTCTTTTTCAAGTCCCTCGGGCAACTTCTCAATGTACGTATTGAACTCACGCACATTTTGAAATTTTTGGCAAATAGTTTCTTGATTCTGAAAGAACATAGAGAAGCAGATCTTAGCCCTTTCTTTTACCAATTATTCAAGCATGTCACAGAAACTAGAAAATTATCAAAGATCAAATCAAAAGGAGAATTTAAGATCTTACATCATCCAGTGCCTTGAAGTTTTTAAGAAAGCTTGTCTGGTGCACATCAACACCATCTTCACCATAGTAAAACTGAACGATGGAACCATCAGCGTCACGGACAGTGTAATCATAGGAAACCTTCAGGCTCTCAAGATTTTTTATAAGACACCTTTGCAGATATCCACTACGAGATGTTTTTACAGCAGTGTCAACTAACCTGTTGAAATAAGTTAAATGTTGGATAATGGGAGTACATACACACAAAAAATAACTCTAATTTCAAGAGTCTGATTTAAAGTAAAAGTAATATGACCAACATATATTGTACCAGACAATGTCACTAACATTCACAGAGAAATCTTATTGACTCCAGGAAATAGAAGAATAACGATGAGATCAAAGAGAATAAAAAACAATAACCATGTTCTTCTTTATACCAATTTCCAGGGTTGTGATATGCAGATAGGTTTAGTGAATATTTTTGAATCATTCTGCAAATATCACTTGACTACTAAATGGAAAATAGAAAAGTTAGTCAAACTGAAATCAAGTTCTGGCATGCTCCATATTCAAAAACTCAAAGGCACTTACAATAGTTTGGCCTTTAAACTAAAGATGCTTAGGCAGTGTTGAGAATTGTTCTACATAGCTTAGGAATGAATCTGCACTTTCACATACAAAATTCTCATCTCCTCTGAACAATGAAGGGGATGAATAAAATTGGTTCAATATTTACATGCTTATCACAGTTTGCCCAAAAATTGCGATTGCAACCTATCCACATGAAGAAATCGAAGTTAATACCAGTCCAGACGTGAAGGGGCGTGTTGGAGTTTCTCACATGGCTTGTGAATGAACCTAGACTTCTTTTAAACAAAGCTCCCTCTCCTCTCAATAAGGCCTTTTAGGGGATGAAGAAAGGGATTTCAATTTCTAAAGACGTCCTGATAACCCGCATCGGAAGTAGGTTGTTTCGGGATGGGACCATTTCATTTGGCAATCATAGATTACCAGATATCTTAAAGTAATTAGGTCCCAACATCCGGAATCAACATGTCTACATATCATACAACTATATGGCATTTCACTAAGATGATAGTGCCAACTAGAAAATCCTATTAAGGCATAAATCAGATGGAAGAGCAAGAGCAAGACCTGTCTCAGTAAGTAATTAGAGTATGAGCTGCAAGTATGCAAATCCACAAAAGTTTCTTGGGCTTAAACTTAAGGGATGACTTTGTACATGCTTTTATTTTATAAACAAGAATAGGTAAGAAGAGGCAATAGAAAGCAACGCCCAAACCCGAAACCAGAAACCTTATGCAACCGCACCAGATTATCGTCTCTTTTGAATCCCGAATGATAAATACATTGCCAAATCTCTCTGCTCGTTCTTTTTAAACAGGTTATTCAGTTTACTTTCCTTCTATTCAGCCACTTGAGTTTGCTTACTCTCAGCCTTTTATTTTATATTTCTGACTATTTAATTGCAGCATATCCTTCTTGAAGCACCCTCTAATAAGATAATTATCCAAAATCACTCATTTATCTTATTATGTTCAAATCTCAATCTGACAAATTAGATTTCTATAAAAACTTGGGATAAAGCAGTATGGAGCACCAATCCAGCACTGAGAGCGTATAGAGTGACCATTTCCAGCAGGGAAATTATCTCAAGTTTATCTTAATTGGACAAATTCCACTTACTAACAAGAAGTGTCTTATTAGATGAATGAAGGGAAGTAAATGCATACCAGATGGAAGAAGAATTGAGGGATCTGGTAAGAGGAGAACTAGCTCCTCAATATGTATAAGGTTAAGTTCCTAAAGTCCATCATAAAGGGTAAAAGCTGTTCCCAAGAAAGGCTTACAGAACGATTTTTTGATATTCTTTCATGCAATTCAACTACACTTGACTAGTCCAAAATAACAGGCATTAACGACATAATAACAGCCAATTTGCCCCTAATGCAAGTGGCGTGATTCTGCAGGACAAAAGCTCATGGATCAAACTCTCCAAAAGGCCTAGTTGCATATTACTGCTTACAGCCGCTTTATATGTGTTAGTTTTGTGAGTTCTTCTAGCAATCTATACAGCTTTTAATCGCAGATAATTTGACGAAAAGGACAAACAGAACTAACTAATCTTGTCCTGGCGCTTCACTGGAAAGAAAAGGACAAGAAGGACCACCATTCAGAGTTGTCACTACAACTGAAGGTGAGGCCAAATATACATCCATCCTCCTACAATTTACTTTGGCATCAGCTGAATACGTCATCCGCAATTCATTAGCCAATATTTTGAACTTTTCATGCACCAAGGATGAATCTTTATTGAACAAAGTAACAAAAAACAGGCAATCCTCATGACTGGCAAAACCTTAAAGCATGATTCAAAACCATGCTACATAACGTATTTCAGTGCTACTTAATCCAAATCAAAACTGCAAATGAAGAATATGAGAGTCATCATGATAGAAAAACAGTTTAACAGCAGAATGATCACCAATAAAATCAACAAAGAAAAGTGCCTTGAAACGGAGAAAAGGAAACAAGTCATAGAATTAGCTTTTACCCCTCACGACCAGCCATGCAATGGAAATAATACTCCTGTGGTCGAAGACCAGTAAGAAAGCGATCAGTGATAAAGCCTCCTGCTCTAGACGTAAAATCCCAGGGCGGAAAGGATGGCAAGGTCTTCCCAGAAACCATTCGAGGCACTCTTTTACCTTCCAACTCTTGTTGCCCTAGATAGGCAGATATTTGCTGGAAGTTCACCTATTCAAATGACTAGAAATTAGTACAACTTTAGTATCGCAATTACTATGCATAAGAGGAGTAATAAGAAATGAGTAAACCATCGCATAAGAAGAAACTAACCCCCACCACCTCGCCCCCCCCCCACCCCCCACCCCAAACTTTATGATAGAACGAATTATGAACACTGAAGAAATGCACTGAAACACCATAACTCAATCCTGTTAGAAGGATTATTCTTCAATTATTTTACGCAAGAGCAGGTAATTTCTGTAAATGAGACATTATAAACTGAAAGCAAGATTAATTCACGTCACAGCACCGTAATCAGAACCTACATCTGGAAAAAGAAAAATAAGCCTCATTATAATGAGAAAAGAAGTGCTAGGCCCATAATAGTAAAAGGAGGAGTACTAGGCGTACAATCGGTACCCATTAAGCAAACAATTAGATCAAAGTTTTTTACTCTACTTGTCACTACTATCTGTTGGTCGTGCTATACACAGTAACCGTTGAACTTTTAAAGTTTTTGTACTTCCTCCCCTTGTTGTATTTACAATATTGACACTCACCCTTCCCTGGGTTCTACTCAAAATCATATCCCATCATTTTACACCACTAGTGTTCTTTCCACCTGTTTATAACCTTCATGAGCAACATAAAAATTCAAAAAAATTAGGAGTTTGAGGTGTGACACAAGGCCCAGACCACGTGCAGAATTGTAGTGTTTTACAAACCTAAGTAGCCCACCGCATGGAATCACAATAACTATTTCCTCGGAAAAGATCAAGGATGTCAAATTCAAATAAAACTAATTGGTGTTCTCGGGTATAACAGAGGAGATCAAATCTTGAAGTACTTCCAAAAAAACATCAAGAAAAGAAAGAACATGATGCCGGCAGTAAAATATATTCATACAAACATTAGAATATCCAAAAGAGAAGGTTGACAGAAGGAATCAACTACTGCTCATCAAGATACGTCTTCATAGCTTGGTCTGTATGGACTAACTGAAATTATGGAATTCTCCTTGCAAGAAAATAAAACAGCACATGTTGAGACAGAACAGGGTGAACAAATCAACCTTCGTGTGGAACAACATGAAAACTAAAAACCCTGTGAATGCACATGTGCACAAATTCTAGAAGAAAGAAATTAAACAGAGGATACCAAAGTGTTAATCAAATGGATGAGGAGACATTTAATAAGATTAATTGTCGAACAATGCAAGGAAAAAGCACATAGTGAGACAAGAAGCGAAGTTGTGATTAATACAAAGAACTAATAGTCATCAATATCAAACTAAAAGATTTATTCGTAACTTTTTGTTTGGGGGGGGGGGGGGGGGGGAACTATATAGACAGCTATCAGTTTCTGAAACAAGATATTTCTCTAACTTACCGTACTACCCTTTGCTCCTGTTGTTGTCATTACTGAAATGCAGTTCTTCGGGAAAGGTTTTAATAATCCTGCCGTCAGCAAATGTTTGAGTATCTGAGAACCTTCTCTAGTTAGCTTATTAGTCAATTTATTTTTCATTTTCATGTCTAAGGACGCCGTGGCAGATTCTCTGTCACTACATATAACTTTCTGGATTTCCAACTGCAGCTCTTCCGGACCTAGGAAACCAAAACTAAAGTAAATAAAACAGAAAAAGAATAACGAACACAACAGGAAAAAGAAGTAGAACACAACATAACAAATCCATTAGCGAGAAACTCTTTATTCGAGGAGATCCAATCGGCATATAGGAACTAGTCAGAGTTGTTTTTGGAGATATTCACGAGGGCTTAGATTAGAACGAGGCAGGTAACTCCATGTTAGAATTTGATTTATCTTATAATTTGATAGCAAACACTTGATTTAAGAAGAGAGGTTCTCATCTTATTAGTTTTAGGAGTGGTTCAAGCATATGAGTCAAAGACTTCTCTAGAACAGTAGACAGAGGTTGTTGTCTAGATTGTAGACTCATAACATAGGCTAGACATTAGGCGGCTTCAAAGACTTGGGAGGAGTAGGCTTAAGTTAGATCCTACAACCAAGTGGTAGCAATTAAAAAAATTCTAACCAAAGGCCCTTGTGGATCGAATGGTACAAGAAACATATGAATGTACGAGCATAACCAGGATACAACTTAAGCCAATAGAAACAGCATGAGCTGTTTGAGGGGTATTTGATTATAGTCGAACAGGATATAGACCAAAGATTAAAAAGTAACTCTTGGTGACCAAGTAATGACTGCAAAAGACTACAAAGAACCATATACCTGGGACACAGAAGCACACACAAACTTGAGGGATTTTAGAATATATTACCTATTTGCCCAGGTTTGAACTTAACAAAATCACAGTGAACCTCTTCACCAACATCTTCGCCTTCAAGTTTCTCCTTCCTTTGGACATCGTAGTGAGGTAAAATAATAAGGTCATCCACCCCACAAGTGAAACCATGGAACTTAACCGTGTCAAAAAGAAGAAAAAAAAAAAATGAAGGTAAGCAAGCAATCAGCCTAGTCAAACAAAGGAATAACTTAAAGGAAAAATCAAAACCAACGTATTAACACCTGCAAATAGAGTGTGAATAAACGACTCAGTGAAGAAAGCAAAATTCCCGCACTATTAGATCCATAAAGCTCTTGCACAGTGTGTACCAACCCAAATTTTCCAAACTGAGCCTTGTCAATGACACCACGAACAAGATCATTTTTCCAAATTAAAAAATTGTGTTCGGCGTTATGGTCTTCATCTTCCTCTTCATTTTTGTTACTATTACCAGTAAAATAATTTTTTGGGATTTTCCCCTGATTTTCAACAGTACAAGGAGCACAACCTTTGGTTATATGATTCAGTAACGCCGTAATGACCTAGAGAGGCATAAACCAGAATTATTAGTTTCCAACAGATAACAACCTTTCTTTCAAGACATGTTAGGCTTCACAAATTCTAACCTGCTTTCCGGTCCAAAGAGGCTCCGGTTTCAAGATTGTGGGCAAGACTGGCAACACCAGACCTTCAGAATTTACTAAAGAAATCTTGTGGGAATGCGAGCTCACAACTGAACCACGTCCACTGGCAAACACACCAGATCCATAAAGTAGCTGCTGGAATTCGCTACGAGTAAGAAAGGTATTCTTCCAAGTCAGGAGTACAGCAGCTACAATATGATCCTGGATAATAAAATCATAAGTAGAGAATAGTTAACTATACAAGGGACATCAAATGTAAAAAAAAAAAAAAAAAAAAGCAAAGGCGATAGCCACCAGCATGTTGTCGGAATAAAAGAATATCATTACTGATACTGATACCTGAATCAAGCCTCGCACAGTATCCCCCCTTGTCGGAACAATGTACTGCTCATTAGCATTTACAATGTTATAAGCTTCAGCACGAGAAATTTCATCTTGAGGAAAATGCACATTGATCTCATCACCATCAAAATCAGCGTTATAGGAACTGGTGTCAATTTCAAAAACAAGTCAGTTTGACCTTGGATAACTACAACAAGAAGATGAGGTACGAAGATACTAAGTAAATAAACCAACCTGCAATTTGCATAATGCATCCGAAGTGTTTTTTCTCCTTTTAATACACGAACAACATGAGCCATTATACTTGGCTTGTGAAGTGTCGGCTAAAGTTGAAAACAAGAAAAAACAGAAGTTCACTAACTGATAAAAAAAGAAGAATAATATGAAGCAGATGTACGTTAATTAGTTTGAACCAATCTGGAGCAACTTGTACTCTTTAAAAGGCCAGAAGACCAATACAGAGTGCCAAAGTTATTACACACACTGATACAGAGTTAGGCATCACAACTTCTTAGTCTTACAAGAGAACTTTCCAAGCTTACATCAATAGATTACCCAGTTTGCATTCTTAAAGTCTATAATGAAGTTGTTATTATGAGCAAACCGAGAGAACATAACTTTCCAAATCAGAAATTTAATTATGCAGCAAAAGACAAATAAATTATTGCTTTTCAAATACCTGTCTGTTAACAAGCACAATATCCCCATCTTGCAAATGTCGATATACAACCTTCCCCTCAAATTCAAGCTCGTTTTTTTTCTCTGATTGTGTAACTGCTCCTCTAGAAGATGGTAATTTCCTTGATATTGCAACACGCAGCTTTTTGCTTGATGGCAGTTTTACAGTGGCTACACTATCAACATAAGCAGTAGCTCCAGGGTGGACTTCAGGGCCATTAATTACAGCAGCCCTCAGTTTTCCAGCATTCCAAGGAGTAACCCTCTGTAAAATATTAAGGAAAACTTAAATGCAAAAACTGGACAATAATGTTAACTAGTCGGAGGTGAGTACTTGTGGTGAAACTGGAATCACTTGGTTGTACACTGATAAAGTGCAATACACGAAGGCCTGCCTCTGAAAAAGGTAAGCCTTCTCTTGTGGTTATAAGGTTGAAGTTCTAATTTTGTTCCAAAACAATGGCTTCTCAATATCTGATTCATATGTCCCCTCCCGCATCAGCTTTTCTGTTTGGGGAAATCATGAGTGGGCTGCAGGTTCAAATCAGGGTTTCTACTATTAATCAGCTCACTTAACTCCTTTCAGTATGGGTTTCCTTCGTCATTCTATTTTCAATTATTTCAGTTTCTTTTTTCTTCAAGATGACCTGCTAAATTAATAATTTGATACCAACTCTATCGTTCAGTTGTCTGAATAGCACCAGAATGTCAGGGTTGCCAAATTTAATGAATTCTATGCAGGAAATGGAGATAGGAAAAGCTAACCTTATAACATTTCAGACATGGAAATAGAACATATAAGGGAAAAGAACAAGTGAATATACTTTATTTCTCAAGGCATATAAGAGGAGAGGAAATATATGTAAGATCCTTTTTCGCACAGATCTACTATGTCCGCCAAATTATATGATATTCATGCATTATATGATCATCATGCATACATAAATTAGAGGTGACCAAGACCTACAAAATATGCAAAAAGAAGACTCCTGTCTTTACCTCTGGATAAGTTAATCTCAACGCAAAATACGGAGGTATTCCAATTTCATTGACCGCCAAATAAGGATCCGGAGATATAACAGATCGACAAGCATAATTGACCCTTTTACCCATCATCTTCTGACGGAAAATCCCTTCTTTCTTTTCCAAGAACTGACAAATTCCAGAAGTAACATCTTTTTGACCTGGACCTGCCATAAAATTAGAGATAGAAACAACTGAGAAGCTATTGAGATGATTTGACTTCTTGCTAGAATCATAAAACCAAAAGTAACAGCTTATGATTCCACACTGGAATAAAAGTTAAAAATGGAAGTTGTCTCTCAAATGGCAGAATGAATAAACTTTACAATAATTGTTAGGGAAAAGAGCATTTCTCATTCTTGGGCATGCTAAAAAATATGCTCAAGCAAATAATGAATACAAAACTGAATTGCCAGATCAGCCATCAATCGTTGCTTATGATTCTATGCACACAGTTAATACAAAACTGAAAAGACTCGGTTGGCTAGGACATAAGAACTGATATTACAAAAGCAAACACACACGTAGCTCAGATGGTTGAAAGAAGGAAAATACAAAATTTTAGAACCAGAAATAAGGACACACCAGTTGCAGTTTTGCTATCATATAACACATTGATAGATTGCTGAAGATCCATCCAACGGTTAATGATCTTTGAATCTTCAGCTTTATTATGATAAGCATTTCCTAAAGCAATATTTGACTGCAACACCTTCCCGAGTAGAACAGTATGAGGATGCTCCATTACCTGAAAGGAAAATAATAGTATGATTTTTTTGTCAATATGGCAGAAATTATATTTTATAGGCAATAGATTATTGTACCCACCCTTAGCCTCATTTCCTCTCACCCCAACGCCCTCCCCTCCACCAAAAAAAATTGTAAGGATACTGAGAATAGACAGTAAAATATTCAGATACTTCATTTCCAAGTCCTTGAAAGTTGAAACGAACACAAGAGACAAGGAAAAGATAAGTCACACTTTATGTAACACCTCATCGTTGTCATGTTTCTTAATACTTACAGAATCGCCTCCTTTGGCCGGGGGGCGGAATTTAATTGGGGCTACAAGAACAGTCTTTAGGAAAAACATGGAATGACTTGCTTCGTTTGATGCTCTACTCTGCCACGGCTGGATGTTACATATATATGAGCACAGAGGACCTTCATTCTCCCACAAATGTCTCACAATATATCTGACCTGTCAAATAATTTAAAGACACAACAATTTTATGCTTAACAAAGAAAAATGAGGATTACTAGACTTCTAGAAACTAAGGGCAAAGGAGGCTACCTCCGATGGTAAAAGAGGCCCAGAAGAAACAATATATCGCTCCTCCAGACCATCATTCAAGTTGCTTGCTTGATTTATGCGGTTTTTGCTGCGTGAGGAACCAGAGGCAGCTGGAAATGAATCATCCTCAGCCATCTCAGAATCATCTTTCTGTGAACAATCACTAGCATTTATCACCTCCGATGAGGACTTATCCTCGTTGCTCCCACTATGTGTAACATCCAACCTACTACGTTGTATAGCATTGGACCGCGACTCAGATCCGGAGAGTCCACCCTGTAGAAAGTAGATAGATGGTGCACAAATAAAAGATTGAAAATAGATCATGGAAAGCCAAAAAACACTGCAATATCAATCCTTGGAGATTTTCAAACATAACGTCTTTAACACAACAATCAAGACTCTGAGCCCAATTAATTGAGGTATGCTATATTAACCAATTGGCTTGTGTTTCTAGGAAGTGAAATGTTTAAATCCAGTGTGGACCTACTTCAAACTAGTTTGGTGGGACTGATCAAACATGCTACATATAACCGTCAAATACTGTCAATAAACAAAAAGTGCTACTGATCTATAAAAAACATTCATGAAAACATGAAGCTTTTTCACAGTTTAACTAGATGTAAGCTTCAGTTTTTTATTTGGCAAACATACCAGATGAAACCACCCAAAAGTTGGTTTGCTAATCTTCGGGTTCTTGCATTTACAATTCTTGCATTTTTTCTCTTTTCTCTTCAAAAATTCATTCAGAACCGACATGGCTTCAGTGAGCTGAGCAGAACCCCAACATGCTCCCTTATCGTGCTCGTGGTTCTTTTGACCGTCAGAATGTATCGTAGAATGTGATGCATAACTCTCTTGACTATCCTCTGTATTAACTATCTCATTTGATAAGATCCAATCCGACTTTTTCTTGCCCTGTACATTCTGTTGCAAACTCAACCTCTTTGCCCCAATAATGTCACCCTTTGTAATCAAATCCAGTTGAGAAACACAACTCTCCACCTAAATCAGACACAATTTCCCAAAGAACAAACAGTAAAGTCATAGAAAAGCAAATAGGTAACTGTAAAGTAAGATCAACATTTGTGAATATGAGAAAATTTGAACCAAAATACCTCCTGTCTGCTTGCTCGAAAATGAAAGCAATAGAAACAAGTTTTGTTCAAAAGATTATTCAACATATTAAAGAGCAATGGATTATAGGCTGGAAAAACAAGGTCAATGCGCCCACAATGACCAGTGCAGTAATACGAACGCTGCCCACATGATTTACATCTGCAGATCAGAGGTTTAATGTGTCACATACACCAAAATTTTAGAACTAATAGAAACGAAGCCTCAATTCAAATAACAATTGCTTACGGAGAGTTATCATCGAGGGAACCCATCGCCGGATCATAGAGTCCACCAGGAATTGGCTTTTGTAGAATGTCAAGCAAATTGGGATTTATTATCTGAACAACACTGTGCTTCTTCACCTCTTCATCTGTCATGAACCCAAATTGAACTGCCTCCACAACCTCCGTCATACCCTTAATCAATCAACAAAAACAGCATGAGACATATCAATGCACATATGTAGGATATTAAGGTACAAAGATGCATATCGCAATCTTCGAGAATCAATAAGCCAAAAACTGCAGCCCCTTCTATTATTTTCGGATGACAACCTAGAAAACCTTGTGTGGCGTTGTTAGTAAAACCTGGCAGTCTGAATGCATGAGAATTTGAATCGGAAAACAATTTATTCACTAGAATAAAGGGATTGATGCTGGGAAGTGAATGGGAGCTATGGTAATATAACTACATTGGTCCTAGTATAGTCTAAACTCGACATACAAATTCTATTTTTCTTCAACAAACGCTTCGATATATAGTCAGGATAACTTCGTCAACATCCTTCTTTTTGCATTACAACGTGGATTTGTTAGAATTCCTATGGCATTAACTGGCTGTTAAGGTCGTGAGAGACGAGCTAAGCACATAGTTCATACCTCCCATCAAATCATATTATAAACATAATTCCAAACCAAATAATCAAACACCATTGCAATTGTAAAACTGGCAGCGCATCACGTAAAAACACCACTGCATCTCAATAATATATATTCAAAGAAAAACTGAAACTTTACCACTCGATACACATACCCCTCTACGCTCACCAGTTAGTACCTAAACCAGGGACATAAAAACGCTACGAAACACAACCTACACACATTCCACAATCGCCTCTCCTCCACCATCCGCAAACGCTACGTTTGATTATATTGTGAACTATATATCAGCTTTTACGAATATTTGAACTAATTAGCAGAATGAGGCGCACTAATTACAGCCTCTTCTAAAACCCTAAGTTAAAAAAATAAAAAATAAAACGCAAACACCACAAATTGAAACAAACAAGCATTCATATAGATTTTTTCCTCCAGTTCTCATAATTTCAAAGCAAATTACTCACAAACAAATAGGAAGAAAAAAAAAGTGTCTTTACGTGATGAAGCAAATAAAAAAAAAAAACGGACTTTAGAGATAACCTACTAATGAGTTAACAACAAAGTATTATAAAAGATTGAACAATACTTACTGATGATTATGATGATAAGACTCTTCAATAATTTTGTTTTTACGCTTTGAATATCTATCTTAAAACTTGTTTTGCAATTTGTGTTTTAAGGTTTTCAGCGGCAGCGTTTCAATTTATGTTCTTGAGGAAGGAGAAGAAGAAGAATGGCTGCACTGCCAAAAGGTTTTAGGGCCATCTTATATGGCTGCATATGGGTCGGGTCGGGTTGTAAGCGGGCTAACCCAATAACCCGCCAATTATTTGTGAATCTTATTTTTAAGGAAATAGAAGATATTATAAATAGAAAAAAACTTAAAACAAATATCAACTTTGAAAAGAGACTTAGTCAAAGTAAAAATATTAGAGAGGATTCTAATTATTTTATGATTCGACGCACTTTGCTATCGCTCCTTTACTCTTTGAGACGATAAAAACACAAATTAAAATTGCCTCATTGTTCTATAACTTCGTCTAACTTATAATTTAATTATTGATGGACTATTATTATTTATTAGTTGAGAAATATATAGAAATAATTACTATCACTTGTTTCTTTCTAGTTAAGGTTTGGGCCTACAAATTTTATTTGTGAAAATCTAATAATTGTTCATTTGTTTTAATATTGAAAATGTGGCCATAGTATCTTATAATTTCAAAAATTCACGTCGTGTATCCATGCATTATGCATATGAATATTTTATAAAACTTATTGAATGTAAAATACTTATAGTTAATGTTATGTTATGTTATGTATCTAAAATGGATAAATTTTCGTGATATCCAACATCGAAAAGATTCTTACACAAAACGTCACGTTGCCATATGAGTTTACGAATGCGAAAAAAATTGATTGAATTGGCTTCTTAAATTTGATAATTTCAAGAAGAAGAAGAAGAAGAGTTAAATATTAAGTGGTATTTTCTATTTAGTAATTAGGAAAAAAAACGATTGAATTGCCTTCTTAAACTAATAAACTGGCTAATTCCTTTTCTTTCTTTTTTTTCGAGGAATAAACTGGCTAGTTCCAACCCACCTGTTTATATTTTAAAAAGCTAGCAATCCTACACACGCGGACCGCGTGTAAGTTTGTTTCTGATGTTAAGATGTTTTAATTGTAAAAGCAATCGTTTGCTAAGATAAAAATAAGTTATACATATTTCTAAATATTTTTAATATATGTTGAATAGTTATACATGGAATAATCATGTAATTTTCTAACCATTGCCATGGAATAATTTTTCCAACTAATCTCCTTAAATCGTCATTTCTTAGATATTCCTCAGTGCTATAACTCTGAAACTGAAAGACAAAAGACATAGTTAAGACTTCATAAAGCAACGGTTGCATATTGAAATTTTAAAGAGTGAGAAATGACTTACTTCTTTACCTTTCATTGCTTAGGATTTCAGGATCTTTTAATTTGGCATACACAACAATTATGTCTTGAGCAAGGACTGAGTGTGAGAGAAGAAAGAAGATATATTGAATTTCATATGAATGAGGAATAAATGAAAATGAAAGCAAAAATTAATAGATATGGCAAATAATGTACGTGATATTTGAAAGTAAATTCAGTTAATTTTCCACAAAAAGTGGGGGACATGGGTTAGTGGATTTGTGTTAGAAAAGGCAATTACTTTCCTATCCTTTTTGCGTTATTAGTAATTAATAAAATTAAGGATATTTTAGGAACACTAATAATTTGGTATAATAATTCATAACTTCCCATTTGTGAGTAAAAACAGGGTTCTCTTATATAATAGTATAGAAAATGAAAATGAATATTTTTATCGGACAGACTTATTTGTCCATCATGTATGAAACTTTCAGCATACCATTGGGCCCTAAGGCCCAATATATTTTGGGCTTGCTCTATCTCCTCTAAAAAGCAATTTATTTTGAATAATAATGGAAATATTTATTTAATTGTTTATTTGCTTTTACAACAGAACTTCCAAACAGTTAACAAACAAACACACACACACACACACTTACAACCAGTGATTATTATGAATTTGGATTTCAATCCTCCACTCAGGTACAATTTAATCCTTGTGATTAATCTGGTTCGTGAGCTGCAGCAAAATGTCAAATTTTTAATTCAATTTGAAATTAAAATATCAGCTGAGATGGCTTTAATCTTTGGTTTTGTGATGTTAATGCTCAAGATCTGTGTTATGAATGTCTTATTATTAGCTGATAATTGAAGATATAGAAAGAGAGATAATGATGTTAATTTTTTGGAGTTAGGTTTTCACATTTTAGGATTAGTATTAAGTGATAAAATCAAGCTTCACATGTTTATTTGGTTAATTGAACAAGATAGTTCCTTTAATTGGTTTGAGACTTGTAAAACGAAGATATCCGTTTGAATCGAGTATATTTAGCTCTATAGTTCAGACGTGCAATGGTAGAAAGGTGGCCGTTAACTCTTGCTGTTGATGTTAAAAGCAAATGATTATGATGCTTTGATATGAGAATGCATTAATACGGTATCTGCCGAGGCATGATTTCAAGAATGCTATGTGGAGTACTTGTCCTTATTTAGTTCCTGTACCGGTGTAAATGTCGAGACTTTATCTTCTTTTTTTTACTCGTTTCGATGCTTTACAGATGATCTGGCTCATAGTTGAATTTTGGGGAGATATATCTTGATGGCTTACAGTAAGAGCACTGAACTATTACCTGAGAGAAGAAGCATTACTGGTCTGGTAAATAAGTCTCAGGATCACAGCAAGCATATCTCGCGGGCTTCTCGTCGATGGAGGAGTGTTGGTCGGGTTTCTAGGCAAAAGATATTGGCTTGGTTGTTGTCTATTGCGGTCCTCTTCTTGATATGTTTGGCTTATTTTGGATCAAAGATACATTTTCAAGGTAAGTGACATTTTTCAAGTACTCCAATAATGTCACTGAGGGAAATTTCCGTACTAATTTGACAGTCGAATTTTCAACCGTGATCACTTTATGAAGTCATCATGTATAATCTTACCAATGCTTTATTCAATGAAGTTCTTTATAGCTATTGCCCCTGTGGCTGCCTTACGATTGTTAATCTTTATCCTCTATGTTGAGGTTCTTTCCTTTCTTCTTGTTTGTTACAACAAAATATTTGGAGAGAGCTTTGAAGATGAAGAGGCATCTCATATACCCCTCAATAGGAGAGAAAATTATCGGGAAAAAAAAAATTAGAACTTTCACTATCAAATAAGCTAGTTTGCTTGCTATAAACTTGATTGATGTAGTCTATTGTTGAATCTGAAGGTGATGTTTCATCTCTAAAAGATATCGAAGGAGAATTACGGGTGACCAGTGCCTCAGAGCAACCAAGGAGAAAGCCACGAAAGCCACGTAAGAGTAGGATTATTACCTTCTTAGTGCTCCAATATTATGTATTATTTCTCATGCAGTGATATATGGAAAAGAATTATTGGGTCACTGTATAAGTGCTGCTTAAGGTTGCTTTAGAACTAAGAGATATCTTTGCAATGCCTCCTGAACTACTTTTAATAATGCTATCTATTATGTTTCTTGTATGAGAATATCTTGCTTTTGCTTGTAAGGTTTATATGCAGTTGTGCATATGAATTTGCTAACTCTGTCAGCTATAGTTGGAGTTTTTTTGAAATGATGGGTCATGTCTTGATATTTTAGTTCTTTATATCTTCTTAACAGTTGAAAAATAAAAGTACCTTAATTAAATTTTATCTGCAGGTTTCTCTCCTTGTGAGGTATCATTTCTTGATTCAGTTAATTATCTCCTTGAGCCCAATAACAATATGAATTTCACTCATTTCTCGTTGGGATATGTTGAAAGAGAGGATAGGGTCCCCCTCAATGATGCAATTCAAGCTCGATTTGGAGGACATCAAAGTCTGGAAGAAAGAGAGAAATCCTACCATGCAAAGAATCAAACGATTCATTGTGGTTTTGTTACTGGACCTGATGGATTTCCCAGCACTGGATATGATTTGGATGAAAATGACAAAAAGTATCTGAATAATTGTAGAGTTTCTGTATCCTCGTGTATCTTTGGGAGCTCAGATTTTATAAGAAGGCCAACGAGCAAAGTGGTAATTATCCCTTGAGAATTTGTTGTAATTCGAACTATCGTTTTGTTTCTTTGAACTCATGGTGTTCTCTACATAAGCTAGTTGGATACATCTTCCCCAATGAAGTAAATTCAATAATTTTTTAATGTGTTCCATTAGTTGGTCAATGGAAATAAAGACAGTTTTCACAAGTTTTTCGGGATGTAGAGCACTACATTTCATATCGCTTCAGATTAGCGTTTACTGAACATGTATAGGATAATTCTTGGTGTACAATTAATAGATTCAAATGTAGCAGAAGGCCAACAGCACTGCCTCCTTTACCCAGAAAAGAAGTGTCAGAAGGCAACAAGCGATACAGTTTAACTCACAAACAATTGGATTTGGATTCTTGAAATGTTCTTGCTACTCTTCAGAACTCATTCTGCAGAATGATAGGTAGAAACTGCTCAGAGAATGTCCAGCCCCTCCCCCCTGTCCTCTCCCAAACTATATATCCTTCCTGAAGTGCATTAGTAAAATCATAAAAAGAATACGTTCCGAATTTCGATTGGTGAAGCTCAAATTTATAAGGATTGAACTTACAGGGCTTGAAATCTCAAGTATTTGTAATAGAAAGTAGTTGGATGATTTGCTGTCTGTAAGATACTGTATCTTGCAATCTAAAAGGCTTGTGCTACATGTACCTGTATCTTTTTATCCTATAATCAGACATATTGACTTGCATGTTTTACAACGAATGTCTTCTCCCTGGCGATCTTTATGGCTTCATGATCTCAGTGATGAACCAGACTATGGGTTTTGCATTTTGCTGGCAATATGGATTGATCAATCTATTACGATTCTCTGATATACATGGGTCTTTGTATTTGATCTTTAGTTGACGTAAAATTACTCATTGCAGATCAGTGATTACTCCAAGAAAAATGTTTGCTTTGTTATGTTTGTTGATGAGCAAAGTTTAGCTAAACTCTCATCAGAAGGAAACGTTCCAGATGAAAAAGGAAATATTGGGTTATGGAGGATAGTTGTTGTGAAGAACTTACCATATGAGGATTTGCGGAAAACTGGAAAGGTGCCAAAATTTTTAGCGCATCGCCTTTTCCCTTCTTCTAGGTGATTTCTAGACCAGAACGTGTCTATAAAACATGGACCTCATTTGTTTCTTTAATACGTCTTTGAATTGATCTAACAACTAATCTCTTTGCTTGTCGGGTGTTCCTATCACAGATACTCTATCTGGCTTGATAGCAAGTTGCGACTTAATGCTGACCCAATGTTGATCATTGAGCGCTTTTTGTGGCGAACTGGTTCAGAATATGCTATTTCGAATCATTATACTCGCCATTGTGTTTGGGAGGAGGTTATCCAAAACAAGCGGTTGAATAAGTATAACCACTCAGCTATAGATGAACAGTTTCAATTGTATCAGTCTGACGGTCTTACCAAGTTTGACTCTTCGGACCCAAAAATTCCTCTTCCGAGCTGTGCGTGTGCTTGATATTCATATTGTTTTAATAATTGCTTCCACCATTGTGCTTGTCTATGCCAATTACGTGATCTAATTTTGCTTTTCATGCTTTCACAGTTGTTCCGGAAGGTTCATTTATTGTCAGGGCTCACACGCCAATGTCAAATTTATTTTCATGCCTTTGGTTCAATGAGGTTGACCGCTTCACATCGCGTGATCAACTGAGCTTTGCATATACTTATTTGAAATTGAAGAGACTGAATCCTGACAGAAACTTCTACATTAATATGTTCAAGGTCAGTTATTTGTTGTTGCTAATATGAATGCTTTGATCAAATTGCATATCATCTTGCAAACTACACAGCCTCTAGTTCCATTGTAATTCCAGTAATCGGTGTTACATAGAGTGGCTTAAGTTTCCACATTAAAAAGCTTATGCTGTACGCAAGGACTATGACTTATGCTGCAAAACTAATTTATATATCTTGTTGTGTCTTTGGTATAAGATAAATTCACACCAAATACTTTAGTCTAGGCGATGTGCGTATCCACACCAAACTCGATCTTTTGTGCTTTATGGTTCTTTTAAGTCTTTATAAATATTTCTAGCTGCATGTGTGTATACTTCTGTATCAAAATTGTAGCAACTCTGGTATAATCTAATAATTTGGTAGGATGTAAGACGTACATTATTTGGCTATGATTGTGCTGGAATAGACATGATTATACGATTAGTTTTGGTTGTATCTCTTGCTCCAGCTTATTTTTAGTGTAAATCTTTGTAAATCTATACTCCACTTTCTGCTTATCTTTATTTTTTTTTATTTTTTTTTTCCGATAAATTGATTATCTTAAGTTAGCTTACGGTTCCTTTAATATTATCCCTTTTCAGGACTGCGAGCGACGAGCAATCACTAAGCTATTTCATCATAGAACAGACAATCAATAAGGTGGATTATAACATGCACTTAAATGTTTCGTATACAAATATTTAATCATATATTCAAGAAAATTTGTGGCATCGCATTACACTGCTGAACAAATTCCATTTTCAGTTTCTGTTAGGTGTTGATTGTTGAACTATGGTGCATCTGCAGAGCAGCTTAATGCCAAATGTAACCTGCTAATGTTCGATTTTCTCACTCATCCTATAATCAGAGGATTCTGGTGATTATCAGAAGCTAGATCCTGGATTCTATTGTGCCATTTTCTATCAACGACTCGTGGAATACAACGAGGCACCAAATATTGATGTTATCCCATTTGTTTGCTCTTTTGTTGTTGTAATAGTTTGCTATCATATTTGTCCAGTAACACTTGGGATTCAATGTTTGTCTAATTTTAAGGAGCATCCCAGTATAGCATCAGAGCCGCATGTCTTAGATCAGACTGAGATATATGAGATATAGACGAGTGTATTTTGTATATTTTATTTCATTTGTAATAGTCGAATTATCAAGTTATTAATAAAAGTCTAATTGATGCTATTATCTTTCCCACTTATAAGTGATGAAATCTTGTAGTAAGGGCATCGAAGTCTTTGAACTATCATTTATTTCCTAGCAAGCCCAGACTTGCAAAACTTGTAAGAAATTAATGTCACTGCAGAAGCCCAGTTTATCCTTCTTCTCTTTTGTTCTTTGTGATTTTAAATGTTCTACTCTCTATTTTTCAGTGTATATACTATTGCAAAGACTGAAAATTACCTTGTACGAGTATTCTTCAAATGTCAATTGATCTGGTGAATTGGTATCTCTATCTTTCGTAGTTAAACATTGGATTTAAGCTTGTGGCATCGCATATAATTAAAAGATATAAAAACGCTAATATATGAGTATGAATCTTTTTGCACGCAATAATTGAGAACCTCTCTTATCTTCTTGTGAGTGGTTGTCACCCACATATATATAGAGTATTTTGTGTAATGAGAAAAAAGAATACACAAAATGATTATATAGAAAAGATATTGTATCTGAAGTATTATTTGAACACGAACAGTTGTTGGCTGCAAAAGTTCTTTGAGTTTTGTATTTATTTCGCTATCAGATATTTACAACGAATGAGTGTTCTGTTTTTATTCTTCTAATCAAACAACTATTAAAATAACTTAAGTAGCGTTACACTTCAACAAATCAGAGTGGCGCAGCGGAAGCGTGGTGGGCCCATAACCCACAGGTCCCAGGATCGAAACCTGGCTCTGATAAGTCTCAGAAGCAAGCTTCCAACTCCACTATTTTTTTGATTCGTTTTTTTCCCCACATAACTCTAGATTAATGCATCTTATAAAAGTCATCACAAAAACTATTGCTGTTTCTTCTCTCCTAAATTTAATTTAATTTAATTTCTAAACCATATAAAAAAGCATTAAAAAAATTGTGGAGCGCTGGTAATTTAATAATTCTATTTGTTTTTTATATGATTATGAGTTCCAGCAAAATTCCCTAGTTTTCTAGACAATACGGCAGTAATAATGAGACTATATTATAATGGGAAGACATCACAAAAACTCTTGACATGTCGGCATTGTATGTAAATACTAAATATATGTACTTAACTTTCGTTAAGGCTACTTGCAATATATTATGCCTTTTATCTGGACTTTTCCTTTTTTTTTTTTTATAAAGTTAAAGCGAATCATATAAAGTATAAATTGCTGGAATTTCCACTTGCAATCATTTACCGGCATAAAAAAGGAAATGACTTGGATGTTAGCCAAGACCCCTAAAGGCTACTGATATTTTTGAGCTATATTCTTAAATTAAAGTGTTTTAACTCCATATGTTACCATTAACTAAAAAATTTGAAGTTCCTATTTGTAGGAGAATAAGGTCAACAAGAATTATACTATTCATATCACAAACGGTCTCCTTAACCACAGACAGTTTGCTAAAGTTGAAGTACATTTCACACACAATTTACGAGACCTAGTCCGTTTCAATTGATATACAATCCTATCAAAAAAAAAAAAAAAATTGATATACAAAAGTGCCATGCTGAAATCTGTGGATCAAAACCAATAATTGATGAAGAAGCATCCGTTATTGCTAGGAAATTGAAGTCAAATTATTAACTAGCTAGACTTTTCTTATACATGCCCCGACCCCAACTCTTACTTTTTCTTTTATGGATTATTGGATATTGTTCAAGTTAAACTCCAAAAGTTTGAAGAATGTTACGTATATGATCCGTATTTGTAATATTTTCAAACTTTTGGGGTATCTTTTTAATTATTTAAACCATAAGAAATTCCTTTGTGATAACTCCAAGGATGTGGATGTAGTACTTATCTCTAATTTTAGTCACCCTGCATGAAATATTATGTGGACAAGATTACTGCATATTTGGTCTTCTTCAAATTATTAAATTTACAGAGTCATAAAGGAATTGATATTAAAAAATATTAGTGTATAACTAAATGAAATTAAATTAGGCCAGTAGTGCCGGTCAATTGTTCCGCGAATGATGACTTTGAAATAGAACCATGTAATTCGTACCATGTCATATTGTTTTCACACCTTAAAAGTCTTGCTAAAATAGTACAAATTGGCAACTAATTCACATAATCACATCAAATAATTGCCATCTATCCTTAGAGAGCGACACTGATAATGACTTGATGTGAAACTAAAATACTTAAGTCAATCAAATTGATATATTATTTTAGTGATAATTACATATATATATGTATATATATATATATATATATATATATATATATATATATATATATATATATATCCACAGCCGTTACTAATTTTGGTTGAGTTAACATCAATTGCAGCTCTAATTATTAAAAGTTGAAAAGCTGATACGTACAACAATTAATAAGGCAAGACTAACATGAAAACACAAAGTCATAGTTGTGAGTCAAAAAAAAATAAAAAAATACCATCGACCTACGCAGTTGATCCGGTCGGGTCTGGATCCCTTACGATCATGTGAACTCAATTATAGACTTATAGTTCGAAAATCCCCCTTACTTGATGTTCTGTCATAATGTGCACGATGTTATTTGTAGGAAAATATTACTAGCCAGTCCAAATGTTTTAAATTATTGACAATAAATATTGATGGCACAGCGTGTTGTTTCCAAAGAGAAAAAGCCTGTCTCGAACATATGAGCATTTTCTATAATAATAGCGTTAGATGCCAAATCCAATAAGTTTTTCATACGCTATAGTACGCCAATATGTGTGTTACTGTCAAAATTATTATACGTTTTTTCTTCTTTTTTTTTATATCAGATTATACGTTTTTTCTAATATGTAGAGATATTGTAATGCATGAGATAATATAATTAATGGTTAAAAAATTAAGAATTTTACTTCATAGTTAACAGTCGTAACATAAATTTGATGGTGTATATAGTAATACAACATTAGAGCACAAAAATTTAGATGATATCATTCTTGTCTATAGATCTTCAAATGTAAGTACTATGTGATGGATTCATCGACGTTCTTGCAATAAACATAACAAATCGCCGTTTGATCACATTCATATGGTGACAAAGAACTCTGAAATTAATATTACACTAAAATTTGTCTAAGGTAGAGGCTGTCGTCTCACCCACCGACGTTGCCAGACTGTATGAAGCTATAAGCTTCCAGGGAAACCTTAACTGCAACATTAGAAACTTCTTATATATATATATATATATATATATATATATATATATATATATATATATATGTATATATATGTATGTATTTTTCTACATCAATGGCCCATATTCGTGACTATTACATACTTCTTTATCTTTTTAATATGTTACTTTTTCTTTTTAAAAGCAAGCAATTCACTTATAATCAATGCCTATCGACAAAATTTAGTTTCTGTGTTAGTTATATTTCTTGAAAACTGAGTCACGTGGAACTATCTAACTCGTTATCGCAAAAACTATTTCATGAAAAAAAAAATGTGAAACAATTTAAGCTAAGAACGTTGTAATCATAGAACATGTGATTTAGAAATACTGTTATAATAATCATTTATTGGAGAAAATGAAAATAAAATAAGAAGAATTAGCCACCGCGAAACAACAACAAACATTCCGACATATGCTTGTGGATGATTAGATGAGTAATTAGATGGTAAGCCATCTACATCATCGCTGCAAGACATGGCACGGCACGTGATCTCTCAACAAGCATCATGACCTCTATGATCACCATGCATGGCCCATCACTTCTCAACACTCAACTAACATGCAGTTAACTCACGTTATGCATAAATAATAGAGAATTACAATTTCAATATATATGAATTTTCAATATCCGAATGAGAGGATAATTCATGCATAGATAAATTTAATGATATCAATATGTATTGTTGGCTGCTTAATTTAATTTTGTTTTAGTTTCCAAGGCTATAGTTAGTTACTTAATTTATTATTTTGAATTAATGGCAATACTCTAATAGTTTATTGCATATAACACTCTGATTTGCATATTCGGATATTTTGTTTGGAGTGAGCTAAAATATGTTAATATTAAATCTAACTAGAATAATCAATATTACAAATACAAACATCGAAAACAAATTCATTGAAATAAATATAAATTTATTATCTTAGCATTTAATCATACATAAGAAATTAAAGAATCTACATATAACAAATAATATGAGTATTTGCTTATCAGAAAATTTATTTCCTCATTAACTAATTTTTTATAGAGCTTAATACACAATATCTAATAAGAAGTGGTCATATAAGACAATAATCCAAATTAAATCGATAATGGAATTAAGTTAAAATTAAATATTAAACATCAGTTTTATAATATCCACTGATTATACAACACAATGAAATAATTAAAGTGGTTGGTTTACACAAAAACTCTCCATACATTATTTGAGTTTGTTAATTTGATCTCTAAATAAAACTATTTATTTTGAATATTTATAAAGTATCAGAATTCATGACGAAGTGTGCAATATATATATTAAGTAGATGTATCACAAAATTACTTGAGATGTTATTATTTCTCTTTAATAAAAATTATAAACTAGTGAATAAGGTGGGCCAAAAAGTTTTGGAGGGCGGTACCCCTGATTTCAAGGCTTACTCTAATAATTTGGTTAATATATCAATACAATAAATCATTGCAATATATATATATATATATATATATATATATTACGTACAATTACCTCCACCGGTCGAATCCTATTCAGAAATTGAAACATTGGAACTATACATGATCTGCATTATTTAACATTGTTGATCAATGATCATTCGGCATTAGGACTCGCGCTTTTCCACTAATTATGAATTTCATACGTTGTTTGAAATTCTTTAGATTTGACACTTAACACTCTCCGGATTCATATATTTGGAAGATTAGCCGTTAATTATCAAACTAAAGTTTGGCTATACTATGTTCTTAGTGATTTGATATTGACTAATGGTCGTATGAAAGATGTTGATGACAAATCAAATAAGCTGATTAATATCCCAGATGATCATGTCTTATTAGTAGTCTTAATCAGGGTTTAGGGGCCATCAATCAACCGAATGTATACTTGATAACAGTTTATCATCATTAGCGAATATTAATAATAATTATGTTGGTTGTTGAGGATATATATATATATATATATATATATATATATATATATATATATACACACATAAAATTCTATCTTGATTTCGAGGGATAAGATCTATCTTCATTTCATTTGTTGCTATGTAATTTGACGTGACAAGAAAAGAGCTGGCTAGTCGCAAATACAGCATTATATGTATCAGTACAAAAGCTATTGAAATTAATGTTTCCTAAATAGCAGGCAATTGCCGCTAGTGCAACTGTGTCTTGCGTCAGCTTTACCGATGAACCTTTTTTTTTTGAAGCAAATTACCGATGAACCTAACTCCACACTAAAACACGTAGTAAATTTATTTTTTTTGTTAATTGAACAACGACAAAACTTGGAAAATTAATTCTGTAAATTATAAGATTTTTGGATTTTTGTTCTGTATACAGTTGAATTTCAATTATGATGATCAAACAATAAGTAGCTTTTCGATTTTATTGTTTCTATATTCTTAGGGGAAAATTAGTTTGTTGCTCACACATGTAGAGTATCATTTACAAATTTTTTTTGCTAATAATACTAACTTAATTACAATGTGTTTCCAAAAAGAAAAACTTATTTGTTACAACTTAAAACCAATCTGTTCCTGGTCAAAATATTATAGGTATTAGCAACAAACAAATCATCCCTAACCCGAACTTAATTTAATTGATACTTTCTTCACTTTATTTTTTTAATCAAGAGTTGTTTTCAATGCTTTAAAAATATGAAAATTGACCTGTACAATATGGAGCAACTTAAATATATGACTATATTTCTACTTATTTTGATATTACTCACGAAATTAAATTTTGATTTTGATTTTTAAAACTAAATTATTTTAGTTAACATTCACAGAAATATTGGCCTGCATGTTTTGGAGAAATCGCATTCGAGACTATTACTTTTACCAACTTTTGACATTAATTACGAAATTATCAATATCAATTTCTATTTCCATGCTTTAATAGTACTTGAATTAGGTAACTAAAGTTTTGAGATAACAATCTTATAGATGATGATTGTTTAGAAATTTTAATCAGCAACGTTTGGAACTACATAATATGGGATCATTATCGTAACAATTTTATGATATTTTCATGAAATCAATATATTAATACTGAATTCAGCAATTGAATAATATATATTAATCAATTATTTTTTTTTTTAAATCAAAGACATAGATAATGAGTAGAGACATTAATCTATATATTGACTTGGTGATACTTAGATAAATTTATTTCATAATTTTTATACTAATCACAAAATTATCAATAACAATTTTGTTCTTAATACTTGATTATATTACTTTTACTAGTTAACTAAAGTTTTAAAATTACAAATAGATAAAGATCATTTAAAAACTTTGATCCATTTATCTTAGAGGACATAAATCGTGATCAGTTGTTCCATCAATAATTTTGATATTGATCACAAAATCATCAATATCAAATTTGAACTTAATCAGCTACTAAAATTTTAGAATAACAATGATGGATAATGACTGTTTAGAAACATTAATCAATGTGATTTGTTAGGATTTAATTATGAGACTAATTTTTTTTGATGATATTGATATTAACCAGAGCAGTATCTTTAATTTGAAGACTTAAATCAATTAATTAAATTTTAAAAACAACAATAATAGACAATGATCGTTTGGAAACTTTGATCATATATCTTCGAGGAACATTGTAATTATGGGACTTTTTCCTTCTATAATCTGGATATTAATCATGAAATCATCAATATCAGATTTGGATTAACGCTTGAATGTCTTTAATTTATCAACTATATTTTAAAGTAATAATAATTGCTACTGACAATTTTGGGTTGAATGAACTTAGGAGTAGCTTAATTGACTTTAATACTTGAACTAATTTAAATAAATTAACTAAAGTTACAATCATAGATAAGGCATTCACAAACTTTGTTCGTTATGACTTGGAAAAACTTAGTTATAATACTAATTCTTGTGACAGTTTTGAGTTTCGACTTAACAACATCATCAAGAGTGATCATATAAAACACTTATTTTTTTGATTAACTAGAGTTTTGAAATAATATTCGTAAATTATAACAACTTTAGTAACATTAAACGATACACATACTTATCCTTATAAATTATTAGGAAATATTAAATCTGTCTTTGAAAATTATTTGGCATAAAGAGTTTGACAATAATAGTTTAGTATTAAGAACAAACTGATCGTCGTTGATAATAGAATTATTAAGAATGACATGTTTGTCCATTGGGATTATAAGAATATGTTACTTTGTTCTTAAAATCTATTAGGAACTACCAGTTGGTTGTAGATAGTTAAAGCAATATAGACATTTAGTTTGTTTCTAGTAATTAGAGACAATCAATTTGTTGATGATAGTAAAAGTATTAGGAACAACAAAGTTGTTGCTATTACTTTATTTTCACGAACTGCATCTTCATTGTTGAGACCAATATATTCAGTTGAAGAACTACTTTGTTATCCTTGACAATATTCAATCAAAACTTGTCGCTAGATTTTTTTCGCCTTAGCGAAATTTATGTCCATAGATGATAGAACTAGCTTTCAGGAACAAAATTTTAAATCATTCTTGAAAGTCAATCTCTGATACACGTTTTTTTTTTTTTTTTTGTAGTGATGTGTACTCACTACGCACTATATATGGTATATAAACTTTAACTCTGAACAATCAAAATCATATTTTTAAGAAACAAAGAATTAATAACCAAGGTTTGAGAAGTCTAGTTTGAAAGAACAAATAGTGTGTATCTACACAAACAAACATAGATAACAATTGAACATAAGTTTTAACTCTAGCTATATACTTATCATTTGCACCGTGTTCATACAAATATAGCTCTCTTATAACCATAGAACGTGCAAAACCTGAAAATAATTAGGTACTCCTTATAATTGTTATACATGAAAGAACAGACAGTGGTGCTTATAAATGAAGCATATATACCATTTCCCCCTCAGCCAACATTCAACTTTCAATGCAATAAATTGCCATGACCTAATTTTATTCATCTCCTGAAAATAAATCTCTCTCTCTGCTGTATATGTATGTTGATCCAAGAACGGAAAGTTAAAAACAGACAATGATTGCGTGAATGAGATGGCCGTTGTGTGCCATTTGTTTTCTATCCCTTTTTTTTCTTCTTTCACTAAATATAATAACAATAAATAAAATATTAATAATAATAATTCATTATGTTTCAGTTTTTTGACTCAACAATATGGGTCCCAATCCAATTCCTCCTCTGTCTCTTTATAGATATGAATGATAAAGAGCACCGCACGTGGAGTCTGAATCAACTGACTGTCCAACCACAATAAAATGCCTCCTCAGAAATCAAAAGTACATATGCAGTTTTTCATTTGAATTTTTCTACTCAGAAATTATTTTACCGTTTGCAGATTTATAATTCAATTTTTACTGCAATATGTAAGTAATCAGTGACCACTGATTTTTTGAAAATAACATCATGAAGACACCAATAATGTACCTTTATATTCACCCTCCCAGCAATATCAAGGAATAGTCCAAGCACAATAAAGGGTCTGTCAGACGTCAAGAAGTACAATATTTGATCCATTCACATATATAATATTATAATTTATAGGGAGAATTATACCAACAGTACTCCCTAATTGAGGTAATCACAACTCACAAGGGTACTCCTTCATATTTGAAAAATTACACATGCACTCTATGTAGTTATCTTCTGTTTGAAATCTATTAAATTTGGTTGAATATACATTTGGCCTCATTTATTATGTATAATAAATAGAGATAAACCAAAATACTTAGAAAAAGAAAAGGCCAATAGAAAAAATAAATGGTGTTTTCGAAGTTTTAGTTATTTAATTGCCACATCATTTTTTTTTCTTTTGCCATGATTTAGGGTCGTAAGGTTCTCAAATGGTGTTTTTGTAATGAGATTATATTATATGAGGTGTTTTTGTAATTTCCAAAACATGATGAGATGTCCCTGTAATTACTCCATACTTCAGGGGTTGTTTGTGTCATTAATCTTCCTAAGCTATATATCCCTTCTCTAAAATCATTCAAAGGCTGAAATTACTCTAACACCCTCCAAAAAGCAGATTTATTTATTTTTTTTCTCATAAAGAAAAGATTGCTTAATTTGCCCTAGCCCACCACCCATATAATTCCCACTCATTGTGTTTGTTGCTTAAAGCTTGCACTCACTCATTTTCCCTTATCCCCATTCTCTCTTTTCTCTCTCTCTCTCTCTCTCTCCTCAAATAATATTCCAAGTTTGCCAGCTCCCATCTGAAAGGAATTGCAAGCTATTAGCTTATAGATAGTGAGAGAACAAGAAAATAAAAAAGAAAAGTTCCAATCTTTTCTTTTTTTTTTAAAAAAAAAAAGAGCCCACAAGTTACTGAAGTTGAGGGTCACTCATCTACACATTACACATATACCATCTATGTACCACTAGATAGGTCACATATATATCTCCATTAATCAAATTTATATGATCATGGAAGGTGTCAATGGAAATGGAAATGCTATGTACAGACCTAATCTCCCTCTACAACTGCTAGAGAAAAGTGATCATCATCATCAAGAGTCAGCTTCTTGTTCCAGCTCGAATTTCGTCGTAAATAATGATTCTTCTTCACCAAAACAAGAAGATCAAAAGAAGGCTCAGCCTAAGAGAGCTTCTACTAAAGACAGGCACACGAAGGTCGATGGCCGTGGTCGTAGAATTCGCATGCCGGCCACTTGTGCGGCTAGGGTTTTTCAGCTGACACGTGAGTTAGGCCACAAATCCGACGGTGAAACGATTGAGTGGCTGCTGCAGCAGGCGGAACCGGCGGTTTATGCAGCCACGGGCACCGGGACTATACCGGCGAATTTTACTTCGCTTAATATATCGGTTAGGAGTTCGGGTTCCACGCTATCTGCGCCATTGAGGAGTAACACGAGTTATTTTAATAATCAGGGTTTTATGGCGGGGGCGCCGCAGTTGGCGATTAGGGGCGGTGATGAGCAGTGGGAGAGGAGTAGGGTTGAGAATTTTTTTGGTGGGAATGTGAATGTGAACGCTATGTTGCAGGCTAAGCAAGAGTTGCGCGACATGGCTGCCGCTGAAGGTACTGAATTGTCGTCTCATCTAAAAGCTTATAAAAAATCAGACATTTTCATAGGCAATAATTTTTTTGTTACGCCTGACACATGAGTGACATTTTTTCTTGATAAATGAGTGGTCACGGAATTCAGAGTGTTCTACCTCTTTTAACCTTACTCAAATCATATTGGTAATGGAATTCTAATGTTGCGACATAGGTTGCCGCGGATGGCATTGATTTAGCGTTTCATCTAAAAACTCAATTTTTGTACATATGTTGTTCCACGCACCCTCATTTGCAAACTGTAACTTATTTTGTTACTTACATGGTTTTTGAGCACAGATTTATTTTTGATCAAGCTTAGATATTAGTTGAGTTGTCGTTTTATCTAAAAAATCATAATTGTAGAGATATTAGACATTTTAATTTTTGTGTTTATTTTTAAACAGAAGGAGAGGCGAGTATAGGGCGGAAGCGCCGGCAAGAGGAAGATGTGCCGCCTCCACAGGCGGGGGTGCAAACTCAAATGGCGAATTACATGACAAGCCAAGGTCAGATTCCGGCAACAAAGTTTTTAATGGTGACAAATAATCCTAGTAGTAGTCAAGTGAATATGAGTGGTCATGATCAATCTTTGTGGACAACATTTCCTTCTATTGGGAATTCGAGTATGTATAGAACAAGTCCAATGGCTAGTAGTGGACTACATTTTATGAATATTCCGGCCTTCTTTCCCGGGCAGCAACTGAGTATGGGACAAGGCAGCGGTGGTGGGGCGACGTTTGATGGGCATTTGGGCATGCTAGCCGCGCTTAACGCGTTTAGGCCAGAGGCTCACGGCGGAGGAAGCGACGATCGACAAAATGGGACTAATCATCAGACCTAAAAACGTAACTATGACCAATATGATGTGTATGATTTTGTGGCTTTTCATGAATTTAATTAATTAATATCTTGAGTTATATCTTATCTATATATATTATATGAATGATAATGGTTATAGTTGCAGGATACGTACTATTTTCTAGTTTGGTTTGAGTAGTATGAGGAAATTATTATTAATTTGATTGCGTGAGTTCGATTTTGATTTGGTCTCGACATTTTATTTTCTTGCTATTGTTGAATATTAGGAACGGCACTATTTTAGGGTTTGGCCAGAAATATATGAAGAATGATGTTGACTGAGAAAAGTCTTGATTGGTGGACTGGATATATATTAATATCTGGTAGTTGCGGTGTGAAATTGACCCATACTTATTTTAAGCTGATTATTTGTCAAAAACCGCAGTTACCTGTCAAATTATGGTGATAAAGTTCGAGAAATGACTAACTTCCATGCAACAATTAATTACCTAATTAGCTTAATTAATTTCTTTCTTGCTCATCTTGCATTACTATTAAATTGGATTTTATTGGACTATGACACATTTATTAAATTTATACCGCCCTCCTACATTATTTTTGAACTGTAGAATCTGCATGTAGGGCAGGGTACAAATAGACCCATAAGTACGATTTATTAATTGTTTCTTGGTGACTCCAAAAAAGAAACCCATATAAATTAAAGGAAGAATGCATAATTCTGTTAATTATATCAATCAAATTGAGAAAATGTTTTATGCATGCATATGTATAAAAATGGAGTAGACCCCATATTTTTGAGCCAGGTGACCATAAATTGCAAAAAACTGATGCATATATAGTGAGTACGAAAGAAGCATTGCTTCATCTTTCTTATATAAGAAAACTATAGCACTTAATCCAGGTGGTGGGTGAGATGACCCTACCACACATGCCATACCAACCTGTAAATCAGGACAATCCATTAAATGGTCTGTTTTTTGGAGAGAAAAAAATATTATATTTGAAAATTAATAAAATTAGATTTGTTTTGTTTCTCGAATTATTTCTTGTTTTTCAGGTTCTGAGCATCTTTTTTGGACATTTTTAGAATTAAATGGGTATCAGTCATCTGGCTTTTGCTTTGCTGTAATGGCCCAGTAGTACATTATTGTCATTCTTGTATGTGCTGTTTTGTTGTGAGCTATATACATCGATCGATCAGATATTCTTTCCAGATGTAGTACGAAGATATGATAATACATGTACATGGAAAAATTTCTTTTCATTGCAAAGGATTTGAAATAATATTCTCGTGACCGAATTTCTGTTTTGCTACCTTACAGATTGTCTCGTACAATTGGTTATTTCCACGGAGATTTGTTTGAATTATATATTCGGGTGGATGTTCATGTTGATTTTCCAGACCTAATATGTCCATGTGTTATTTCATAAAATTGTAATCTAAAATTGTGGTTTATTATCTTCTCATTGCATTAGTTATTTGCGCATCTTGATCCGTGCTTCTATTTATGGATATTGTCTATAGGCATACTTTATTAGTTTGGATATTGACATGGGTACTTGTTGATGGATTTTTTCTGGATAAATAGTATATATGTTTGTGGAATTAATACGTATATATATTATACTTATATAAATAAATAAAAATTATTCATGTCAAAAGGTTGCTTGTATATGTTCGGAAAGAGTGCGTAATACTTGACTTCCAAACTTTTTGTATATTTTGTTGTCTAATATATGCTCATATAATTCAATTTTTCTGTTGATCAAGCATTTGTCATTTACTTTCCTTTTTCCATTGGTGGTCATGAGGTGCATAATATATACATAATAATTATAGTTAAGTATAATTCTACAGATAGAAAGACCAATCAAAGTTTCAATTAGTCATAATGCAAAAATGTTGATTTTATCTCGTATCAAATCATAAAATATGTTTACTAATTTACTATTTCTTTTCATGTTATTACTATATAGTTACTATTATATAAATGGGATGACCAAAAAAAAAAAAACTCTTAAGTATTATTGGTTGCAGTTTATTAGAAAGTAAGGTGAATGTTTTAATTTTAAAATTACTTCTCGCAACGATTCTCGTACGTTCAACACTTGTAGTTTGTGTCCTCGATCTGCATTTCTCACTAAATATAAGATAAACCGAAGGATGTAATGACCTTTTAAGTAATGAGCAGATGCTAATCAAACAAGTTCACTTTGTTTGATTCTTATCTTAGTATAGACATTATACAAGTTTACGATTTATGACAATAAATTTACAAATGTGATTTTATGATCTCAACTTTTTTGGCGCAGAGAGCCAAAGGTGATTCAGGGGACTGAACGTGGCTTATCCTTCGTGACTTGGTGCATGATCGAGTCTTTGAATGTTATAAACGTCAACTTCTTCCGGTTAAATGTAGGAAAAAGATTATTCAGAAATTCTCCGATATAATTAAGTACAATTAAGTGAATAACATGCATGGGAAAGGGATTCTGCATCAAATAAGAAGAGAAAGAATGATTAGTCAATGTTTTTCTTAAAGAGATATTCTCAAGATACTCTTGTGACAATTACATAAGAAATAACATGCCATCAGTAATGAAATGTTCAATAGAGAACAACAAAAACATTCCTGCATTAGTTCAAAGATTTAGTTAAAGATGATATGGCAGTTATCATGAATCTTTCAACCTTGCAACAAAATAAATAATCTCAGAATTGAAGATTTTGCATCCTTTATTTGTTAACACAATTGCCATTTCTTTATGAAAGAGTTAACTAGTGCTGATAAGTTTGACTACCAGCCCATCATAAAGTTGAGAGAAAACAACATGAAAAATAAAAAAGTATATGCTGGAAAAAATGCATTGAGAAAAGAAGAGTGCAACGTACCAAAGATCAAAAATAGGAAAGAGGAAAAGAGGAAATAAGGAATAATGAGAAATTGGGAAAAGGTTGAAGTTTATGAATTGATAAATAGCTTTGTGATTCTCATCCCTTCATTTTTTTAGGCTTACACCTTAGCCTAACATTACAAGCTTATTAAGAGTGCCTTGACTACATTAGTCTAGAGAAAATGTGAGAAATAGGTTTTTAGTGTAATCATTTTAAATTATCATACATAAACAAACTTTATGTAGTTACAAAAATGGCACATTGATATTAACATGGATCAAAATTCCTTTTCCAGTTTATGTTTCATCTGCTAAGTGCTAGAAACTTTTAGCAATGTTTCAAGATCGTTTCTATATGTTTCAAAATTTTCATAAAAATTATTGTTGCAATAGACGTGAAAAATACTTTATATTTCATTTTTACAGAGTCGAACACAAAATCATTTGATGTTTTTTAATGAAATGCTTACAAACTTTGATCCATGGAATTCATACAATCTAAGGGATGGTGCTTTCCTCCAACAAACTCCTTGTTGCTATAGAAATTGACTAATGGGCATGTGAAACTGAAATCTACATATGGGCTGAGGGTTAAAACATAACCCAGACCGAAGATGCTAAGTGGGCCATAATACTATAAAGACCTAGGATCAACAATTCCAGTATGGGCCGAATATGACTCAGAAATAAAAGTTACAATTGAGGTGGTGAACTGTGGACATTTGTTACTTGCAATTATGTCATAATATTATTTTGCAGTTGAGGGTCGTACAAGACTAATTTGCGAAATATTATAAGATATTGACTAATTGAAAAAATATTAGTTTTTTTAACTTGAAATGGATTTCATAATTCAGCTAAGTCAATATGAATGTAGTAAAATTAAACTACATTTCTACTTTGTACGTGTCGAATTCACTATTAATAACTGTTGATTTCATTTCATGAACCTGAAATGTTAGTTTTTGCACATATTCAATCCACTATTAATATTGAGAATTTTTCACAAAATGGAGTAGAGTTTCAAATATATTGAAGAATTTAAACTGTTGATTTCGTGAACTCTAAATGTTGAAACCTTAATTATTAGATGGAACCGTTTTAGCCAGAAGAGTATTAAAAACACTCAATTTTTTGAAATTAGATTTTAGAATATTGATGTATAGTATTTTGGTCTCTGATATATCTATTTACTAAGTGCTCCAAGTCAGAATGATTGAAGTCCGAAGCGTAACTTCAATCAATTTTGAGTCCGAGAACTCTACACTGAAACACAGAATTTAAATTAAGCGGGGCGAGATCGGCTTGGCCACTTCGATGCTCTAGTCACTAATCAATTCCTTAAAACAAAGGTTGAGATCAGATTACAGCGCTATGTCGAAATTCGAGCTATCTGAAATGAGTTAGGTCGCATCGAAGGTAGATCGAACCGTGCATACTTCGGTCAAAGGTGTTAAGTCGAACCTGCACATTTAGATCAAAAGGTGCAGCAGGTCGAATGTGGCCCCACAGTGTATTCTTAAATAGAATTTGGACTAGGTCAAATAGAAGTTAGGTCGACTTGCACTGCTTAAGTCGAATGAATAGTAACAACGTACCTCAAAATGACAAAGTGATTATGTACTTTTAAAGAAGCGTGCCATGGGGGCCGTTGGGTTTCGACTTGATGGGCCTGACATATGTCGAAAATCAGAGCTGCTCCTCAACCATAAGTCCTCTAGGTTGAGTATTCGACCTATATGAACAAAGATAGGTTAAATATTCGACCTAGTGGCATAAAATCCACGACGTGTTTCTGCCACACGTCGCTCTTTTATTGGTCGACGAATACTCACCAAAATATGTCGCACCAAATATATTCATTAGTAATACAAAGGTAACTCCAATGAAAGTACGAAACATCACAAATAAAAAAAAATTAGCCCATGAAATGTCAATTTTCACTTTCTTTGTGGGACAAAACTGCAATTAACTTTTTGTCTCTATTTGTCAGCAAAAGAAAACCCCCCTGACGAAAATGACAAAAGTGAAAGCCACAATTCCCAATATTCCAATCATCACCATCATAAAATAAAAAAAATCCCAGATGCAAAAACTGATTCCCGATGATGACATGGCATTTTCCCGGAATAAAAGGAACCTTTGATTAAATAAACAAAAAAATTTGCAGAGAGAGAAAACAACAACACAGAGAGAGAAACAACAACAAAAAAATTGATAATCGGTATGCACGTTTGAGGGGTCTTCTTCACCCTGTAAAATTTTCAACCCTCTCCCCCAAATCCTACAAAACAAAAAACCCTTTTCAATTCCAACACCCAAACATCGATTTTTGTGAAAAATCTCTGCTCTTTTTGGCCCAAGATTGCATTTTTATAAGCTCACAAAAACCCCCTACATTTGTTGTTGTTGTTAATCTTGTCAACATTTTGCAAGAATTTGTAGATTGTACAAAAGAATTAGATGCATGCAATCGAGACCCTTTTGGGTGTAGTTTTGATTAATGCTGGTTGTTGCATGTGAATGAGAGTCAGGGGAATTTTATTTTAGGGATAAAGATTTGTTCTTGAGCTGTTTTGTCAGCTGAAAAACTCGATTTTCTTGAGTTTATTGTGTAAAAAGATTTAAGTGGCAGATAGTTTTTTCTTAGTTGAGGGTCTATGGTTTTTGGTTTTGACAATGGGGTAGATTGAGGAATTTGAATTTTGATTGTTGAAGTTTAGGGGTTGTGTTATATGGAGCTGAATAGGAGGGAGAAGACATTAACTGTTGATTCTTCAAATGGGTTTTGGCTTAATTACTCGGTTGTTGCACATAGTTATATTGCAACGTGAATGGCTGATTTACAGAGGCCTAGTCTTGTGGAGAGAGACATTGACCAGGTACTTTTTAAGTATACCGTCTTTCGTTAAGCGTTCAAAATCGTATGCTACTATGGTTTACTTGGAACTTGGATGTATTGTTATGTTGTTAGACATATATGTTGGTGGAGTCTTGTGATCTATAAGGATGTGTGTATTTTCTTTAAGCGTTGGATTGACATTTGAGGGGAAGAATGATTCTAACGAGGTCTTTCTTTTTAGGCGATTACAGCCCTTAAAAAAGGGGCTCACTTACTAAAGTACGGACGGAGAGGGAAGCCGAAGTTTTGCCCGTTTCGACTTTCTACTGTAAGTTGATTGGATCTGGACTCTCTTCATGCGAATTTCTAAACAAGCATGTCATGCACCTTTCTATATTTTGTTAATTCTCGCAAATGCGTATTTTCTTTCATTGATTCTAGCCAAGGTCATAGTTATAGAATTGATGCAGAGGGGTCAATCAGTAGAACATATTGATTAGGCAATGCAATTCGTTATTAAGATCTCCTTTACACTTTGACCAGATCATGTCTTGGCTCAAGTACTAATTTTCTTTTGTTTCTATTACATTTTCTAAGAAGATTTAGAAAACATGTCATAAAGACTTTTTCTAGCCCTACTGGGTGAAGGCTAATTCTGATGTCTATGCTTTTGTCCAGTAAATTTCTTGAGATATTCAAGCTATTGCTTGCCATATTTGTAATGAATGAGAATTCCACTTTTGGTTCTGTAAGTCAGGGTATTCTCATTGGCATTTGATCAGTCCAAAGTAAACTATCTGAATTAGTCAACGCACAAGATATCTGAATTCTTTTCTAATTAAATTACCAAATTCCATGTTTGTTAGTTTTAATGAACGCCAAGGTATTTCTGTGTTGTGTTTGATGGACTTATATTCTCTATGCATGTAAATAATTGCATTTGGATTTTTATCAACATCATTCTATTCAAAAGTACTTGTCGCAAAATTTCAGGACGAATCTACATTGATATGGTATTATGGGAAAGATGAGAAGCAACTGGAGTTACGCCATGTGTCAAGGATAATTCCTGGACAGAGGACTGTGAGTATGATAGGATATTCCTTAATAGCAGAATGCTAAATTTTACTCTTATTTTGTTCTGCAGTACTTGTGTGACAATACGTCGAGGATACTTTTTATTTTTATTTTTTCATTTGACAGGATCAAAAGATTTTGTGATTCCTATAAAGCTATTCTTATTCGCCCTGTTACAAAACTTATCATGTGTGAATTTTGTTCTGTTCATCTTGTTAATTGTTACTTTGAACAATTGAATTAAACATGCATCTATATGACTGGAACACACCATTCATCGTATATGATTAGTTAAATAGATTTTACAGTTCTATCATTCACAGTGAAACTAACAACATATTATTCTCTCTGGTTCTGAACTAATATCTCAATATCTACCTTTAACTTTCACGTATTTTGGCATGTTTCATCTTTATAAACCAAATATTACTGAAATAATTAAAGAATTTCAGTCTGTGTTTTTGTATGTTTTATGGTAAGAGGTTTTATTTTGCTTGAAGATAAAAGTAAAATCGCCCCTTTCACATGAAAAAAAAAAGAATAATCACAGCTTCAGATAGCAACTGAGTACAGTGTACTTGCGCGTAACAGAGGTATTTTTCCACGTATAATAATACACAAGGGGTTGAATTGCCGTTTTTCTTTCCTGTTGGAGGTTCATTGTCTTTGCACCATATCAAAGGGAATTGGCTGGGAAACTTCCTTTGGGATGTCATTAGAAGGAAGAAAGAAACATAAATTCCACAGTGTCTAGTATTTCATGCAAATAATACATGACTTGTTGAGGCTTAAAAGAAGTTGGTGATGATTACAATGTTACAATAGGACTATGCTGATTTAGTTGTTGAAGGAGTCACTATGGGTAGCGTAATTTATGTGACAAGGTAATTCAAACTGGAGCTTCATAGGTGCTTAATGCCTATTATTCAGGCCACTTTGATGATTCAATCAGAATATACTTAATTCTTCCTGCTGCTATCTCACACTCGAAATTTGGTATTGTGACCTTTTATAATTGTCCTCGTTTCTCAAATTCCATGATAATGCTGATATTCAAAGCATTTGACTAAAATGTTCATTTTTGCTTGCAGGCAATATTTCAGCGTTATCCTCGCCCTGAGAAGGAGTACCAGTCGTTTTCTCTCATATACAGTGACCGATCCCTAGATTTGGTAATTGTTTGATTTTTCTTTTAATCAATTTAACTGCCATTCTGTTTATCTGTCAAATTGCAGTATAATAAAATTTATATTTTGTGGCACATGGTTAAATGTCTGTTTTAAAATTTTGATAGATTTGTAAAGACAAGGATGAGGCTGAGGTTTGGTTTGTTGGTTTAAAAGCTTTAATTACACGTAGCTACAAAAAAGCAAGAAATGAGGCAAGGAGTGAAAGTGCATCATCAGGTAGTCCCCATGCTGGGAAGTCTACCACGTCAAGTTCATTTGTGAGTTGCACCGCCGCATTACTTCTCAAGTTTGTAAACAATAAGCTGGTCTTTTTGACAAACAGGGTTCCACCTTTTTCATTGATAACTAACTCTCCATTTTTATTTGACTAATGTAGTTTCCTCAGCATCAGGGAGATACCCAACGATCTGAGAATATTCCGCAAAGCAGATGGGGAAAAGTATTTGCTGACATTGTATCATACACTGCTGCAACCAAGAATCCTCAGCTTGTTGACTCTTTTACATATTCACCCACTTATGTTTCAGCTGGGCTTGCAGAAAATTCCAATGCCCGAAACTCTGGAGCGGAAACATTTCGAGCAAGCCTTTCAAGTGCTGTAAGTTCATCAAGTCAAGGTTCTATTGCTGAAGATTTTGATAGCTTGGGTGATGTTTTCATCTGGGGCGAAGGCACTGGTGAGGGAGTGGTTGGAGGAGGTTTAGTTAAAGTTGATCGATCATATAATCTAAAAACTGATGCTCTTCTGCCAAAGGCTTTGGAGTCGACCATGGCACTTAACGTACATAATGTTGCCTGTGGCCAAAGACATGCTGTTTTGGTCACTAAACAAGGGGAAATATTTAGCTGGGGTGAAGAGTCTGGAGGGAGGCTGGGGCATGGTTTTGAGGCAGATGTTTCCCAACCCAAGCTCATTGAAGGTCTTAGTGGCAAAATCGTAGAAATGGTAGCATGTGGTGAATACCATTCTTGTGCTATTACACGTTCTGGTGATCTTTACACTTGGGGTGACGGATTAAACTGCGGGTTGCTTGGGCATGGAAGTGAGGCCAGTCACTGGATCCCCAAAAAGATTTGGGGACCACTTGTTGGCTTACAAGTAACCTTCGTCTCTTGCGGGCCTTGGCATACAGCTTTGTTGACATCTGCTGGTCATTTGTTCACATTTGGCGATGGAACTTTTGGTGCACTTGGACATGGAGATCGTAATGGTACCACCAAACCACGTGAAGTGGAAGCTTTAAAAGGGTTAAGGACAATAAGTGTTGCTTGTGGTGTATGGCACACTGCAGCAGTTGTTGAAGTAAATACCGAATCTTCTGTTTCTGGACAATCCGGTAAGTCATTAGGTGGAAAGCTATTCACTTGGGGAGATGGGGACAAAGGACGACTTGGCCATGGTGATAAAGAACCGAGACTAGTTCCAGAATGTATTGCATCATTAATTGACGCAACATTTTCTCGAGTAGCCTGTGGAAATAACTTTACCGTTGCTCTGACTACTTTAGGACGATTATACACCATGGGAAGTACTAGTTCTGTGGCTGATGGAAAGACACCCACTTTCATAGGTGGTAACGTCGGTGACAGTTGTGTGGAGGATGTTGTTTGTGGTGCACATCATGTTGCAATTTTGACTTCCAAGGCGGAAGTTTATACCTGGGGTAAGGGTACAAAGGGGCAACTTGGCCACGGTGATAATGATGATAGGGACACGCCGACGCTCGTCGAGTTTTTGAGAGATAGGCAAGTAAAGAGCATAGCTTGTGGTTCAAGTTTCACTGCTGCTATATGTCTTCATAAACGGATATCTAGTGCTGACAATTCTGTGTGCTCTGGCTGTCGTATTCCTTTCAATTTCAGACGAAAGCGTCATAACTGTTATAACTGTGGACTTGTTTTTTGCAAAGGATGTAGCTCTAGAAAGTCCCTCAGAGCCTCTTTAGCCCCTAGCGCATACAAGCCATTTCGTGTCTGTGATGATTGTTTCACCAAATTACAGAAGCCAGCAGATTCTGGATCTCTTTGTCGACTTCCTAAAAGTAAAAGTGGAGGGCTGCTATATAAGCCCAGTGAATTGGCGGAAAAGGAGAGCGTGGTTCCTCGTTTACTAGGACATATTTCCAGACTCTCGTCTGCAGAGTCATTCAAGTCTGAAAGGAGTTCAACAGTTAGCTTAAAATCTGACTCGAATGATAGTCGTGTATTTCCTCTTCAGAATGGATATAATCAGAGGCAGAGCACTTCTTCAAAATCACCAACTAGCCCATTTGGAACTTCTAAGAATTTTGTTTCGTTCTCCGTTCCTAGTTCCAGAATTGCTTCTCGGTCACCGTCTCCTATAAAAGGAAAATCAAGCCCTCTTAGGTCTGCAATACCATCTCATTCTCTCTCATTTTCCATATCAGAAGCAACTCCAGATGATATAAAGATTAGAGATAGCCTAAACCAGGAGGTCAGATATTTAAGGGCACAGGTATATATTATGTTTCGATTTCGAGACATAAAAAGAATGACTTTGTTTCTTTATGCATGTATGAATCACTCTTTGTTTTGTCCATAATGTTTCTTTGGCCTTTTGGGATATAAAATTGCACTTCTGGTTGATGGGCTCTCAACTTCTTTTTGGCCCAAACGGCTGAACAATCATTACTATGTTCAGTGGTCTTTCTAATATTTTCAATTTGAAATAGAGAAAGGGTGCGCCTTTATTTGAATCCCCCTATTCACGATTTGACTGTGCCAAAATGCTAGTACATTCTCTAAATATCAAATGCAGAAGATTAGCTGACCAAATATGAGATTGATGCATTTGAAATTAAGGATCTGATTGCATGTGGTTCAAGCATAACCAAGTACTCTATGAATTTGCTTTGGCCATTTTTGTTTTAGATGGCATGTTTTTGTCATTCCATGACCATAGCCAGAGAGTTGATTGTAAGTAATATTGTAAACTTTGACTCCTATAAATTATTTTATGCATTTTTGCAGTAGCAAAATAGCAATTCCTTTTCAACTCTGTTAAGCTTCAGTCGTCAGTTAAATTACATATTCCCTTCTCAACGTTTCCGAAACTACTCTTCAGAGTTGCACCGACATATATAACTTGGTGGCAAGGAAATAGTATTGTCTGTATTGGTCATATAGCGGTCTAATGGGAATGGTTCCCAGTTTTGGTTCGAGTTATTGATTATGGCTCTATTTATGCCTCTACTGTAGAGGATGCTGCGATATGCCGTCTAGTTTTTCTAAAATACATTTATAGCCAGTTTCTTAGCAGATTTTATTTTGAACTTCTTTTAGGTTGAAGAACTCTCTAGCAAATCCGAACTTCTTGAAGCGGAACTGAAAAAGAAATCCAAACAATTGAAGGAGGTGAGTGCATGGGCAGCAGATGAAGCTGAAAAAAACAAAGCCGCTAAAGAAGTAATCAGGTCTCTGACTGCTCAGGTTGGTTTTTGCTATTACTAGAAATGTTGTCTTTTGTACTTTAAACATGTACAGTTTGCTTTTACCTTTTGATAAAATGTGTTCATTTGGTCTCGCTTATGGGTTTGCTCGGTCTCAATAACTGAATATTAATATTCCTCTTCTCTATAAGCATATGGCTCATAAGATGCTAGGAGTAAAAGCCCGAGGAAAAAAGTTTTAGGCAAGCAAACTATATTAATAGGGTGGGATCTGAAGGGTTTCGCTGATAAAAAAATCATTCCTGTTAGAATCAAATTGACTCTTGACATAATTTTAATCACGAAGCAATTCTATATTGTGATATTCTTACGTTGTTTGTTTCATTGTTCATTGATCTCCTCCAAATAATTCTGTCAAATGTTTGTGTATATCTCATTGACCTTCACCAGCAGTTGGAGAAAGTTGTTTCCTTGAATGTCAAGTTCTATTACTCAAGGGCTTAAAAAGTTCCTGTTTTCAATATTTACTCTAGAGAAAAGTGAAATCGCTTTTCCAAGCAAACCCTCAATAGCATTGGAGTTAACATGTGTATGTGTTTGCTCTTCTGGATCAGACAGCCGACTAATACGGTTATAGATGAGGACCAGGAAATTAGAAAGCTACATGTATATATACAGTGATTTGAGCTGTGTATAACAAATACATGTTTGCTGACTAATTCTATTATTTCGTTAGTTTTTTTTGACAACCTGAATATACATACTTGATCTTGGTTCCTAGGTTTGGCCCCATTCTTTACTTGGTCTCGTCACCTGTATAATGACATGTATCTCTTGTAATAAAATACTAGAATTTAATCGAGTTGAGCATCTGAATTTATGGCAGTTGCAAGAGTTGGCTGAACGAGTGCCAGAGGAACAACCTGCCTGCAGCCAATTGGATACTAGCGAGCAAACGAGCAATGACACTGATCGCCCATCAAATGGGAGCATAACGTCTCTCAAGAGCGAGTCTAGTGACAGTGCAACTATCCTACCCCTATCTAATGGAACAACAAAGACACAAGTTCCGAAGTCAGAGCGGATTATACAAGACGAGCCGGGAGTCTATGTAACTCTTATCTCCTTACCAAATGGTGTCAATGAACTAAGACGAGTTCGTTTCAGGTATCTCTTTGGTTCTTGAATTTCTTTCGCAGAATTTTAGTCAGAGACACTTACCGTCTTCATGATATATTATTGCAAACTCTGTGCAATTACTGTTGTATTAGTTTTACTCATCTTGTTGTAGAGATCAAACAGTTTGTTACTTGTCTTTTACCTTTTTAAAATGGGTAAATTCCATTAAACCCCCCAACCTATATACCCCCTTTTATAAGTTGTCATCTAACGTGTTTTTTTAAACAACTAACCCTCCACCTATTGAAAAATGTGTGAACTGTCCCCTGAGGCCAAATCTAACGGACGAAAAGGAAGAAACGAGTCAAAATCCAACGGTTGATCAACGACTCAGAGACAGTTTTCACATTTTTCAATGGGTTGAGGTGTTAGTTGTAAAAAGAAAAAAAAAAAGGTTAGGTGGCAACTAGTAAAAGGGGTATAGCCGTATAGGTTGGAGAATTTGATGCGTTTTACCCTTTTAAAATTAAGAAACGTTCCTTATTGTTTCCTGGTGTGGGAGTCAAGTAATTTTAATTAATTGTGATGAGGAATGAAGTTGTTTTAAGTTTTTCTGTTTGTTTTATTTGGATAAGAATTTTTGTGTTCTACTACAGTAGGAAACGTTTCACGGAGGAGCAGGCAGAGAAGTGGTGGACGGAACATGGAACGCGGGTATGCGAACGACATAATATCCGAACTTTACAGTAGTAGCTAGAGGCAAACAGTCCCCAGTCACATTGCTGAAACAAAGAAGATCCTTGATAAGTAATTCTTACAGGATTTATTTTCCTCTCCTCCGGCAAATGTAAATTCTGTTTCTTAGTTGTTTTGCTTGTTAGTTAGAATTTTACATCTGGTGTTGGTTTGTTTTTTTTCATTTTCTTTTTTTTTTTTGTTTATAGTGAGAAGTTGCTTGTGCAGCTATAAAACTTCCAGGGAACTAAGTAATTTTTCTGATCCTGAGCCCTTTATTTGAGTTGTGACAGCATTTTTTGTTGGAATTCATCACATGTCAAAGCCTACTAAATCCATGATCGACATTTTCCATGTGCCGTTAATCTCACTAACTTGGCCATTTAAATTTGATTAGACTGTTTTGAAACTTATCATATACAAAAAATTGAAGTGAGATTTCTTAATAAAATTTGAACTTTTGACAAAATTAATATTAGTTACAAAAATTCTAGTTGACAGGTTCAAAGTTAAATTTATAATGAAAACTTATTTAAACTCATATAACAAATAGATCAATAAGTTATCATTCAATAATCAATATTCAAGGGTTTGCACAAGCTGCTTATTCTGGGTGAATATTGCTACCTCTATTGGAGAGGCTTAAAGATGAGTCATTACAGTATAGAACCATTCAATATATATTGATTTAGATGTTACAGGTCACCATAATTGTATCAGTGTGTAAAATGAGTTAGACTTTGCTGAATCGCGGATCAAGAGTGGATGCATTTGGATCGATCTCCTCCGGATCCATAACGGATCCTACTAAAAACTAAAGATATTTCTTTATCTAAAAATACAGTATTTAATACCAAACTAACATGATCCAAATAAATATAGCTAAAAGAAATTAACAAAAATAAACTTTTTGTTTGCAAAATTAAATTATTCCATTTGATAGGTCATATTATACTTTGTCTTACAAAAAGCTAACCCGCCTTAATGCTCAGTACTCACACCATATGTATGTAGATATCTATTTATATATCTATAGATACCCATTTTTTATATGCATAAAAATCTCTTGCTAGTAAGATTTTTATATGTTTATATCGAATGGTTTAGATCTATCAGCGTGGATCCATCTTGAATGGGATCCACGTGGTTCCAAACCTGAAATAGCTACTACCATTCCTTTTCCTAGTACTTTCAGACTACACAAAATTACTTGAAGATATTTTCATGGATTTGGTCTGCCCTCAACAATTTTCGATTAATTCTTTAGTCGAAAAGTTAGTGACTGAATTTCCTTGTGCTCTTAACATTGAAATTGATATCGATTAATGGCTAAGAGTCAACACTTAAATTGTAATTTGACTAATTCCCATGCTAATTATCTGTCCCACGTTTCAAGCCTAAAAATCATTACGGAAGCAACCTTAGCATCAAGAGGCTACCAAAAGGCAAAGAGATTGTTAGGAAATTGTTGACTATGAGCCATGAGGCATAAAATATTAACTAGTTTAATAAAGGGATTTTGACAATAGACTTCATGTGATGATGCGTAAGAGATAAAAGAAAAGCAAAAAAATAAATAAAAATAGAGCCTCTCGTGAAAAACAAAAGGGCGGACAAACTTCATATGTTATGCCTAACATACCCAAAAGGATTCCACGTAAAAAGGAAGAAACAAACATTTCTCTTTGAAGAAAACTAAAAGAAGGTCTTTTTATTTTATTTTATTATATATCATATAGAGTTTTTTACGTCGATTTGTCCTTATCATAACAGATCGATGTTATTTTTGTTATTAACTTTATAATAAATGGCGTAATATAGTTGAACTGAGACCGTTAACCTTGACTTTGAGTTACGGGCATATATAATATAAGACTAATCCTCTTTTGTCATTATTCATTCATTAATATTCGCAGTGTAACATTTCGACCATATTGAAGAAGATACCTGTTCCGTGTTATTGAATTAATTAAAGAAGAAGATAAATTAAATGATGGAACATATATGGAAGATGAGAAGTAGTTAAGGCTGTCGGCACACGTACGTACGTAATTATCTCTCTATATATAATCATCAAAATATGAGCATTTCGGGGCAATTGACAAGTGGTTGTGCAATTTCTTTAGAACAAATATATTGAGAGAAATAGAATTCAAATTCAAAGTAGTATTAGTTAAAATGTATTTTTGGAACTATATTATTTTCAAACACACAACCAAAAATACAAGTAAAGTCTAAGACACAATTCAATAAATCATCGAATAAAAACAATAACAATAAATTATGTAATAAGGCTGACTCACTCTCCTTTCTGCATAGATACCCCCATTGGATTTTTATTTTCTTTTACAAAATTTGGATATTGAAGCCACCAAAACAACAAGTTGTAAATAAACTACCGAAAAATGACGACCATTGATTGAAGTAAAGACGAGTTTGATAATCTCGAGTACATAAATGATGGAGCATTAAAGAATTAGAAGCATAAGAACCTATCTTATTGTGTAACTGCAACAAAACAAAACAATTAAAGGAGTAGGATTTTTTTTTTCTAATTTGGTTTTTATCCAAACTTGGAGGAATACAAATTAAATATAATTATTCCCAAAAGGCAATACCCCCCCCCCCCCCCCCCCCCATCCAAGTGACAGAGACTAACAAAAAAAAAAAGAAAAAAAACTAGGAATTATGCATGAAAAGTCACAACTATCTAATTGTAATTTACCAATTAATATTGAAACTCCTCAACTCTTTTTTTCTTTCTTGGATTAGTTGGAAATCCATCCACTCGATCGACATATAAAAGTAGTGGAGACCCATGCAGACACGGCACGGCCCTTTCGTTATCACATCTAAATATTGTCTTTTCTCTCATCTTCCACCCATTATTACTTCTATGTCCCCCTTTCTTTTCTGATTAATTATTACCTTTATATCTTTATACATTATTATTGTTGGAATATCATTGTCTTATCGATGTCCTTGGCAGTCAGAATAAAACTCGAGGATCACAAGTCGATGTATGTACGCACACTTGCCATATTTTATACGAGTACAAAGGCGGTTTCGTTCTTATTTCTAGAATATGATGATGTGAACTTTAGATTAGTATCAGCGATATTTTTTTGTAATTTTTATTTTATTAATGATATTATTATGAATTAATAATGCCGATAAAATAATTAGTACAGAAAAACTAGAATTTTCACTGCACCATGGCCACACACCAGGACACCATCTGATTTAGTGAGTCTTCGCCTCGTCTTTTGGACTTTAAAAATGGATTTGTATATAATTCCTTATCTTTTCCCAACACAAAAATTTGTAAAGTTAGCATGAATGTAAAATAAGCGTCTACCATTTTTTCTTATTTACTTTTTTTAGAGAATATATATATATATATATATATATATATATATATATATATATATATATATAGTATTTGTGTATTTATACTTTTTGCCAAGGATTGTTATTCATATATATATATATATATATATAACTGAATAACAATCCTTGGCAAAAAGTATAAATACACAAATACTAAATTTGTTATCTACTTAATGTTTATATTAAAACGGGCCTTCGAATTTTGCATACTATCAGATATTTCGTATTTTTGCCCTAAAATAATTGTCAAGATGAATCAAAATTGACTAGGCCAAAGAAAATTCATTGGTAAAATCACCAGTATCACGATAACTTGCGCTAAGTCCCTGAAGGATCTTAACTAATCGACATAAGTGTCTACATGTACTTTTAATTTTTACATGGTATGGCGGCTATGGTTTCATGTGCCATTTGGACACAATTATGTTTGTTTTATTGATTACGTTTTCTTTGTCTTCATCCATGATTTGTCTATTTTCTACTCTATACGTAAAGGTTCTTTAACTTAACTTGACGATATTTATTTATCTTTTGAAAAAGAAGATTTATTTAATTATTTTAATGATAGTATATGCCATAGCCCACATCACAAAGCAGTCAAATTTCTTTTGCCCAAAGGAAGCAATGTTTTAAATAGATTTATAGACAAAACACCGGTGTTTAGGGTATATGCCCCAAAAGGCAATACCCCCCGTATTATGAAGAAAAAAGAAAAAGGAAATCTTGTGAAATAAAATAAAATAAAGGAAAAGAAACTCTTCCTTTTATGTTCAAATAAGCTGCAACAAAAAGAACACGTTAAAGAAAAGAGACAATAAATCCTTATGCGTTTTGTGTAAATGGCAAAAATATCCCTCTTATGAAAGAGAAAATATGCATTAAACCTCCATGTGTGTACGTACTAAAAAGAAAGAGAATTTTTTATCTCTTTTTTTTTTAATTAGAAGGAGGGTTTGGGTATCTACACCAATTCACCAAATTGTGATGTTTTTTTTTTTTTTTTTTTTTTTTTTTTTTTTTTTTTTTTTTACCATTGATCCTTGCAATTTACAATAAGTTACCAAGGAGTTTCTCTTTCTCATAACACACGTGATTTTTTTTCCTATTAGCTCTTTTAGCTATCTTCATGTGAAAAATAGTTGAAAAGTTGAGCACTCTATTTAATGTCTGTAGCCAATAAGATATTTTCCTGGAAAAAAGCACATTTAAAGACTCAAGTCTAGCTAGCCATTCTTCTTTGATGCAATCATAAACATTTTCGTCATTTTTCCCTTCTCTTTTTCGTCCGGCCCCTTATTTTGTTAAATAAAGAACTAATAACATTCTTGGCATTATTTATTGAAGAAGTAGATACTCTCTAAAATTAGACCTAATATCACACATGTATATAATTAATGTATAATAGTATTTGCAGCATTCTCTAAAATTGCTTGTATCTATTAAGTATTTTATTTACTTATTATGATATATAAATTGCATTCTAGAGTGTTTATTTTGAATTAATTTTGAGTGTATTTATCAGGAAAAAGGAACTAGTTTTGAATGCTTTACTGTTATTTGTCTTTTGCACTATTAATTTGTCAACAAGTTTTAAATTAAGCAAAGAACGTTATTTTTTTATTTGGACAAAGCAAATATAACGAACCAGGGTTCTTAATAATTTGGGCTAGAAGAGTTAGTATTTGAGTTTAGGCCGCTCGAGATTCATTGACACTACACCACAAAAAGGGAACCAGCTGACATCGACATGACTTATTTTAACTTGATATTAAGAATTAATAAAACTATGCATCAGCATGTGCTATATATATAATTTATGATGAGAAATCAGACCGCACAATACATGTTACATATATTTATACACTCGATTTCAAGAAGTCTTTGCAGTATTGTGCTATATTTATACACTGGAGTTCAAAAGTTTTCTAAAAATGGTTTATTAACTTTTAGAATTTCATATATTCTTTTTAAGGCGTTGTACAGTTTGAGAAAAATCTTATTCTGTTTTGAAAAATTAAAACCACATTTTCTGTTTCTCCTACTCGATTTTGGGTACCAAGCTCCCTTTGCGAAGGTATCTATCTAATTCTTTTATAAATCTATCAGGGTTTTGTTTATTCTCAAATCTTTATTTTCATTCCCTTGTGATTTTTCTTTAATAGTACCAAAATAGAAAAAGATAATTTATTACATTTGCCCATGTTTATCTCAATAAGTTCTTCATTTTAGATTTTTTTAACTTACTTTCATTTTTCATTTTCTTTAGATTTTCTGGGTAAAGCTTTCTGATCATATTTCTTGTTGAATATGATTATTATCCTTTGCTTATTGTCTAATTTGAAATTACTCCTTTTGCATAAGGCGTTCTATGACACTTATACATATGTGTAGTTTGGATATAATTATATATATAATAAGAGTGTACATTTCTCTGTGCTCGAGTACTTAGCGTATGCATGCTTAAAATATATATTGTTTTGGACGTTATTTAGAAACATCGTAGCCTTTCTTTTTGACATTTTAATTTGTATTTTTAATTAGTATAAGAAAAAATAAACTACGTACCAAAATCTATAGGAATTTAACTTTAGGGTTTATGCCCGACGTCTCTGAACTTACTACTCACACCAAAACATGTGGAGTGCCCTTAATTATACATCGAAAGCCTAACAACGCATAAATATAGAATTATAGAAACACTAAAATATGGGCTCTGGCTTAATTAGTAATAATTTTTTACTTACTACAAATATGCCGATTAATGATAACTAAACAATAATTTCCTTTTATAGTTCAAACACTTTGAGAATAATTTTCTTATTTGTAATTTTTTCTAAGAACATGTACGTAACAACAAGAAGGAAGTTAGTTCTTTCAAATTTTGCAAACACCATTTAAGAAATGCTCTGTAAATAAGATTTATTGGCTGAATGCTTTCCTGCGTCTAGATTTTCAATTATGCTCAATGATTGTTTGAAGTGTTAGAATCGTCTAATTATTGACTACTTCAATTAAATATATAATAATACATTGGCCTTAAGTTGTGTGGTAATCGCAAGCTTAAATATTTACCATCATAAATGGTCCATTTCTGGCCAGACTAAAAGTCGGCTGATAGGGAATTGACCGCGGGATATTGCATGCAGACATTCTAATATATGTATATTGTTAACATATGCGACATTTAAGTACATGTATATTCTTAACGCAGGCGAATTTTATGCCACAAATTAAATGGTCTATTTGATTAAAAAGATGTATATATTTTTTTATTTCATCTCAAATTCAATTCTCGTAGAAAACAGTTTGATTATCTGCCATCTAGGTCATTATTTGCCACACCAAAGTTACTTAGTATTATTTGCCCAACCACATATTGTTTGTAAGCTATTAAAAGGTTTCTATATCAAATATCGAGTTGGTTCGCAACTTGTTCTTATCTCTAGTTCCTACATGAATAATTTATATTTAGATCACAAAATTACTCGAAGTTAGTGCATGTTAACGTATATTAACTTTGGATTATATCATGTTCTAGCATGATATACGTAAGAATAGTTCTCTTTCGAAACAAGTTGGAGTAAAATGCGGCAGAGAGTTTACTTATAAGTTAGGGATAATTACAGCTACACCCCCTGAGGTTTGGTGTAATTCCACATACCTCTCATGTGGTTTGAGAAATTACACATACCTCCCCTGAAGTTTGAAAAATTACACATACCTCCCCTCTTCAATTTAAGGGTTGTTTGGGTGTAAGTTATGATAAAATTATGCTTATTATACTTACACCCCTAAAGTTTGGTATATTTATAAAAGTAATCCTTGATGTTAGAAAAATTAAAATTAAATACTCCAAAAGGTTTTATAAACTATTATATTATTACCTACAAATATAAAAAGTATTTAAATTTAAATTTAAAAATAAGTTAATTTAATCCAAAATATATTTTTGAATCAAAACACGTAACTTTTAGTTTTTTTCTTTAAAACAATTCCCGTAAATCTCAGTCAAAACTTAACTAACTACTCATCTTTGTGCCTTTGTTCTCGTTACAATTTTAAACTAACAATTATTTTAGTAATAGAAGAAGATAAAACACCGAAAATTGGTTTCACTAAATATAGTGCATTTAGGTTGTTTATTTTGTCAAAAAGTTCAACAAAACTTGCTACCTAAAACCAGTGATCATGTCTGATCCAAGGATGATAATTCTATTGTCACTGTTCCTAGTAATTTCATCATCATTCTTCATTTTTTAAAATGGGTTATGAAAATCTTGATTATTTCTGTTATATTTGTTAATTTTCATTGAAAATGAGAGTTTTTACAATTGAATTTTCTATTTCTTGTCTTTTTTTTTCGGAGATTGCATAGATATTTATTATTTTACAAAATGCTTCTTTTTTGTTGTGATAAACTGAAATTTCCGTGGGCATGCGTAATAGTATTTAATATGGAACTATAATGAAATTTATGAGATTATTAAAAGTAAAACAAAAATGAAGAAATAAAAAAACAAACTAAAACAAGAAATTAAGTTTTTTTACAAAATAATAAAAATATTAAGATTAGATTAAATTTTAAAAATAATTTAAATACTTTTTATATTTTTGGTTAGTCATATAGTAGTTTCTAAAATTATTTGGAGTATTTAATTTTAATTTTTGTAACATCAAGGATTACTTTTACAAATATACCAAACATTAGGGGTGTAAGCATAATAAGCATATTTTTAACATAACTTACACCCAAACAACCCTTAAGTTGTAGAGGGGAGGTATGTGTAAGGTTCCAAACCTCAGGGGAGGTATGTGTAATTTCTCAAACCATAGGGGAGGTATGTGTAATTACACCAAACCACAGGGGGTGTAGCTGTAATTATCCCTATAAGTTATAACTATGATGAATCAACATTATAGTTTTATGTAAGTTTCATTCTACAAAATATTAGAAATTTTTCGTCGATTTTTTTTTTTTTTGTTTAAGAATATTGTGAAAATAATTGTCTTAATTATAATGAAAACTTCTTTTAGTTCTGTTTTGACTGTGTCGAAAATAAAAAATACTTTCACCTTTTCAATAAAGAACTTTGATTCATACTTTTTTTATGATTAAAAAAAAAATCACTTTTTGGAAGAAAAATAACATACCACCATGATCATACGAATAATTATATTCTGGGTCCGCCATTGGATTGATAAGATGATAGGGACATGTGTGGGGGAGACCATAGTACAAAATAAATGCATCCAACAAGTGGTGGGTATATATCAATTATTTTTTAAATCAGAACATGAGTTAATTAGTTGGGACCCCCCTTGTTCTGGATCTCTGGCTTGATATCATGAAAACTGTATAGCAATTTGGTTGTTATGCTTCACAAATGTTTGATACCCATCTCAATCAACCAACTATATGTGAGTAATATGGCTAGTTCATCTACAATTGATATGTGAATTTGCCCCACTCCTTTTCCCTCTCTTCTTCTTCTTTTTTTGGGGGGGTGTGGGTGGGTGGGTTATGGAGGTGGTTGAGTGCATGTTTTAGATGTTAAATTATTGTTTGTTAAGTCTTATACAGTATGCTAAATAACTCCGAGTCACAGTATCCTAATTTATGGTGAAAACAGTTTGTCTATTCATATATTATTACTTATTTGGTGAAATAAATTTTGGAGGCAAATTTGCTTCACCTGATCTTATTTTCACCTAGTTTGAACTTAATGATAACTAAATTTTAGTTGGCATAATTGCAACTACACTCTTTGCGGTGTAGTTAACAAACTTCCCGTGAGGTTGAAAATTTACAATTACATCTCCAAAACTCACTTGCGTTAAGAGGTGTTTGTAAGAGTTTATTAAAAGTCATTTTAAATGACTTTTGATAAAAAGTTGAATGTCTTTGCAAACATTTATAAAAAGCTACGTACTTTAAGCATTAATTAAGTGTTTGCAATACAAATGAGAACTGGATTTTCTTTTTATTATTTTTTAAAATATAATATTTTCTAAAGCATTTGGGAAAACACCCAAGACCCTATTTATGCGGCTTGTGTTTTTTTTTTTTTTTGTACATTTTTTAGTACAAGTAAAAGTGAAAGTTAGTGTTACAAAATAATAAAAATATGTTTGTGTGGCCGTAGAAGCTAATAACCACTTTTAATAATCATTTGCAAGCACCATAATGTTTTTATTTATAGAAATAATAAAGCAAAACATGTAAAATTCGAAAAGTAGGATTTACAATCTTCACAAAATTTGAAATTTAAAAAATTCGAAATTAAATATCAAAATAATTTTGATTTTAAGATCTAAATAATAAATAGTAACACTAGTTATAAACGAGATTGAAATAAAATTGTAGTGACAAAATTTCGTGTCCTTAAAAGTTAAAGCAAAAGACTAGAAAAATAATATAATTATAAAATTTAAATAAAAAAGGAGCATTTGGAAAATTCTCTAATTCTTTCTATAGATCAAATTTGGTAGACTTCAAATTGGTGTAAAGTCTTCTAGTTAAAATAATTGTTTCTAGAAACACACATGTATGATATATGCCTACTACTCTATCTTCAGTTATCTCGCTTTGGTTCAAGCTTGGCTTGTTTACTTTTTCTTTTTCTTTTTCTTTTCATTTCCCACGAGGTTTGAGAGTGATTCATTTCCTTAAAGTTTAAGGTTTGTTAGTTTCCGCAAGTTTGATTCATATCCGATCCACTCGATTCTAAATCAAGGACCATATTCAAAAATTCAACCTAGACAAAGAATTAATGATATAGATACTATTCATAACGAAATTCTTAACCTATCAATACCAATATAAAGAGGTGTTTGCAATAGCTTAAAAGCATAGCTTCTGTCATATTATTGGTAAAAGTTGCTTAAAAAATAAAGTAGAGATGATCTACAAAATGTCTTAAAAAACTACTAATAGTAAGAAAAGACAAATTGGAGTGTTTGATAGTATTAACTAGAAGTTACAAAATATATCATAATTACGTTTAAATTTTAACTGATATAATTAAGATAAGGAACCAACTTCCAATCTAAGAAGTACCAAACAGCCCAACTTCTAGAGTTCTTCTTTTATGTGCTATTTTTTAATAAGAGTTATAAGATGCAAATGCTTAATTACTATTTATATAAAGTTGATGAACTGCTTACTAGCTAGTTATAGATTTTATAGGTTCAACTGATTGAACCAGGACCACTATCATAATAATATTAGAAATTACCTAACTGTGCCATGTTATACTAATTTAAAGTTGATGAAACTAGACCAATTATTAAAAACTACCATGTCATTTCTATTTTAATTATCTCTCAATATAACACTGTCGTTTCTAATTAATTATATTTCTCAATATAGATCTATTATTCATTTTATATAGTTAATTTAAAAAGATTAGAAAGACTTTCAGATTAGTACTAGCAAGAAAATAAATATAACAATGCACCACATAACATACAAGTTAAAAAAAAATTATAACTGAATCTTTAGTTTTCAAACTTTGGTTGAATTAGATCCAAAACATAATATTTAATGGTATCTGGTAAGGGAACTAAGTAGTACATATTATTGGTAAAAAGCGCAGGATAAAACAAAAATGGATAGAGCAGCATTATTACGTTAAATAATTTGTAAATGCTGAATATATATTTATGTAGATTGAACCATACTATTCTATTATTAGTTTCCTAAAGACAATAGTAAGTCTAAACAATTTTTTTCACAAACAAAAGGGGAAGAAGTCTAAACACATTTTCAATATCAACTACCAAAACCTCAATTAGACAGCATGTATATGCATGCCAATATTATGTAATTTCTCTTTTTTTCATAAAATAATTAAAAACTCTACACTCGCCAAAATTCTGAGATTCAATTTTTTAATAGAAAAAAATATCTACACGCTTTTGTGACATTTGAGCCGAATTGAGTCCGTTTACAAAAGTTAGAACGCCAATCTTATCTTCTTGTTATCAACCACTCCATTTCCAGCTCTGTTTTTTATGCCCTTTAATTACCTTTAGTGCTCTTTTTGTTTCTGATTTAAATTTATTTTGATTGTGAATCGTGCTGTAATTGTTTTATTGGTTTCATCCTTGTCAATGAAATACTTTTACCCAGCCTACACAGAAAAAAGAAAACCGTTAAGCAAAAATAATTAATATATAATAAGAAATTTCTCGCCTCTCTACAAACTTAAGTTTTTAAATGAGACGTCAATTTTAAATGATTAAAAAGACGTTAGTTATTCAAGTCCACAATCATTCAATTATTTATAAAAAGAATGGCATGTGTGTAACATAACAAAAAAGATTTACAACATGCACGGCGAAGGCACATGCTAAAAAATATTTAAATGTTTAACTTATTAACAAGTTTAAACTTTAGATAAGACTTCCATGACATTTTTACGAAAATATCTTAGTGTATATACATATGAACCGCTACTTTCATCAATATATATATAAAGATATATATATATGTGTGTGTATAGTAGTTCAGAATTCTTTTTCACCATTTAAGGATTTGATGGTTGAGCTTTTCCAAACATTATTATATTTTTTTGGTCTCTTCCTTCCACTCTTAATAAGGTATTTTCCTTTTTAGGAGAACCCAAAAAAGACTTCTAAGATTCTATTAGCAATATGTCGATTATATTACTCCTAAAATACAGTAAAGTATGTTATCATAACATTTGTTAATTTAACCGCGCGCTTTACTGCTCAGGGGTGAAACTCAACTTCCTTTTTATCAAATTCTACTCCTAACTTTCGAAATAAAATATAGGAAGACAAAAGTGATACGAAACTAACAAGAATAATGATGATGTGTTTTAAGTCTGTGCGTGCGATAGATAACACAAAGGGAATAATTGGCACCCCAAAAGCACTTAAGGAGTTGCCAAATGACCAAAATGCAAAATGTGGAGATGGCGGACAAGTCTGATTCTGCAAGAGGTACAACAAAAACGAAAGCAACCACATGACAAGTTGAGGTGGACCCTCGTGCTATCTTTTCCAACTGCAATTTGTACTCTGTTCCTCATGCCTCCATTAATTTTAAAAAAATAACGTTTATAACACGGTTGTTTATGATGACGAAATAGATAGATATATCTAATTTAGTGTCTAAAAAGTTTCATATTTTATGAAAATTACTATATTAATATTATGTAGCTAATATTATAAATGATAATACATATACGTAACTAATACCTAATCTTATTTACATGATCTTATTTTCATATTCCTTGCGTTAATATTCCAAACCCTCTCACTCTAGAAATAAAATGTCACTTTCCATACAAATTACAATTCACATTTAATTTCTCATCTTGTTGAATCATCATAAATCTCACTCGTCCAAGCATTCATCCCCATATATATATATATGAGAAAAGTTTCTTGCAACTTAAATAAAGTGTAGCACAAATATGTATATCGCTTTATTACGGATTAAAGCGAGACATCAGAAAAGTTTTGGGACACTAGTGAAGATCACGGTTCTTCTCTTTGATTGATATATACCACGGGCTAGATATCATTCGATGTGACTAGGACAATCACAAAGAAAGGAACAATATGGAGTCCACTAGGGGGTTCATTACTTTATATGGAACGAAAAAGCAAACTAATTACAATCTTTGATCACAAAATATGCAATCTAGTTAGAAAAAATAAAAATATGGAAGACTTAGACTAATTTCGCTAGATAAGTGAAGATATTTTTGCTATGCATGCATAAATAGATAATAATAATAATATTGGAACACTGACAAAAATCAGCTCTAGTGGATTTGCCTTTATACGAAAATTGGGTGACGCAGTGAATAATTCAGCAGTAAGAAGCAGAGACTTTTTATCCTCTTATTATATATAAAATATTTTCTATGACACTATAATATAAAAGAGAGATGTCAAATTTTCAACTCCTTTGATGATAATGGTCATTCTATCTTTCCTATATACAGTTGGTTTGGCTATTAATGTTTCCAAGTAAGAGTATCAAAATCTATTTTCCGATGTGTCGTCACGAATCATAATAATGTTTTTCACGACTTTTAAAACAACATTTTTTACAAATTATTCCAAATATTGTGAAAATTATTTATATTAACAAACTTATACATGCATCATCAAAACATAAGTTTTTATCTATGCTTCTGTCACCCGTGTAGTTAGCTTATAGTATTTATTTCTTTGTTAGATTTCGTAATCAGCTAGTTGTTACACCATTTTATGAAATGGCAAAAGAGAAAAGAAATACGAACAAAAATAACAATAAAAGCAAAATTTGTTCACGTGAAATGTTGGTATGTAGCACGAGAAAATTTTGATTCCATTTTTCCATTTTAAGACGAGTGCGATAGGAGGAAATTAATTAGACGCACCAAGAAGAAAATCCGTAATAAAGGTGATGCCGACACGTTAATATTTGCATCTAGCTAGGAAGGGGCATCTTTGCTTCAAAAGGCAAATCATCGTTCTAAAATAGAAGGAGCTTCTTGTATAAATTTAATAGAACAATTCTTTTCATAGTAAAATAGAGAACCAAAGTGGAAAAATTCTGACTAAAATAGAATTTATACTTTATTTATGTAATCGCAATCACAATTCAAAATGTATGGTTCCCACGATTTTAGAATAAAATGCCAAACTTGTAGTGTGCAATCTTTCGGAATAATGTTGGACGTAATTGAAATTCGAACACTTCGAAAAAAAAGTAGTTTTAATCTTCAAGGATGACTCATAAGACATAAGACTGATAACCCACCAAAACACGAAAGTTGGATTCTCAAGAAGAAAAAAATAAATAAAAGCAGATTCATGTTGGAGTTGAATAAATTGTAAAGTCAGATTCATTATTCACGAATAGTACATATTGCAAATGTCAAGGGCCTCAAGGCTTACTTTTTCTTTTCCTTTTATTTTGTTTAACTTTTTATTTTTAAAAATTATAGATATGTGCTTCAAAGCACAAAGTCTCTTCCAACTTGGTTCGATGACATTGGGCATAGTAGACTTTTTGCTAGACATAAATTACGCAAGTTTAAAATTAAACAGCCTGAAGTCCTGAACATATTTTTTTGAAGGAAGAAAAGAAAAATTAAAGAAGCCTGGTCTTGGTCACATGTTTTGCCTGCAAATACTAAAATCTTTTCGAGACTTTCATAGGATTTTTCAAAATAATTTAGAGATACTCTGAAAACTAATTAGTATTATTATGAATATGAGAATATCTTTAGTAACACATTTCGTATAACTCTAGTCCTAAATGGCCACAAGGGTTGTATAAACGAACCTCCTTCATATCAACAAGTATTTAAAAGATTTAGGGATTAACAGATCAACGTCTTAAAAAACATTACATTGTAAGGCTTTTGGGAACAAATGTGCTTCGTCGTTGGCCTTTCGTACAAATATATCGACATATCAGTCTTTTTTTTTTACTCGTCTTTACAGACACTCGATGCACCTCATACAACACGTACACAAGACCCCGACTTATATAAGTTTGTCGAATTTGCAACACGATTAGCTACTATATCATCTCTTTTCTTTCGTGTGAAAGCTCATTTTCAATGCTTACAAGAAAAACCCAATAGTGCAAGACTCGTGTTGGAGAAGAGAGCATTCCATTTATAGGTGACGTCACGGTAATGTCCTCGTACCAATAGGACTGTGTTATAAATCTTTAAGTTAATTCTACTAGAGACAATAATTAAACATTTGAATGTGTTGAGCCCTTGATAATAATATTTATGTAATATTAATAATAATAACAATAACCATTATTAATAATAATATCATCATCAATCATCCATGATGCAATTATTAAAGGCTCAAGAAATTAGGTCCAATAATTACTGACCAAGGATTAATGAGGAAAAACTAAGTTACAACGTCAGTTCACTTAATCGTTACTAGAATGATTAAAATAAATACTTAGGCTCCCAATAATTATATAATAATCATATAATACTTGCCCCACTTGTCAATTTTTTCGAAGCTCATAAACCATTTCCATAAAAAAAAGAATAAAATATATCAACCCAGGAAAAAAGAACATCTTTTTTCTTTTTCCACCTCCTACTCTTTCATAATACAATATTCATTCTAAATCTAAAAGAAAATGGGGGGAACATCTGCAATTTCGCAAAAAAGAGGGGACCAAAATGAACAACACCAAAAACCAGCCTCCATTTCATTCTTCTACCTCTCTTTTTCTTTTTACACCCCTAATATTTCCTAAAATCTAATTTCTAACCCCAAAACAAGTTCAAATCTCTCAAAAAGCTACATAAAAAGCTCAGACTGCAAAACCGTATAATAATTCGCAGCCTCATCTTCAAGCTCCCACAGTCCGTTATCAGCAAAAGCAAATCCAAAATTCTCATTCACTTCAATTAAATTATTATTATCGCCTCTATTCGGTAGCCCTAGCTCATCGTCCGAAGCTTCTAGAAGATGCCTCATCACGTCCTCCGCCAGATCCGACGGAGGATGTTGAATCTCGATCGACGGCTGAGATTCGACGCCGTTCGAACCGTCGGACGAGAGCTCCTGTTCGAGCGTGGTGAATATCTCCGATAGATCGTGGCTCAGATCGTGCTGTTGTTGTTCGTCGTTGTCTTCGCTGAGAAGAGAGAGAATGTTGTTGTACGGCTTTTGGCGCTTTGGATTCGTTGAGATTGAGCTGGATTCGTTTGATTCGGGGCTCAGTTCGTCGATTATTTCTTCTCTGAGGCGTTTTTGTTGATTATCCGCCATTGTTATAGCAGCAGATTGAACGAATTATAGTTGAAATTAGGGTTTTTAGAGAGAGAAAGAGAGCGGGGTGAGGAGAGAGAAGGGGGGTGGAAAGGTTTATATAGAGGAGAAAAGGAGAAGTGAAGTTCCGGTCAATATGAGTAAAGTGAGAATAATTTATTATTATTTTTTGATAGTAGCTAAGTTTTTTAATATTTTATTATTTTATTTGTTATCGTGTGTGTGTACGTGTGAAAGGGGAGGGTGTGCGCGTGTGAGATGTAGGAGTAACAGGATATGTTGCCGGTTGTCAGAGGAGAGAGAGAGAGAGAGAGAGGGATAAGGAAACAAAGGTGATGCTTTGAGATAAAAAAATAAAATAAAGAAAGTAAAATGGGAAAAGTTAAAGTCTTGGACTTGGTTCCTTGGCTTTTTTATTTATAATTATTTTGTGCTAGCTACTCCTTTTCTAATACACCACATCTAATACCAAACACAACCTATGTATATCTCTTCATATATGAACATACTTTATATGTTTGGATTTAAATTACCCATAAGCTTTGAGTTTATTAAAGTGCCCGACACCACATTTCATGGAACACTTCCAATAAGAAATTAATTTCATATAAAGTAACAATCTTAAATTATTTAGAAATAAAGAATATTCATAAAAAGATAACAAGACTATCTTTAGAAACCTCGTTGCTTTTACGAGAAGAAGAGCAACGAATAGCGGGCATCAATTTGAAAGTTGCCCCTTTCTAAAAATTATTATGTCAAGGAGGTGAAATGTGTAGTCAATTAGATTATTAATATTGAGAACCATATTCCTGACATACGATCAACGACCTCTGTAACGAAAGTCACTCATCGTAAAAGGAAAATAAAGCTACGAAGGGGCACAACGATCCCCGCTAAACAACGAGACGAGTTGAAAGCCGAGTCCACTATGTAACTCATACAATCTCAAGAAACACTCTTTCTAGGAGGCCCTGAGCTTCGGAGTCAGTTTTGTCTCCCACTAATGATCACACATTAATATTTGGTGTCAGACGACCCTCGATGTAGGCAGCTCATAATTAAGCCACAAAACATTCCTGATAGACAGAGCATTTATGAAGACCTTAAATAATCACTTAATTAAGGGTTTTTAGCAATTTACCTCCACGTGTTATACTAAATTGGCAAATTACCTACCTATGAAAATAAATAGGCAAATCACTCACCTCGTGATTCCAAAAATTGGCACACCACCTCCCTGTAATATTTTAGTGTATTTTTTTTATACTAAATGACCAAAATACTTTATTAGTTCTAAGATTTTTTGTTTTTATAATTTCAAATTTAATTATAACCTTTCTTTAAAAAGTTATAGGTAAAGTAAAAAAATATTGTAAATCATACATATTATGAAATTATAACTTATTTTTAAATTTAAGTTTTTGTTTTTGTGGTTTTTAACAAGTTAAGTATTAAACAAATATCTACATATTGTTTTAGAAAAGAGGATAAAATCATCTCTTTTTCCCTAAAAACTATCCACACTTTCAAGTTTGAACAAATAAACTACACCTCTCCATATAAGGGGGTAATTTAGCAATTTTTGAAATCACAGAGGGATAATTTGTCTATTTATTTTTTAGAGGGAGATAATTTGCCAATTTGGCATAACACAAGAGGGTAATTGTCAAAACCTCCTTAATTAACAAAACCTATAAATACTACGGTCGCTCAAACATAATCACCGGAAAACATCGATGTACGCTTAGAAAGAGAATTTATCAACACCCAGTTAGTTTTATTGAGGTACGCTTCGTAAGACACTAAAGTTCGAGAAAAAGAGGATTAACACCATCGCAATAAAAATGTACCATCGCAATAAAAATGTGACCATTGTATATTATCAAATATAAATGATGTAGCGAGGATGAGGTGATTAGCATTTAGTTCTATAATTTAAAAAATTTCTACCATCTTCTCCGGTTGTCCGTAGTCATCATGCAAGAGTTTCATATAATAATGTTTCCTTCTCGAGGTGTAGTGGCACGACATGAAGGACGGGGCGACTCATAGATCTTAATCTTCTGTGTTTTTTTTCTTTTATAATGAATTTTTTTTTTTTTTAAATTTATATATTCTGATACTTTCCTAGAAGTAAAAATGGAACAGGTAATTTAACAATACCCACTATTGAAAATATGAAGTGGAAACATATTAAAATAAGGTCAAAATAATTTTAAAAAATAAATTATTTATCACCAACTTTTTATAATTATTAACACAATTTTGACCTATCTGATATGAGACGTCAAAATGTTTCTCATATTATTGAGACTTTCAAGAAAAGTTTGTGATATTAGATTAAACTTCGAGGTCATGATATTATCCTTGAACATGTGTTTTCTCACATTTGTAATATTAGATTAAACCTCAAGGTCATGATATTATCCTTGAAGATGTGTTTTCTCACGTTTTTTTATTACTATTTAGCAAAATTAGGCTCGTGTCAACTGTCAAGTTCATAATTCACAGAATATAATGAGTAACCATTGTAGCTTAGAAGATTTAATTGCTTTGTTATTTTTATCTTGAAAAATCTGCTGATACGCTGCCCCTTGCGTCTGAACTCTTTATAGAAAAATAAAAACAAATTATTTGAGTAGTGATTTTTAACCAATTAGTAAGTTACACAAGAAGCTTAACTCTCTTTTTTTTTTATGACGTAACCCGTTTATTCTTTGGTGCATGATTATACTTTTTTTTAACAGAATCATAAAATTTATTTAACGTAAAATAACATTCTTAATACAAGGGTAGAAGACACTGATAAACGAAAAACAACATAAGATAAATCAAACAAGAGGAGGGGCTCCATCCAAGAAGAACAGGTATCCCATCTGGTGTAGGTAATAGATGATGCATCCCGGTTTACAGAGCAATGTGACGAACCAAGTTTGGCCAAATGATCAGCAATCTGATTGATCTCTGGCCTCTGACTGATGTGCATGATTATACTTTAATCAGAGAGAAATTTGTATGTACTTAGGGTAAGCTTTCAGGAGCATGCAGGAGCCTAATCTCTTGTCAGATGAAATTTCCTTAACATTTACAAACTTTTTATTTATCCATGAGATCGAGTGATCTAATTGATTAAAAAATTTAAAATTATTTTTGTTCAGATCTTTAACCGAAGCTTTTAGGTTATGTGTTTTATAGATCTTCTTTTTTTGGTAATTATGTGTTTTATAGATCTGCGTCTATTAGATGACATTTGTACAATGTCAACTTGTGTTAATCCCGGACAATTTTGTTTAGACGGGGATTAATCACTACCCAAGTTATGCGGATTCTACAATATAAAACATAGTCTTTATTATTCTTATAAAAAGACCAACCATTGAGATTTAAATAAAGGTGGGAGATGTGTAGTCCCAGTTCCAGCAGGCCATATCTTTAAAAAACTTCGAAGATTGTGACAAAAGCTAAGAAAAAAATAATAATAAAACTTGTAGTAGTACAGAAAAGAGAGCCTTGTCTTGAATCTTTACGCGCAGGTGTGGACTGATTCAGAACTGGGTTACGATAATACTTTAATACTAATAAAGTAAATTACATACAGAAGTGGGGAGAGAAAGATCTAAAACTTTAAATATTCAATTTGCACAACTATCTAAGTTAAAATGTATATAATATTTGATTATTCATCACCCTTAAGTGTGTGAAAGTGTGTATGTGTAAACGGCTCCGAATTTTATTGCAGCATCTGTGTATTGGAATACTACCACTAAATTAATGCAGGTCATTGTCACGATTTGGAGTTAATGGATGGCCAAGATGGGGTTTGATTGGTAGTTGATGTGTGGTTGTGATCAAACAGTGTCATCGATGGTGAACCTTGATTCTTGAGAGATTTATTATTATTTAGATATTTGGGGAAATGGGAAAGTTGTGTTATTCTTTTTTAAGAAAGGGAAAAAAAGAGAATCCTATGGGACTATTTGAGTAATTTGAATAGGCCTCCCCTTCAACTTGATGCTTTTTCAATATGTGGTCACCACATCTTTCGATTTTTTACAACTAGACCCCTCTCGATTATTGTCGGGTTGAAAGATCCATCTGCTTGAAGACATAATTGTCTTTTGGGATAACTACATCTGCGGCCCTTGATAATTATGGAAATCTTGCACAGTGTTCTGGAATCTTGTAGAAGCATTTTCTAAAACATACACAATCACAACGTGTTTTACTTTATTACTTGTAATTCCATCTTCTTCTTACATACGGAAAAATTAAAGTATATTAATTATTATTAATCTTATTATTACTTCCTGATCTCTCCCAATTCAATGCACTTATCTAGGGACATCAGCCTCAACCCTCTTGTGGTTTAATCTTTGTTAATTGTTTAAACTCTTCTTTAAGTTTAAAAGAGAGTTTTGTATAAAATTTATTAAATCACGAGGTTGTCCTAATTGTACAGAATTATTTTTGAGCAAAGTTTATCAATCACGAAGATATTTATACTTTTCCTTATATTAGCCAATCAAAGAAAAGACCTGGAATATTGACTTCTGATCTTATTCGGACGGTCCAACGGATTTCTCAAGGTAGAACTATTGGTTTCACTTAATGAGAAATAATTAGTCTTGTATTGATCCGCGAGGTGGTTCCGCATGTCTTTCAATTTACGTCAAATGTTATTAAGTTATCTGAGTAAGTAAAATAGACCATTTGTGATTATGAAACAAGAAATCAATTCGAAACTACTTTGCACAGATAGATAGGATTATTGAGTACAAATATGATTTGGCAACTTAGCTTGACACACACACCACATATAAAACGAAGAAGTTACTCCAAAAGTTGGTTGTAAATACGTACATGACAGTAGCTTAAGGAAGGATTCATGCTATTGGGTTTGTGTAGTTAAAGACCCCTAATTAAGTCTCAAGTAAGACGCAATTCACAGATTAAAAGATGCATGTGCATTGCAATTATATATGATACGCTAAATCCGGTCTTAGTTCTTTATTTTTTGTAACTAATTCATGAGGCAACATATTTAATCAAATTAAATAAAGGTAATACATGAGTAAAAAATCACGACAACAACTGACTCACATTGATGAGATACCAGACGATGATTTTATTTCTACCGGTGGAGCCTAATTTTTTCGTCGAAAAAACACGTCACCGTCACTCAATCTTTTTAATGAATAATTCCCTTTACCTGTAATGAATAACTTATATGTTGTTATCATAATATTAAGCACTTATTTATTGATCTTTCTTTTATTTATGGAGTTTTTACGAAAAAATATGAAAACAATATATTTGTTTTTGTTACTATTGTATTATACTCTTTCTATTCAACAACAAAAAAAATAAAAATAATACTCTTTCTTTGCATTGAATAAATTTTGCGTAATAAAAAAACCTGTATCTGTTTTTGGTCCCAGATAAGTATTTTGAAGCGTTTATGTTATTACTGACTTAGGTTTTTACTTGTCTAAACAAATTTAAGAAAGACGTAAGCTCCGAATGAAGGTCCACGATGTTTTTCAGAATATATATTGTTTTCTTAGTTTAATTATATTAGTTGGTAGTAATAATCATGATTCATGAGACAATAGATAATGGTTAGTATATACGGCCAAACACCCCAAGGACACACTTTTCTTATTCTAGATAGCTTTTCAGACCATTTGCATACACTATTAACTCTATCATTTAGACAACTTAATTAAGATAATTTTAAACAAGTATATGAACTAAGCTACTTATCTAAAGTGTTACAAACCCCCACCCAAATGCCTTATGGCTTTTAAGAAATTTCAACTGAATATAAGTTAATTTAGCCAAATACAACTAACAACTATTATCTTGATGGATTTAACAATACTATGCATAAGTAGAAAGCAATTTACATAAATTTAGTAGTTATAATGCACTAAGTAAATAAGTACGAAAATATTTGGAAGATATAGGCGTTCACGTTATGATCATAAATTAGATCACTGCAACATCCAGATCACATGATAAGAAATCGTAAAAGTCAATCAAAAAACATAAGTAAATATAAGTGCATAAGAGCCTAAAATTAAGAAAATAAATTAATAATCAGAAATTGAGGTAAGATCCAAGCCATCTTTTCTTGTTAATTTGTTTGATTTAGCCAAAAAGGGAGTCATCATTTAACTAGATGTTAACATATAAATCAAGTTTTACGTGCTCTGAACTAATATGTTGAAGTGTTCTTTTCACACTGTTGTTTTCTATTATATACCTCATTTTCCAGTACTGTGCTCTTAAAGTTTTACTCACAAAACAAAATAAATTACTATACTATTACATCAACATAAAATAGTAAATCGATCCATCTCGTAGTTTAAAATTCATTTAAAGATGAAGTTTGACTGCATCGAAGAGGTTCCCTATGACTTACACATAAGAAAGACAAACAAGCAACGAGCAATAAAAAATAAATATATCATTTGCATGTTTTGGCACTTTTAACTTTTGCTAATAAATTTTTCCTGCAAATGTCTCCTATTATTTTATTTTCCCTTGGATGCATCTTCCAACCAAAATAGCCTACAATTATGGATCCAACTGTGTGCCAACAAGGGCAGACACATTTTTAATTTGAGGTCATGTTTACCCCACAAATCCGCAAAGATGATCTAGAGATCTATTTGATATTTAAATAATAATCAAGTGAAACCGCTAACTTATTATTCCCGTTTTGTTTCATGATGTGCATCAATAATATATTACCTAATCAAACGTTTCGTACTCGAAGTTATTTTTGTCTAAATCATATCAATAATTAAAAAGTCACATATCATGTGATGGGACCGGATGTCCTTTGAAGAACTAAAATAAAATACATGAGTTAATTAATAGTTCTTTTATGTTAAAATTACTGATTCCATTAACTTTTCATAATGTATTTCAATTTATATTTCGAAGTAATAGGAATTTGTTAGAACTACTTTAAGGTGTCTATTTAAGTAAACTCCTGAACGAATCACACTGGGTAAACATGATGTTACAAGAATTTTTCTTTTACAGTTTTAATCAAATGAACCACCATTCAATATATTTGTTTTATTTAATAACAATACGTATGAGTTTGAGTTTTAGAACATGCAAACATCTCAAACAATTACTTAAAATAAATTAGTTAAGGTTAGGCAATTCAGTTTGTAGTGCACCAATTGGGTGGTGTACATGATTGCACAATAAACTAGCATGATAGATAAATTTAGGACATGTTCAATGAAACATATATTATAACAACTAACAAGTCAATTTGAACACCCCCATAGTTGCACAACTCTTGCACGCTCCCAGGAGCAGTTAGTCAATTCTCTAGAAATAATTATTCAATAATACTGTGAGCCGATATAAGTTCGTTGGGTTTTGTCGGAAGGGTACGTGTTGATATTAAAACAAACTATTATAATTATTTGGACTATGTGGACATAACGAATACTACCTAGAGAAAGTTATATATACCTCTGAATAAAAGTTCATATTAAAATCTTCAAGTTTTTTGAAGAATATTAAATTTTCCTGACCCTCCGATTCCGTCCTCTGGCTCACGCTTCTCCAATTATAGTATTACCGAATAAAATTAGAATAATGTAACATTTGAACTTAGTTTTAATACTAGGTTTCATCTGATTAGATAATAATGTAGCATAGTGTTCGAGCTATTTTAACAGCCGAACTTCCATGTTAAATCAGTTTATTTTATCAAATTTTAATATCAATATTCAAAATTTATCAATGAAGCTTATGTGTTAAAATGAATCTAGCTAGCTAGGAATCACCCAAATACGCCAATACGTAATTTTGGGAGATTTGACTTCTTACATGACTATACATTGCTTGATTACATGACTAATTATAGCGGATTTATTTGCACGATGGATATTTATAGGTTGCGTGTCTTATATAAATAGAGGTTGTATATTGTACGAAAATATAATACAAATTAAAGAGATGATTGTTTAAGTCATTCTTAAGTCAATCTCTGTAAACATGGTATGAGAGCCATATATAATTATATACAATATTTTGTTTTAAACCCTTTAAGAAAAGAACTATGTCCATCATGGACTTAACTCTTTTTCATCATCATTATTCTCCGATATTTCAAAACCATTTGTAATTTTTCGGACTGGCTCCTCAAATTACAATATTTGGATTTAAGAAATTAAAAGTTTCTTGATAGTGGAGACTTATGCAGAGAAAGATGAATCTGTTTTAAATATGATTGCAAATTAAAGACTTCTGGGATAACTGCGAATAGAATTCTGTGGAGAAAAAATAACACTAGAAAGTTTTGTACAAATTTTTGAAAAGACATGATGGTCGTATGCATTCCACAATTTTTAGGCCCAGTACATGTAAAATTTATCTCGATTATTTAAAAGTCAGCCCACATATTTGGTCTACTAAATCAGGGTGATCTTCTAAAATAACAAATAAAGTGGCATACTCTCAATCAATGATAAAATGAATTATATGTATATTAAGAGTATACGTTAAAAAATTCAGTCAACATATGTGTAATTTTGTAGAGAGTCAAGGATCTATAAATCTGGTAAAGGAATGTTGTACAACTAAGTCCATGTGCTTACGAACAAGCATGTGAAACAATGACAAGAGCCCCATGTGCCTTAGACTATACAAATAGCACCATGCACGTGGTTGGTTAGTAGACCTAATTTTGCACCCAGTCCTCTAATATATTATGACATGAATTAACGACTATATGGAATTTTTTGTCCTAAATTTAAAGGCGACAACCAACCATATACATAGTACTATGAATTAATACTAGTACAAGCTAAGTATACAACCTCATACTGCTTTATTGTTTTGATCTGGCAACAATATCATTAGACTCCTGAACTTTGATTAAAAGTTATACTCCAAAAAGTACGACGGAGTTCTGTTATAACTTAGCATTATGGCTTGTGTCTCAACCACTACGGGCGTAGTTCGTTTTCTGATATATATGTCGGTTGCATGTGGCTGGTCAGGATTATAATTAACAAAATTTTATAGATCCTTTAAAGTTCTTAATTGATTTATTTTTTTTGGCAATTTTCTCTTGTGATTATGAGTAATTCTCCAAGAGTAAATGCTCAATCTGTTTTATGAAGATCATTTAAAAATTAACGAAAATAAATCTTTATTGCAGATTGAACTTTTAGATAAGAGTATAATATGATTTAGAGCTCGTAAAAGATGTCTTGAGTCGAATTTCATCGTCGCCACCTATTTATAAAAAAAAAAAAAACACATGTCAGGTATAACAAGAAAAAAATTAAACATGTCAATGAGGAGAACGTGTTAAAAAATATATACAAAACATGAATACCTTTGATCACAAATTAAGAAGCTTAATTAAGTTTTCTCTTATTTATTTAGTTATTAGCTTGAATTAGCTTAAAGTAAGATATTGAAATACATAGATTTTTGCAACTCATCTTTGATCAAAGAAATTATTAGATATGCATAATTATTAATAACGAAAGATCGACTAATTAATAGAATGAGGATGTGGTTCGCAATATAGGTGGTTCGAATAGAAAGAGAAGATTCGCAAAATAATGGCTCCAAGATAAGATTTCCTAGTACAAACTACATGTGTTAAGTGCCATGTCTCGTATCATAAAGTGACTTTTAAGGATGTTACAACAACTTGAGCACTAAAACTGATCATCAGTGTTATGGACTTCCACATTAATGTTCATGTTGTCATTTAAACTTGGTGTGGATCATAATGATTATATCTTACCTTGGGATACAAAAAATGATTAATTATTATGGAAATGGTGAAAGTCAATTGGTTAGTGAAGATTTGGGAGGATTGCAAGTGTCGTGAGAAATGGGCACTTGTTGAAAAGTTTAATGTTCTTAACTCAGTAGTGGTGGATGTCATCATTAATAATAGTTGTTAAGCTAAAGAGGAGAAAAAATCATTGCTTTTCTTCTCATTTTTATTCAAGATTAGGTTGTCCAGTATTCAAAGAGAACTTTGCAAGTAGCTTCATGATACAGTTGAAAGGCATACAAAAACATTTAATTTAAACGTGGTAGTATATTTTTCTCTTTTCATTGTTGTGGCCACTTCTGATCGAAATTGTTCTTTTGGAGGTAAAAAGAGCAATCGTGTATCAAATATTTTAGGGGTATATTTTGGTCTGATGTGCATTAGTAGCATTAAGGTTTGCTGTGCATAGTGATATTTGGTAAAGTTTCAAAATCTTATCTACATTTTTCAAAAGTTTCGTAGTACTTCTTTGCAATGATCACGTAGAATAGTAAAATGTTTCGCTTTTATAGAGTTACAAATAAAATTATTTAAGAACCTGTTGAGAAAACACTTAAAAGTTTTCATTCATAAAAAGACTTACAGCCTCGAGCAATAAGCCATGTGTTATATCTATATATATATATATATATATATATATATATATATATATATATATAATCAGAATTTTATATTTACCACATATTACCCATTTGTTATCTATTAATTTAAACGTAAGGATACTTCATCTATCGCATAACGAAATATGCTGTTGCAAATTCACTAGTTCAGAGTTTCTCCCATTAAAGGTTGGAGTTTGGACTACAAGATTCAGTACGGATCAAGATCCACATATCTAATACTAGGTCGCAAAGTGACAAGTCCAGATAATAAACTATCAAGAATGGCCCATTAAAGGCTGGGGATTGCCTAGGCCCACTTTTGTCATAACCAGAAGCCCAAATCGAAAGAATAGTCAAATATTTCATTTCATACCAGTTTTGTAAATTATAAGGGTCAAAAGTGACACATCACAAATTGTAGAATCACATTCTAAGTTTTTAAGGTAAATTCATTTGTCAGCATCCGACAAAACAATTTTGCTTTACACACACTAAGGCAAGAACTTTATAGAGTTTTGTAAGTATACCATGAAAACAAACAAATATAGCAGGCAAGAAAAACAGTGCAAACTGATTTCACTACAATCACAACTGGAGCACAATTGGCAGCACAAGGACCGTCTCATTTTGTCACTAGCAATATTCCAATGCAGTTACAGAAACATCGACAGCCTCACAAATTTATCAGCAACAAAAGAAGCATATGTCGATTAGAACGCAACCAAGTTCGCATGCAGCATTTGCAGAGGACAGAACAATTTGCAAAATCTCGACTCCAAGAGCAACAGTAGAAATACATATCAAATATTCGGAAAAATTTCATGGAAAGAAACATAAATCGAGTAAAGGATACACATGCTAATTTGAAAAAGATCTCTTTGAGATATAGTATGCAACACGTTGTAATTCGACTTCCAAATAATATGTGGGCTGGAGGCTTCAGCTGCAAAATTAAGATGGCGATCGTACGCACTCAGTTTCATAAGAATGATAACTTAAATCAATTATCATTATTCCAACTTTAAAGAATATCATATCTAAACTAGATTCATCATACCTAGCGAGTACACAGGACTATTTGCATATCATTCTACGGAATGCAAGGATAAGAACAGATAGAAACACTGCATCTGCATACTAAAAAATGACTACTGAAACCGACAGCAGATGAATGAACTATAAATTTAACATCACACATAAACAATATACAACAACAATTCCTGGATGATGAACAAACGTATCAGTTTTTTTTTTTTTTTTGATAACCAACAAACGTATCAGTTGAGTTATACAGAGATGCTACCTAATCAACGGTCAAAGACGAGTTGCCCAAATACTGATTCAATTCAGACGAAAATCTTTAGCCCTTCGATGTCAATGTCACAAAGCAAAAGACAGATATTGCTCACAGTAATGTTTCAAATTGCAAAATTCAGAGTACTCCAACTCCATTTTTTATCAACTGCTATTCAAGTTGCAATTAGGGAATGGTCAGTTGCTTAAAGCTTAAAATCAACGGAATCAGAATGGATAAATACAGACGAACAAATTGATTGTCACTTTCATATCAGGGTAAGAGTTAGAGAACATTCGAAGACAAAAGGAGAATCTTAAAGCAAAGTCATCTCACGCTTACTATGATGACTCAAAAAAGTAAATGAATTGGAGGATCATTTACATAAACCTTGCAATTGAGGTCAATACACAAGCTAAGATTCCAATAAACAAGTCGAGACATTATTTTCTTCCACAAGATGATGCCAAGAAAATTAAGGACCATCAAAGCCCAAAACACAAAGTGTACATTTCATCGAAGATAAGTTTATGCAGGCACTAAAAGACACTATTTCTCTTTCAAGTTATTGAACCTATTTCTTTGCTATGCGAAGCCAACTCCAGAACATATTATGTTACTTGACTGAGAGAAGACAATTCCAAGAAAGAAAATATCGTTTAATGTTTTTTTTTTTTTGTTTTGAAAAAAGAAAATGTACTCAAGACTAACTTAAGAGAAAACATTCAATTGAATCTTGAGTGAAACCTGATAATTCTCCCTACCCTTCTCCCACTCAAAAAGATAAAAACATAAAATCAAAATAAAAAAAGTTTAAATAAAGTACCCATTAGCGAGAATCTGGTGCATCCGGGAACCACCTTTTAACCATGATAACCACGATACGACACCGCATGGTGTCATTGATATGTGAAATATTCAGCATCCCATCACAGCACAATTATAAACAAAACTGCAAGATCGCTTGCGGCCAAGCATCTCCCACTGCGGTGGACCTTCGCTTGGAACCCAAGAATTAACTTCAATGAATCCTTCACCAGAGTTTCTTGGCCCACCGATCACAATCAGACGATCACCGCACGCCCTAAATGCTAAACCCCAGCCATACATAGAATCAGCACGTTCTGGTAATCGTCCTATTGTATACCACGTCCTGTTAATTTTGTCATATTTCCTCACCTCCATATAAGCATGATCTGCAGCGTATAATTCATTATTTACAACAGCAATCAAAGGGGGCGCTTCTGATGTAGCGGGTGTTTCGTTATCCCTTGCTGGACCAATACGCGCAGGGGACATGTTAGGTATTTCGGTCCAAGTTTCGGTTTCCAAATTATATTCCTCTCCACAAGTGAGAAGCTGTGCATTAGCACCTCCCACTCCTCCAATCACATAAAATTTTCTATCCATAAATACTCCAGAACACATTTTCCTCGGTTTTTTCATGCTTGGGATTGTTTTCCAAGATCCTAACTCGGAATTATACAACTCAGCGGAATCAAGAATATTCCCATTCGAGTCACAACCACCAGCCAATATTGCGATTTCCCCAAGGCTCGCAGACCCAAACAAACATCTAGGCGCGTTCATACTCATTCCGGTGGTCCACGTGTTTGACAACAAACTGTAACGATAAATCGCATAAGACACGAGTTCCCTGCCGAAAAGAAGAAGTTCTGTTCCAACAGCCAAAGATTCCTTATCTCCAAAGATGAAACACTCGTTAGGATTTAACCTTGGTAAAGTCATCCATCGGCGGCGGCTAGGGTCAAAAGCTTCCCACTCGAGCAGCTGGCATGAAAAATAAACCCAATGCTCGACCACTCCATTTTGTCTCCTCAACCTATATAACTCGCCGCTTCTAACGAGCGAGCGAAAACTCTGGCCCAACAACGCTACCTTACCATAATCAGACCTGGAACAACGGATGAGACAACTGATAGAGTTGTCCCGACCAATGGCAGAAATTAATGAACTTGAATCCGAATTATCACCTTCATGATGCTTGCTATCGGACTGGTTAGATTGGCGAGAAAGTGATGTCAAAATCCCACCAATGGATAGAGCTGTATCTATATGATCATCTGCTAGTTTAGAAACTTTTTTAACCATAGATTCCTCCTCTTCATTTGTCTCGAGGGGTCGTTTGCTCTGTGGAACTTCAAGTTTGTCCAATCGGTAACTCATGAGCCAATTGCCTTCAGTCCTCGAATAGTCCCGCGACACCAAACAAGAGCGGTCTTCCAACATATCTTCTGGATCCAAACCGAACAAGCACCTCTTTTTTCAGTTGAAAACAATCCAACTCTTCTTTCTTACCTCTGCAGGTTAAGGATAACTGCAAAAAATTGGCAAGGTTAAACTCAAAACTCACAGCTCATATTAAATAATTCCAAAGCAAAAAAGAATCAATTTTCTAGATACAAACATCTAAACAGCCCAGAAGGAGATAAGACTGTTATAAGTTTTTCATGCCATTCATCAATATATCAGTTTTTTAAAAGCATATTTTCAACAAACAAACAAAAAAAAGAGAAACTAAAAAACCGGATTTTGTGGAGATAAAAAGGAAAACTTTACCTCACTCACCGTGCGGGATAAAAATCCAATAAAAATTATCATTAAGCCAAACGGCTGCAACATAAAAAAATTCGATCTTTGCACAAAAACTACAAAAGATTGGGTCAAGAACCGATTTTTAACACAGAAACATACAAAAATAAGAGAAACCCAGATTCAATAAAAGCCCAAAACAGCAAAAATCAATACTTCTAATCAAATTCAACATGCACAAATCAACAAATATCACTCCTATTAGATCTCTAAAATTCAGATCAAACAATACCCAGTTACCCAAATCTTCATAAAACATTAAATCAAAACCCAAAGCTCCAATCTTGCATTGGTTTAGCTGTAACACCAATCGATTACTCATACTAGATCTATCAAAATAACCCAAAAAAATAAAAATCCCAAAATCATATATCTAAAAACAGAGCATCTATAATAAGCTCAACAAGAAATAAACAGGGTATGAGGAGAAAAAAACAAAGAGAACCCATTGATTATTACAATAAAATGAATAACAGAGAGAACTTACATATGATATTTTGGATAAGAAGAAAGAAAAAGAAAACAGAGGGATTTGATTTGAAAAACTATATGCAATAATACATAAAATCTCTTCTTCTCCTTTACAGGTATCTATGCATGTATATAACTCTGTTTTTATGCTGAGTTTCTCTTTTTTTCTATCTGTATATATTTGTTTTTGTGTGTGTGTGTGTGTGTTTTATGAGAGAGAAAGAGGAGAGAGAGAAGTTCAGTTTCAGTTCTTCGCGTTCTTGCAATAGAAATGAGAAATCCTTTGGATTCTCTCTGCAAATCAATGGGCTTTGGCTTGGGCTTTGGAGGACCCTCTTTATCTTTCTCTCTCTATTTATATATTATAGTAATATATATAAATATATAATTTGTATTGACTTTTTATAAAATTTGAAGAGAGAGAAAGAGGAGAGAGAGAGAGAGGGGTAAGTTTCTTTTTTGTAACATATAAAATAATTGGCTGGAAATATTAAGTTAGGCATATGGGACTTTCTAGCTTATCTTTTAGTGATCTAATGCTGAATTTTAATATTGCTATATTTGGCAAAAAAGTGATTTTTATTTAGTAGGAGTAGTTAATACGGATCGCTAACGACCAGAATAAATAAATGTCATGGTATACGTTATGTGTCAAACGATTTTATTTCTTTTGGTGTCTTTTTAATAAAATCTCATTAATAAGGTAGAACAAGACTGTTTGTGGTTGTAACATTTATTTTTTTGGATTGTTTCTGCCTGAATGGGTACGGCAACTTTTTTGCCAGGCTTTAAAATTTATAATTTGATAAATTTATTTAGTTAAAGAAAAGAAAAGGGTTTTTTTTTTTTCTCTTTCCAAATGTTAAGGTTTGGGATGTTTATTATCCCTTTGTATTGTAACTTTCCTTTTGGAGGCTAGGTGTCACTAATAGCTGTTGAATTACTATAAAAGTGTTTGTTTTCCATCATTGGACTGGTAACAACACATGTATAGATTTCTGGTTCTGTGTAATAAATGTGTTAGATTCTCTCTTTCATGTATGAGTGTGTGCATGCATTAGATTGTTCCTTCTCTCTCTACTTTTTCTTTTTTATTTTCTAATTTTATCATTTTTGTAGTAATATATTTAGGGAGAAAAATAGAGGAGGTGGGGGTGGGACCCATTTACAGCTTAGATTCGCTTCTTCTGTTGTGGCGAGGGGCCACCGGAACCGGCGGTACTCGGTGGTGACACGTGCTTCTGGCGGTGGTATTGGATACAAGAGTACTTTGTTTCTCCACGTTGCCGGTTCACACTTAATGATTTTGGAATATTGTGGGGAGAAAAAAGGGAAAGAAGAACTTAATAATTATATAACTTTTGAGAAGGAAATTAGGAAGGAATTATTTTTTTCAAAAAAAAAAAAAGAGAATAATTACTTAAACCTTTAGTAACATTTGTCTTTAATGCAACATACCAATTAAATGTTAGATTAAAGCGCAAGAAATATTACAAAATCTTCTTTCAACATGTGTAATGAGAAAGAAAATGATTTTGGTCCATGAATCACATGCAACAGCAAGATTAATGATTCCTCCGTGAGAATTAAGTAAGTGGTACTTTAGATTGTTATGTACTTATGTTCTATTGTTAGCCAAATTTACTTTTATTTTGTCAAGTATCCTAATTTAGGTGCTTCGAGTAATTAGTTTCTTTTCTTGTAATAGTAATTCCCTCTCCTTTTCCAGTAATAACTTATATGATTTTTCCTTTTGTTAGACTACCTTTTCTCAATAAATGGGGCTTTGTAGTTAGCTAATTGTGTCATATTTAGGAGTGCTTACAACAGCTTATAGAATTTGTTTCTTCATTAAAATACTTAAAGTTACTTTTAACTAAAAGTCGAAGTATTTGTAAGCCTTCGACCAAAAGGCTCTTAAAGGTTAGTCTTTTTTTTTTAAACAGTCTTAAAGGTTAGTTAGGTGTATGCAGTTTTTGTGAGAAGTAACTTTTTTTTTCAAAAAACTTTCTAAAATACCATATTTAAAAAAAATTAAAAATTGAGAAGCACTCTAAATCAAAAAAAAAAATAAAATAGCTTGCCCTTTTTATTAATTTTTAAGCCAAAAATAAATAAATAACTAGTAGTTTAAACATTCAAAAAGTGTTAATGTTTTCGAAAGTCAATAAATCATTTTTATAAATATTTACAAATACTACCTTATTCCCCTCATACTTTTCTATAGTAAACTCAAATAGGATAATTTTTTATTTCATTTGAACAATCATTAGATCATTACTGGAAATACAGAGAAATTAAAAACGTGACATGTTCATATAAATCAAACGGTGGATTACACTAAAAGTGTGCTAGACTGTTACTACTAACGTTCTAAAGTATATAACCACTGCAAGCGACAAGTACAATAATAGATGAAAAATTTCAGATAGATGGTTAGAATTTCTTATAATAGAATATAATAGTTAATGTTAACGGCCTAAATGTCTTTTTATGAGTTATTTGTAATGACTTTAATTAAATAATCAACATCTTTATCTTACTTTTATCTCAAATTTTATTCATGAAACTAAAGGATATAATGACGTGCATGTCGTCCAACCGAGAACTATGAGTTTAATATTGCCACGTATATTGAAGTGTATCACAATCGGTTAAATGTTTTATGATGCGCGCTCAAGCCCACTTTAAGACACAATTCTTTTGCCCAAGATCTACATATTCTAGTCTGGTATACGACAGAAAAGTCAATTAGGCCCAATCGTGTGAAGTATCGGCCAAAATAAGATGAAAGATTACCATGCATGATTGAAGAAGGTGGTTATGAAATATAACTTAGTACATTTGTGGTTGTTTGTGCATCTTATCTATGAATTCCAAATAGATGAATCTAGTTATCTATTGATCTTTGAAAATTGTATTACGAAGCAATGTACTATAAAGAGAACTTTGAAGAATGGAAGTATTTTTAGTCTAATGTGACTCATAAATAGAACACAACTCACCCATAATCATTGGTGACTTCATAAACGAATCACCAACCTCCAAAATCATCCAAAGTCCACGCGTAGTCAAAGAGTACTCTCAGATAATCGACTCCAACTGTTAGCTTCTATTTGAATTGGATGAAGTGCAGATAGAAACTCAGTAGCAATAGCAACACATTACACAAACCAACGGTACACATAATAGTAGAGGAAACTTCATTAGAATGTTTCAACATGGAAAAATTTAACAAATATGATGTATGGAGTAAATGTGATTGATTATCAAGTACAGTGAAAACCATCTTCCTCGGTCACATATTACTCAACACTAGCCTGCTTGACAAAACTTCAATAGACCCACCGCCTATGTATGTATCATGTCGAATCACCCGTTCACCTACATATCCTGCAACTACCCAAGGTACAATCCACTTGATTGGTTATTCCAAGCTAATCGATACTTCACCTATACTTTCATTTTATATAATATTGATATTCTAAGTGGGTTTAAGTGAAGCAATATATTTCTCATTTCGTAACATGGAATAACTTTCTCGTTATTTGGCCCTTTATTTTGGGCCATCAACCTATGCCGTTCACCATATTGTTTAAATTGCAGAAATTTGATAGTGCTAAAGAGTATAAAAAGTCTTTTTGTAGAATATGTAATTGTATCATCAGGATTCCCCTTGTGATATCCTCAATTATCTTATTTCAAGTTTGACCTCTAGAATTATTATTGAATCTCGCAGCTTACAATTGATTGCACAACTTATAAGAATAAACTTAGAGATTTTCGACAATGATAGCCTTATCCATGCCTTGTTGAACCATAACTTCTAATCCCTTTTCATCGATTCATCTATATTCAATTTCTTATGGTTTGTTGAAAGTTGTTTCAATATTATATAATTGTTTGCATCAGTAATAATAAATGCGATATTATACGGATTTTGAAAATCCTTAGTCACTGAATCATTAGATTCAAAATTCTTCATATGATTCGTTATATGCAAGAGGAAAATTTGAAAATCCATTTTATTGAATCATGAGACTCATAATTCATCATATGATTCGTTATATGCAAGAAGAATGAATTTGTGGATGGTAGATCATGACAAATTGATACGCGTTCGTAGTTCAGGAACCTATGAGTGAAGTCGTGGATGCAAGGCATCAATGTGATTGAGGGTAGAATATTTCTGCATCAGCGGCTGGATGTTTATATGCTTATATTGATAGTTTATATAATAAACTAGGACACGATGATTAAAGAGATATTTGTGGATGTTGTTAACGTACAATTTCTCTTTTAAACTTTTCAATATCAATTGTCAGTGACTAATTAATCTCTATCCATTGTCTTTCATATACTCTTGTTTATCACGAAATCCTTTTGATTAGACATCAAGTTTGTTATACCTCACAACATATAGTATCATATATGGAGGGATTCGGGCAAGTATTAGGAATATTATTGGATTGTATTGAATTCCGAATTATACAATCTCCATATGACACTTTACAAGTATATGTATCTTGATATGAGTGCTAGGTTCATGATATGTTACAAATATGGTAAAAACAATTTCTCGCAGCTTACAATTTCTCTTTTAATTGAGTTGATACTACGTACTTTGTATTTTAGGCATGCGGATTTTTGCTAGGTTTATTCGGATTTTTCAAATTCAATATCTTTCGTAGGAATGACGAATGGTTTAAAGTACTTTTTTTGCATGCCATAAAAAGATGCCTGCCGCGCTTAATTTATTGCCACTTTTATAATCAAACTATTCAATGTACATTTTGCATTCACCACAAAGATAAAAATAACGGAATCAAAATGGCTTCACGGTTACAAAAAGGCCGCACATAATTTTGACCGTTCACTGTCTAAGGGGCACAAATCATACGCAATGTGTTAGGTCAATGTCAAAAAAAGGCTAAAGTTTTAATAAGAACTGTGCATTCAAACGGTTCAACGCAGTAACATGAATAGTATGGAAAATATGTTTTTCATAAAACAATATAGAAATGCAAGAATAAAGACTTGTCTTAAATTTGTTTTGTTTTGTTTTGAGTTAATCTGCTGAGCATATGTTGATTTCGAGTAATTGTTCCATAGACCATATCATCATTTTTCTAAATAAAATGTATAACTATATATGTTACTATTCTTTATTTTTCAGTGAGACAAACATTGTTGCTGATAAGCTGCCAATCTTGGTCACTCCTATAACTTCGGCCTTCATCCCCTGAATTCTCCACCTCCTACGATTGCACATTTTCTTCTGTTTGACACCGTTGGCGGCATTTCTCTTCGTAGCGTTAGTGAATGATTAATGGCTGATCTCGGGTTTTCCCCCTCCCTTTGTATCCAAAAAAAAAAGAAGGCCCACACTCCAATATATGTGCGAAATCAAGTATATATCTCGTGTTGTCTTTTGTTTAATCTCAGGGATTTCTCCAACCAATATAATTTGGTATTTTATATAGTAAAGTTGAATAATTTTATTTTGGTGAAAAGAAAAGCTTATCTGATATCTCCTATGCATTTTATATGGCCCAAAACGCATATCTATAATAATTAAGACAAGTATGCATTGATATTATTTTAAAATTGTTAGACCACTAGTATAAATTAGGCCCATAAGGCACATTATTTACATTGAATGTCTCTACATGTCAAAATACACAAAAACAAAAGACTGTGAGAAATAAGCCGTCGGCAAACTTTTTAAAGTAAAACAATATCTAGTTTCTTATTTGCACAAGAATAAAATATCTAATAGACATGATACGAGAACTAATTTACTAACTGTTTACACATTCGTAGCCTCGTAGGGTGGTCTAATCTTAGTTAGGAATGACTGACTGATTTATGGGTGCCAAATGAGAACACAACTCTTTTCAGGAATGATTTTTAAGCATGAAGAATTTATTGTGTCTTTGGGGAAAGATTAAAATATCAAACATCATTAATACAAAGAGAGAAAGAACAAAGCATCAAACGTCAAGACTCAATCAGATTATTTTACTGGCTACTTTAATGGATTAAAACTAAACATGTGGCAGTATTATAACATATTAATGTGGAATTATATATATGGAAATGCACTAATAATTATCCATTCGCTAAACAATGCATTTGTCTTAAAGCGAAAACATTCAGGATGGTAATGACTTACTTGTCCATGTCAGAAGATCAACTTTAATTGTTTGTCTGTTTGCAACACACGCAACTCATGATTTCTACATATAAAAACTGCTAAGTATAATCTTGAATTTTGCAGTTAACAAAATGTGCCAAAATGTAGAAGTAAATGCCTTGGTTAGATCGGACGAAGTATAATCTTTAAATTTAAAGTTACGATATTACAACTTTTACAATATTAGACTAATTCACAAAAAGAAATATATTTTTGTTCATAAACCTCATAACTTTGAAAATGACCCATAAGCACTAATTAGAAGTTCTAGTCAGCTTGGATAATGACGATTGACCATTGATGTGATCACGTAATTTTGTAGTTATTAGGCGCCACCTCATGAATAGAAAATATTAATTATGAAAACTTTACCCATTTTATTATCTCCACAAGAACCATAACACCATATAATGTTGAATATTAAGTTTATGGTCGGCAGACTCGGCACCGTCATTTGCAAACAAATTTGATTAAAAAAGGTGATCCAAACGGGTGCGTGGTTATGATTTGAAGACTCTTATTTGTTTTAATATGTGTTTGATAATAAACTTTACACAATTCTAGATTTTGTAGATAGCTTTTTGATTGATTTAGATCAATTGGTTTGCATTTGGATAAATGTGACAGTGACAAATATCCGACTATAATCAAATATTCGATCAATAAGCAAAATATAGAATAATTCGGATACATGTGCAGATCATGGATCAAGAATTTGAATTATAGTGTGTTTGTTTGGTCCAGTAAATAATAAAAATTATTAGCAATGTTGTTTTTAAAATTTTATTGACGTGTTTCAGAAACTTTGTAATATTTCTTTTGTTTTGTTACAGAAATTTGAAAATATTTTTATTTTTTCTTTGCACACTTGATAGTAAAAATGTTTTGATACTTTTCTTAAAAACGTTAACAAACTTTAGTTGATGGCAAAGACTTATGAAATAATTCACACCAATAAAAAGATTAAATGATGAGATGATGAAAAAAGTAATAATGATATATCTTTCTATAATTAGTTTATCCTTTTATTCATCGATCTAGTTACAGTTTAGGGTTGAAATTAATAATTTTTTCACCAATAAAAGGACAGACAACCATAAATAATGGCGATTCTTATCTTTTTGCAAATGCAATGACCAGCGAGAGGAGCATCCGTGCCGTCTAATTATATCCTAGTATAGTGGCAGTATTTTGATGCAATGTAAATAAGGGGAGATTTTATAGTCCAATATTATCGGTTAAAGATCAAAAATAGAAGTTTGTTTAAAAAAGTTTAGCGGTAGATAAAGATAGGCATGATAAAATCACACTTTTTATGCTGGAATAGAATCGTTACAACACTTGTCTACACTCTGCACCTGTAAAACAACTATCGAAGGATTTTCGATGATGAGTATTTTATAGCATCACTTGGACAACCATTGGATCCATTAAAGACGTGGTGGTCAAGACGACAATCAATTTTGGAAATTAGGGTTTAAAATAGAAATTCAAGATTTTCATGGTAAATTGCCGCTTCAATTTTAGATTAAGTTGATGCCGATCTCAATGATGTGATTATTTTGATGACCACGAGCCTTCATAACATGTTATTTTCGGCAACGATGGTGACAATATTTTGGATGAAGTTGAAATAAATTTTATAAAAAGATTCCACGGCGGGTTTGTATGAAGAAGTAACTATGTACGTAGCACCACCAAAGTGACCATGAATTTTGGTTAAAAGTGATTAACAACGCAAAAATGTTATTGTTGGTGTTCGTCATCAGAAAACTGAACCATTTCATTTCCAAAAGTCTCATATTTTTATTGTACCAACCTTATTTTTTATTATAGTGATAATTTTTAAGGACTTAAACAACTTCACATCTGAAGGTGGATCTTCTTCATTTAAAAGAGAACGATATTCAAATAGAGTGAGAAATTGTAACCCAAATAAGCAACTTATCTGAGTAATTTTTCATATTAAATAATTAGACTTAAGCTCTCTCTAACTTTTTGCATTAATTTCTTAATATTTTATGTGAATCAACAATTTATCGATTATCTATTCATACTTTGTGTAAATAAAAGAGCTCCTAACTTATTTGTTTTTGCATCCATTTTTTTTTTTTTTTTTGTATAAAAGAAGTCCTTTTAAGAACACTATTTATCTGGTAGATCGATTTTTCCACAACGTTATCTACTTACCTTTTGGGGTGCCAAAAATACCATTAACCGCTCTGTTTTTGAGAAATTATTTCGTGCAACCGATGCACGGTGAAGTGGCACAACAAGTCGGTTATTTGTGGAGATGCACGGTTGGGATACGATTACGGGGAAGTTATTTCCTATAATTTAAGAAAATGTCTTAATCACAATCGTTGGTTGCACCACGTCAACAATGCAACGTTTGCATAAAATAATTTTTCAATTTCAAGACGCACTTTTAAGTCTTGACCGCTAGCCTCTATATAACACACACTTTAAATCACACACACAAAAATATAAAGGTGAAAATTACAGTCTAAATTACAAGAAAGTGAATATTAGAGACTTCACCTATATCTAATTCATTAGGCATAATAAAAACACAAAAAAAGAGAGGAAACAGTGTATTCTTTTATAAATTTGATTTAGTAATTTGCCTCTCTTTTTAAGATACAGTAGTTTGCCTATTCGGCTTAAACTGAAGTAGATTATTTGTCATTAGCTTTGCACTATATACAATATGTAAACACATCTCTTTCATGTACAATTTTATATACTCACACATTAATATGATTTAATAATTAATATTGAATTTAGCATTTCATTGAATGAAAACTTCCTTTCAGTAGATAGTAACAAATACCAAAATTCAACTCGCGCATAACTTCAAACCTGATAATGAATTACATAAAATCATTTAAAATCAGCATTATCCAAAAAATAAAAATAAGGTGCATCATTCACCACGTCGACAGAGAAAATGTTGCAATTCCATCTCATGGTGCTAATAATAGACAAACATTCTACTGCAACTGTCCCAATTTCAGCTCAAGGCAAACTTATAACGGCAATGACGATTTGGGGCAAATTTCCAATTTTCAACTTTTTGTGGTGCACTCGTGTGAATACTTTGCTGTTGCGTGTACGACTTAACGGCGTCGTGTTGCGACCAAAAATGCTGGTGCGCCTCATTTGATTGGCTCAAGCCTCGCACGTGCCACACGTGTGGATTCACAGTAACCAATGGCCAAAAGACACTTACATCGTTCCCCGAGCCACGTGTCGCCGCACGTGGGGAGCCACTCATCACAAACAGGTGTCTCTAAAAGCACCTGATCTTTTCTTTATTCCCTATAGAATCAAATCTCATTGTGTTTTTAAAAGCCTTTTGGTTGTAATTAAGAAATGATTAATTAATGGCCGCCTCTTTTAATCTTTATACTTTTTTCCGTAACCAAACAAGAGAAAATTAACTAACAGGACTACAGGTGTGAGAATGTCCGCCTGTGCCGGCTTTAAGTCCCATTTGGGCTTAAGCTACAAATTTATAATTGATTAGATTAATAATTCTACTTTATCTTTACTTAATGCCATCATGTGATATTAGCACTGGGCAAGTGACATTTGTTAAGCAAGTAAATACACTACTTAATCTTTGTTAAAGTTTAATTTATATTGACCTTGTATCGTTATAAATGTTATGGTTCAATACAGTGACATAAAAGTATACACAAAAAAAATACAAAAAAATAAACCACTCATAGATTTGGTTTTCCAATTTGTCAAATTGAATACGTTGGGCACCGCCAAACAAATATTTTTACTACTTTTCGATGAGTCAAATTACAATTACATGTGTGTAGACTACTTAAATTAGGGACGCGACCATGATTAGATTCTACGTAGACTGCCTATAATATCATTAAAAGTCGGATCGTGACTGTTGAAGAACGATGTCTAATACTTTAGACTCCACAGTTCAACAAAAAAAGACTACGTACATTAAGGAAATATTTACTTATAATTTAAAGGTCACGGTTTTTCTATTTATACGTGGGGTATTGATTTAGTTCTTACATATCTCATAAAATTAATTATTTGTATTGTGTCATAAACAATGACACACTAGTTGTTAATTGGTGAACATCTATCTTCTTAATCAAATCGAAACAGGTCCCCTAACCGTGGAAAGTTAAAAGTAGAGCATAAAATTCAACTAGTTATTCAATTCTAGAGGTTGCATCTATAAGTGTTCCTCTTCAACCTTGTTACAAGAGAAAGTAAAGATTGTGATTGGCACATGACAAGGGAAAGACATTCTTTAAGGCAATTTAGGACAACATGGTTCTTGAAATCAACAAATGCATACAATGTTCAACGGCTGGCATTCCCTTTATTATATTTTTATCATGGAATAAATTTTTCTGTTTGTAATAGAAGACACTACTCTAATTGGACTGGATTTTTTTACATCACATTTTCTTTAGTTTGTGTTCATAAATCTATTCAAGTTCTTTTTTTTTTTTTAAATATCAAGAATAAAAAATAAATCGTGATAGCACATACACAATTATGTTATATTCACCAATTTTAAGCTTACATGAATAACCTAGTTGTTTTTTGTTTTTTTTTTTTTTTTTTTTCCGATCAGCAATGAAATTTGTTATTTAAAAGTGGAGTATAAGAGATACTCCAAAGGTTACAAAAAGTTTAAACTAGATAGTATTCATTTCTACAACACATTCTTGGAGCAGAACTAAAACCAACTACAAGCACTCGAGTGAAAAATTATAACTTAGTTGGTTAAAGAGGTGAAATTTTTATTCATAGTCTCAAGTTCGACTACCACATTGAACTATTTGATTAATATGCCTTCTAGATATGTGTTTATTGTATCAGACTTGCCTAGTGTTATTTGCCCGAGTGTTCCCCGTACTTATTTAAGTGCAACCGTTAGGATAGTAATTGCGAGTTAATACTTCATAACAAATAAATAAATGATCACACAATTTAGTAGAGAAATGTAGTAACACAAACTATATAGACTAAACACACATTTTTTAGGTTTAGAGAATCGAGTCTAATGCAACAAGGAATTGTTGTTTATACTAAACTTTTAGACTTTGGTCATAAATTTGTCACATCACTCAAACATTATAACATCTAATGCATTATATAATCTTTGTCACAAACCTTAACAAATGGTAAAATCATAGGTAGAAAGTTTATATAAATTCTATTTATACAATAATGAATCAACATAAGCCCGTGGACTATACCATTACCACCAACTATCACGAGTGGTTTTTTTGGCACTTCGATTTACAAAAATACTGCTAATCTTTTTCAATAATTTTCATAAAAGTGGTACTAAGAAAAAGTGATGAAAATGTTAAACACTGTCACGTGCGCGCATCATGGCCATTGGGGGTACATAGAATAATAACAAATTGGGGTGCAATAAAAGTGTGTATAAGAAAAACAAACTTCAAAACCAAGCAACTCCACTATCCCAAATTTCAACCCACAAAAAGATTCTGGCGTGCACTAACCCCCGTTAACTAATAATCTCGAGGCACCAGCCATCCAATACCCTCCTCCCACGTGTCGAGCACTTGTCTAAAGACGTGTGTCATGTGAAGCATTATTGGGTGGCGAGAAAGGTTAATGGACTAATTACGAGCTTAATTAGACCTGTTGTTCGTACTTAGCTAGACTATTATAGCTATACAACTCAAGTTTAATATGACTTTATTATTGTTCTTTTGGAAAATTGATTCATATACTCACATACCTAAATCAACTTAAGTATTGAACAATTATAATTTGTCTTTTGTCGGGTGGATGTTCTCAATATATTTTGAGATATTCTTTTACAAGATTATTTGACTTATTTAATAAGTAACCAGTTCTTCCACGAGTGATGAGCTTTCTAATATTATTACATGAAGTGACACTTGTATGAATACATCTTTCTATGAAATTACTTTATATTTTGCCCATTTATTTTTCTATTGTTAACATGATTGACAGTCAAAATCATCAACGTTGAAAAATAGTGGCATACTTTTTATTCAATTCAACGGATTACTTTTGCTATGTCGATCGCAATTTTTTTTCCTAGAAGGAATGAATGCAATCCTAGCTTCGAGAGCGACCAAATTACTTAATTTCGGATATAACTCAAAAATAGTAATTGATGAAATATTATTATTGCTTTCTGATAATGAAATGGTACAAATTTTGCATTGAATCACACATTATCCAAATGACATGTTTATCTTGTCTTGGTTGCATAATTCCTTTTTTTTCCAACATTAAACAAGAGTAATGTGAAAGTTTTATCCTGTTGCAACTCTTTTTATACCTTTTTTATATATATTGAGAACGGGGTCTCAACAGATTCGAACTTCCAATTTGTTTTGTAATAAATGTATCGTTTTTTTGTGTAAATATTGTCTGTAACCTTTTCTTATAGGTTTGTGTTTTATTAAAATTTATGATATATTTGTCCAAATACGAAATTCACTTGACTTGAAAATCGAAAAGGTGATCACCATTTCAAAAAAAATTCTCCAAAAACCAACTCTGACGCCGTCAATGACTTTTATAATGAGCTGTACATATATAATGCGAAGCTCACCTAAATTCATAAGCTAGAATATATAAAATTAATCGCAACCACATATAGTAAGAAAAATATGCAATTCATGTATTCGTTAATCGAACCTCAAAATGAAAGCAGCAAGAAACAAATGAACAAAAAATAGCAATTATAAATCCTTGAATTAAATACTTAAAGCGCTAAGCAAACAAAAAACGGGAAATGCATCATCAAGAATTACGTTGGAAAATGCAAGTTGCAAAGGTTTCAATTAATTCGTTTGTTTGAAGTTTGAATTTTGAAGGAATAACTAAGAAGTCAAATAACATGAAAAGCAAAGTGAAAGGTCGACGGAAGAGACATACTCCCTGTGCTTTTCTTTTTCCAATCCCCAACTGAATATTATCTTGATAAACATCGTTAGGCAAATGTCACATTCAGTTTTAATTCCCTTCTGAAGCCAAGATTCTATTATCTTAAAACCATGTATATTATATTCTACTTAACTACAATAAAAAATGCTTTTAAAACTCAAATTTGTACAATTTTTTTTTTTTCCTAATGTCGTGGGAACTCACAACCATTACTTATAAAGTGTGTATTGAACAAAGTAGACATCCTGTTATTAGCCTACAAACAACGTCAAAGGTCGAAACCCCATTAAATAAATATGGTGAGACATACTCACACTAAGATACTATAATCAAACTGCTTCACATGATGAAGATCTACTTCGTCAGGCAGTTATATTCGTTAAGTTAATTAAACACCATATTTTTTCTTGAATATTTTTCAATAAGCAAGATACAACGCTCCATTGTTAACTTCATTTTTTTTATAAGATTTCTGTCTTGATTATATACATATATATATAGTAAAAAATCAGAGAAACGTCATGAACTAGCAATTTTCCATTAATCGGAAAGAATATACCAAAGTTGGGAGTTGTCACATACCAAAGAATTCCCATTTACACACCACAAGCACAAGCACAAGCAGATACTACCTTTATGTCCTCTTCATTAGACTTATTAAAGAGAGGAGCACGAAATCCGTGAATTTCGCCAAACCAAAGCAACCGACTTTGATTATTACATAACCAAAATACAAGTCATTTACAAGACCCCATTCACGAAAAAGACATTGCCCCATTAAAGACTTTGAATTTATAGATATATAACAAATCATCATTCTGATTTAAAGCATCTTAGTTGATTTCAAAGGTTTCAACCATATCCCTCTAACAAATTGAACTCTAAATTTTAAAAGTCTTGCGTGTCCCTTTCATGTCTATTTATTATTTAAATGATGTGAATTATAAAGTCAATTTCTAGCATTTAATTAGAGGCATTTTAATTTTGTTTAAAGAAATTTGAGAAAGATATATCGTTTAGCTAAGAACATCATGCATTTATTGTTCTTCCTGCAGCTGTGGATGTTACCTATTACTTTAATTAGTTCTATTTCTGAGCATATGCCTCGCAAAAATCTTGATCCGTTGGGTTTTGGAATTTTAGAAAAGATGGGAATCCAATTTTATAACATGAAATCATCACCTTTTTTAATCATTTATTGGAGGCATCACAAGTGGGGAATCTTTTAGGTGTATCGAATATTTGTGATTCTATTTAATTTGATGACTGTGTGCATCTTCCGAATATTGTGCATTTTCACAATTGCAGTGGTTATATTGCCCTAGCAGATTTCATCAGCATGGATTTTAAGCTCTGTCTATGATTAATTAATCCGGATCGATAAGTTGGATCTAACATATGAGGTCCCCCATCATGACATAATTGAAATATTTTTTATCGTAAAGAAAATTTCTAGCTATATTTTTTAAGTGATGAGTTGTTATATCTTTAGATAAAAAAATCAATAACTGCTTGATTAAGATTGAATCGATTCATTAAAATAAATTAAGAAATAGACATAAATTGCTAACAAATAAAGCCAAATTAAAGACCATGTTTTACTAGTTATGAGAAAAAAGGACTGGAGTTGCAGTTTACATGCAAATGAAAGACTATGATGTTAAGTTAAAGGACTAAATTGCAATTCCGAAATAATTTCGTGCACTTTGTCATATGCGGTAGCTAGTTACATGATTTACATCACATTAATAAAGTTCAAAAGTATAGAGTTTAATAGTTAAAATGAGAAGCGGAGAATCAGAACAATACCCAAAATTTAATTTGTTCTAATTGGGTTTGTAGCTTAACTAAAGTCACATCTAAAGTTTAAGTTAACTGGATCATCTATTTAACTAATTGTGCCACACTTCCTTTCATGTAATTATCTTTAGAATATGACTATTTGCATGTCGTGTCAATTTTAGTGATGGGAAAAAGAAGTATCCAATTCTTTTTCTTGAATTAATCCCCGAATCTTTTCACACCGGAGAGTATGCTTTTACAACTTATTAAAGATGTAAAACAGGAGACCCTGAGATTTAAGGAGAAATCTCATAGATAATCATTGTTTATCAGTATATTTTGATTATTCATTAGTAATATTGGAATTTTGTTCTAAACTTTTGTAAGTTCCAGTACTCTTTCATCGATTACACGTTTATATTTCGATTTCACGTTTCCGTCGTTAATATGATTTGTGTATAAAAAAATGATCCAGAAATTCGCACTTAATTAGTGACTCCGGCATTTCAAACTGTAATAAGTTGATGTCGACTGAAAATGGAACAGTTGTTTTCTCCGCCATATTAATTAATTATTCTTTTACGTCTTTTCCTTATAGGGAATAATGTAGCTAGGCTCTAACCTTGTAATTGCAAGAATCTGCGTCACAGTGCATTATTTTTCGTAGTAATTCAGGGAGAACATACGTTAGACAAGGTGACTCTTGAAGAGGGCTATGAGGAACATAAGCATAAAATCATAGAAACCTCATTTTTCAAAATGCTTCGAATTGAATCGGGTTCTTCAAGAATAAATATGTGTCATTTTTGTACAGAATATATTTTCCACAATTTTCAAGCAGCTGTATAATTTCGACACGCTCTTTCATTTCCCAGTGGAAAGAAAGTTGTACGTACTTGAACACTCTTGCAATTAATATGTTTATTCTAACAAAAAGAGTATAAAACCTGACTGGTTTCAGGTTAAGATTTAACGCATCGATATGACAGCTAATCTAAGGGAGAATAAGCATATAACTAGTGTTCTAATTTACCTTTCTGCTTCTCATAAATGAGGCATTGATGCCAAGTAGTGAATTATAATAGAGAAATAACTACAAAAGAGTATGTAGATGAAGCATATTAAAATTACTGTCCAATAAGTGATGAAGCATATTAAAGTTACTGTCCAATAAGTGACGAGGCATAAATCTCTGTCGGAAACACCATTAGTGTTACTCACTTATTACTTTTTGTTTAGTGCTTGTCATTTTAAATAATAGATTTTATTAACTAGACTTTAATGTGTAACGACGTGAAAAACACGACGAAGCACGAGAGGAATATAAAGTATCCACTTTTCACTAGTTAATGTAAGTTTTCCTCTATGAAATAATGCAACCGTTAATTTAAAAGGGCATCAACTATATATACTTAACACATATATAATATCATTAATTGGTATAGTTTTACCGTAAGACTTTAAAGAAAAGAATTATTTTACCTTTTCTTTTCATTATTTTTCACAAATGAATAAACTTTTACATGCTTGAAGCTGTTTAAGAGTCCACTATATATTGTTCAAACATGCCAAGAGTCAAATAGGCAGGCTGAAAAACACAACCTAGTAGCTTGACTATGATGATTAAACTTAATAAAACTATATATAAATATAACCATATGATCATGTGGGCACATTATGACTATTGGCTAACCACTTTTTGATCAAAGCCAGATCATAGTCAATGATCATCTTATTGCAATTTGCATTTTCTGAAATTATATACACATGGAACTCGAAATTCACTACGTGGATCAATATTGGACGCTAGACTTTTCTTTGTTGTGCATTATCAACTCACCAAAACTGTCCTGAAATGACTTTGCTTATGCTATGAATTGTATTCTTCTAAATATAAAGTTCTGATAAGAAGGAAGGGGTCACCTATTAGGCTATTACTGCTAAAATTTGTCCTTTTTCTTTAGTGTTTTAATTATTGGCTGTGTCATAAAAGTTTATGTGACTCATTTATTTAATATTTTATTATTCTTCCAGCACGTATATATAATCTCCCACTTACCTATTAGCACGTGGAACTCCTTTTATAAATAAGTCTTAATTATAATAAACTCTAAATAGTAATCTGTTTGTAAAGCGCGATTTATTAATAACTTAGAAATTATGAAGTTGATTAATCCCGAGTGTACGTATGTGTGCGTTTAAATGTTTAAGTTTGCATCCTTGAAGAAAAAAAGAAGTCCAATATCATTTCTAGACTCGATCATATATATATATATAGTGTGTGTGTGTGTATACCGTATTCTTTTTACATCTTATAATACTGAAACAAAATAAAATAAAAATTAAAGTTTCTTTTAGATCTGTAATAGTATGGGTTAACTGGTGATTTTAACTAAAGAGCAGTATTAACCATAACTGAAATATTCGTTTTTAATAGATTATTCGCTTTCTGCTTAGTCATGTAAATCAATAAATGCAAAATATTGGTAAAGAAACAAGATTTAACGTCGTTTAGTCAAAGACCTAATTCAGTGGGGTAGTTAAGCCTAATATCAAACAATTCCGTTAAAAACGAAGTGATTATATGATGAACTTAGAAAATACTTAAAATACTTTCTGTCAAAATTGATGTCATAGAATAACTTATTTTTTCTCGAACATGAGAATGTCTTTGCCGTCTTCAATTAAAGTACTTTCATCAAATTAATTACTAGGTTTTCTGCAAACACAACCGTCCGTTTTGCCATATTCAGTCCAAGTGCTTCGATCCAGATTCAACATGACACCTTCTACATTGAAATAACATATCGATGATTAATATGTAGAACACTATAATCCTCTCAGCAAAAATAAACTCTCTTCAACATTTGAACCATGCATTGAGTTGTCTGCGTTGAAGGTGATTGTGAATGAAGAATTATTGTACATGTAAAACATAGTAATAGTCCAGTTATCAGTTCTTCGTATCTTTAGTGTCGTGATACAAAAAGTGAACTATTTACCATTAGTTATAAATTATAATATATTTTCTGAAGATAATTTAAGATTTCATTATTACTTTCATTGATTTAACTGTGTTGTGTTAACCACGGGCACTTATGATATATCTACTTGCAGTGTATTCCTTTGAGAAGTGAATTTTAATAGTGGTGTCCCACAATCGATAGTTTGATTAGATAGTTATCGGTTTCTATTGATCAGTACGTTGGTCGTCTTCTTAAAAGCCAAAGTTCAAAATTTTAATGAGGTTTGAAATATGAGACTGGGTAAAGCCTATGGTTGATTGATGCACTCATGATAGAGATGCTCATTTGTTTATTTTTATTATTATTATTATTATAATTAATGGGTCGGTGAGCATTCAATGTTAAGTGGATAAATTGATCTTGCTATATCCAATTCATTCACAGGGAAGATAGCTTCAATTAAAGGAATATAATATAGCTAATCAGTTTTGATGAATCAAAAGCCTAGTAATCTGGCTAGGCGAAGACGGCTATATATTATGCATGACGCGATGTTGAAATTAGTTTTTTCTTTGTTCTTTTATATTAAAATAATTCGAAATAAACGTTATTATTTTATGATATGTATATTATTATTTTAATTTAAAATTGAGTAATTTTTAATTTTTATTCTAATTAAAACTGTGTGCGGATGGTTATATTAAGTACGCGTGTCCCCGGTGCGCTTAAGTCAGAGCTAGCTAGGGCGAGTAATTTTTTTATTTAAATAGATAGATAATCAATGTGTTTTTAAATGATTATATTACGTCTACTTAAGTAGTTGAACTTTTAGGGCCGCGGCGCCATGCAGTCTACGGCACAATTATTAAAGGTTTCATTCTATTCATCGTAGATTCTGATTTATTTTTTTTTGCTATATATATATATGCAACATTAGATTGCCAGATTACAATTAGTAAATTCGGTGATATTTCCTTTTGGCGCGGAAAAATATTTTTGAGACTTTCCTATTAAATCTCTCCCATTTTTAATTATTAAATATTTCATAAAGAAATGGAGTTGTTATTTCTGAAACCACATGAACTCTCAATTATGTTAGACTTGACACCAATTTTACTTGTTTTTTTTTTTTTTTTTGAGATGAACACCAAGTTTACTTGTTAATAACCTCGGAATAGTCTCTACCAATTTTACTCCGGGAAATTAAAAAAGAAACGAAAAATATTAGTTGAGTAAGATTAGGGCCCGTAAAGGCTATTTTAAGTCCAAATCACAAACATCTTAAGCCCAGTGGAGTTTTATAGTAGGTACATAAACATTCTCAAAGAATTGGTTTTTATAGGGACAAAATCAAAAGGCCCATTAATCAAAGCCTCTCTCATTATTTGACAGACCCAACAAAAGCTAGGCCCAGCGTTCGTATTTCATTTCAATCTTACTGATTCTAAATTTGGGTGTAAAGTAGTAAACTAGATCTACTGTAGATGGAAGTGGATCTAATGCATGGGCCTTCTCTACGGTTCCATCAGGTGAAGTTGCTACAAATACTAAATTCGGGCCCGCAGGTGCGGTTTTCTAATTCCTTCACTTTTTCGTGATTAATATGATAATTAGTGATACTGTCCGTATATTTTTGGCTTTTAATTTATGCTGAATAAATACGTCAATTTTGAGGATTAGGCTTTTAATTAGTCCCAAGGTATATAACAATTTGAAATTACAAACTTTAATTAGTATGAAACTGGCAAATGACGAACTTAAGTAATAAGATGTACGTTTGTCATTTGTTTTGGGGGCAATTTGTTCATATAGTCTTATTGATTCTGTTTGGTATGGTTGGAATTTTGTGTACTGAAATGTTGGCTCTAAATGGTTCATCTAAAATTTGAAGCTTATAGAAATATTAGACATTTATTTTTCCAACACGCCTAGGCTTGACACCTGACACGTGACATTTTTTTTGATAAATGCACGACTGTGAGATTTGAATGTCAGACCTCTTTTTAATATGGCTTCGAGACCATATTAAAAACGCATATCTGTTGCACTATAGATCCCAATTATCCTCAACAGAATTTGATGACCGTGCACAGATTGGATTGACATTATGAATATATATCAGATACTTTTGTTTGTGGAGTTATATATATCTGTAATTCGAATTGCTCATAATAGGAATTCAGTTTGCTACCTTGGCATCTAAGTTGATGTTTAATTAACTCCCTTTAACTCTAATGACTCAATACAAAGCACTTCTCATACTTAGTTTTCTAAAAATCAAAATAAGCTCTTTATCCTTAAATATTGATCTCAACTTCGTCTTTTTGAAGCTTGAGGAAGAACCTTACACGTTACAAAGAGCAGAGACAACTGCATGCTGCATTTTGTTGTTTTCTTCTTAGCTTTTTAACAATCCACTTTTGATATGATTAAGAAATAAAGTCGTTGATGTTTACCTTTGAACCGTTATGATTCACATTAGTACATCAAGGGTTCTCTTAAAAACTTTGCTGATAATTATATTCATTTTTGGGACTCGAATGATAGTATTGTGTGAATGGGATATCTTACACTTACATATACATTCCAAATATGTCATTCTCCACCTGTTAATTATTTCAAAATCCATTTTCAAATTAAGAATATTTGGTCCCCAAAAGTAGCAGCAATATGGTGTGCAACTTGCTCTGATTTGTTGCAATCACTTGCAAAACGTAGACCCAAACCTAAGGTTTATGTAGTACATAAATGATTTGTACACCAGATAAAGATAGTAGGACTATATATGACCCTTCTGTGACTGTGAGTAAAAAGTGATTAAAATCTGCATGCATGCACGTGCTTAAATACAATATACCCTCACATCACTTGTATATTTTTGGTGCGAACATTTTCTTGGTAGCTTCTTGTAAGGGTTGATTTATCACAAAAATGATTGTAAGTAGGCTGCATCATACTAAGGGTAGAGTTTATGATATAAGTGTGAACTGAAATTTTGTTTTCCCTGTTTAACTGGGAACTATAATCTGAGTATTGGGCAGTTTAATTGCGAGAAAGAATTAAAAATGGTTTAGAATAAATAGAGATTATAGTGTGGCATTTGCATAGTTACATAGATGTTTGTTGTTAGAGTTTGTTTCCTACTCTGATCTTTTTGCCCTTCATAGATTATAATCGTCCAATAGAGGTGGATTATATTACGTATGTAGTACCGAGTCGACTGAATTTAGTTGGTTAATCCGCTAGAACTAGTAAGTAGACTCACAAAATGAACTAGTAACATATCACTCCGAATTACATAACCGATAATAAGTGTGTATTAGATGCTACCAAGTGTCCCCTGAACTTTTTAATTTTCAAACTGTGCTAGAGTTTCTATGATAAATAAAAACTGGACCACCACGATCAATCTATGTACTCAATTGTTGATCTTGGTCACCCTGCTCAGTGGAAAGTCGATCATCACACGTTTGATCGATCCTCCACGATCATCTGGCAGCAATCTCAGAGTTAATTACCTATAGATACTCGTACTTTGCATGTGAAAATGTATGTTATTTTGACTCAACTAATTCAGGAGCTTGATAGCTCGATCTTAATACGGATCGACCGCTCGATTGTCATGAATGCATGCAGTCACACATTTGTGCCTATTGGTAGCAGAAGTTGCAGATGAAAAATGTTAAAGAGGGGAACACATCACATGGTAAGAAGATGATATGACCGACTCTGTGGTATTAGTCTCCATCTTTGTTTGGCGGTCTGAGGGTTGGAGTAGAGTGGTCCATTTTTGAGTGTTGTTTATAGTTATTCAGAGCTACATGGGTTGTTGAATCTATTCACTACATCGTATTTAATTACTTCAAATTTGCCGCAGGTAATCAAATCTTCATCTTATGTGGTTTAGCACCACTACTCATATATTTTATGGATAGTCAAGAAAATGGTGCTACTGTCTTTGAATACTTTCATCATTTAGTTGTATTAAATATTTACTTTTTCTAACTTACGACTGCCTATGATTATTTAGCCATTTTGGACTTGATCTTGTTTCTGTTTGCTTGATGTACTTACAACAATTTCTGCAAGTTAATTTGTGAAAGATATATTTGAAACTAAACAAGTTAAGCTCAAAAGAGCTGAAGATAGAAGCTAACATGCATGGCCTTAACTGCAACATCCTGATCAAAACCGACAGATTTTCCTTGCGCAGTAGGTCAAATAAGTACACTACTATTTTATGGGCTCGTTTTTCTCATTTCAACTTTTAGCCTTTTATTAAAACTTTTCTTATGCCTGCACCCCAATTGTTTCACTATTTCAAGTTATTACTTCATCAAACACATTTCTTTTTTATCCATTTTGAATGCACATTCGACTTCAACGATAAAAAAGAGGTATTTAAGTGAGTTGCACATTCCGACCAAAAACAACCTAAACTAACTACTAACTAACTAAGGTTAAATTCTCTTTATTGCAAGATCACGTGCTTGATGTTGCCTTTACCAAACAAAACACAAAACACCCAGAGTAATTATGTAGCTATATATGAATGGACGGATGTAAATTTGGATGAAAGGACACACACTAACAGGCTATGTCAAGCTCATTGACGACATTTTTCTTCATCAAAGAAACACCAAACATCAATGTGACCGACGGATGGGCCCATTAATTTATTTGGGATTTTACGTAAAGGTATGTTTATTCTAATAGGTTTTTTGGTGCACTTGATGGATTGCAAATTTTGACATACACGTATAGTTGATGTACAATTGAGACGATTGTCATGTAAGTTGAGATATACCATGCACTGATCGTATAACAACACATCAAGTTGATAAGTTGGGCACAAAGCCGAATGTTTCGTGAATTTAGAGGCGGTGTGTAAGCTCCGAAGCGTGTGAAGTTATAACAAAAGAGATATAAAAACATATACTTTAGGAAATTATATATTTAGGCAAAATAAGAACGAAAAACAACAAAAAAATTAATAAAATCAACTTTTTTGCGAGGTGTAAGTTTACCAACTCGGAGCGCTCCGTCTTTTGCTTCGGAATGTCCGCTGTACGTAATCACACTATGTGGAACTTAAGCCCCGAAGAATCGTCTTTGAGCATTTTGAAGTGAAACTTAAGTCACAAAAAATTGTCCTAGAGCATTTTTGAAGTTAAATTAGTCTCGAACGAGTCTGAAGCAAAGCAAGTTTCTTCAAAAAAAAAGTGATTCTTATAATTGTATGCGTTATATATGTTATTACATCGAGAAATATAGAATTCTAGTAATTTCGATATGTTTACACGGATTGTGTGTGTATAGAAACTTCCACATTGAAGGATGATGGATCTATAAAGGGTCCAGGAGTATTTCAAAGGAGTCCTATATATATGTGGAAGTAGGAAATTAACTTACCTAAGTTTGTATAATGTCAATCGCATAATATTTCAACTAACATGATATTTCAATGTTTAGGTTTCCATATGAGTGCTTAGGTTTGTACAAGGTCGTCATTCACTAAACATAATTAATCATGGACATGTACATTATTAAAAGGATATATCTTTGAATTTTTAAAGGTAAGTCAATGGATAGATATTAGTACTCTGGCTACTTTGAGGCTCAACTTATACGGTGGTTAAGGTCTCATGATTATATTTTGAACAAATAGTATGCTCATGTGGGCCTCAAATTTGTAACCAAAAACAGAAGAAGACGGTCCTTTAACAAGTCCGAGACTTCAACACCCACAAAATCGTTATGATATGTCGATTTGGTTGGACTGATATCGTTAACATTTTCCTGGACCTCACAATCTTGACAAGCTTTATAAGAATTAGACAAAATCAAGATTAGCATATCAAAGACGTGGGCCAGGTAATTAAATGCTAAAGGTCAATTAAGATTTCAATTAATAGATCGTGTTTAATTAAATAAAATGAATATTTTTGGCTTGTTCATTGAGAAATAAGCATTTCTATAGTCTAGTTACTCTTGTACATGGATCAAAGTTTCTAAACATTTATTTATAAGTGCTCGCACTTCTTAATTTTCATAACTGTGGAAATGGAATTTTCACAGTGTTTATAATAATTAGTTTACGATATTTTTGAAACATGTTTAAAACCTCGAAATATTATTAGATATATATTTTAAATATCTTAATAGATCGAAGCATACACCTAATATAAGCTCTCGTACAGTTGCAAACCTGTTACACAGCTCATGTGCCACGGAAGAAAAATAATTCCATCTGCATGTTACATGTTCTGAGTCAGCAAGAAAGATCTTCTAAATCATTTTCACATCTGAAGAAAACTAAACTAATTAATTAATCATTCTATACTGATCTCTGTTCATGTGACCGACCAGCTGGGCCTAAATCTTTATGGTCTATTTATTGTCGTTAATCCTTGATCAAGTTCTCCATTATGGTTCATTAAAGTCAATGACAAATCTTGTTTAGCATTAGATATGTGAGAGAGTGTCAGGCATGTATGTATGTATAATCTTCCTTTTGCACAGTCCTAATTTCAACATTTTGATAAAAATAATCTAATTACAAATTTACAATGCTTGCAAGTTGCTTACTGTATCAACTATCAAGAGTATATTGAGTAGATATATAGTAAAAGTTATGATGTGTTATGTTAACTGGTAGATATTCTTGTTGTTACTTTGAATAGAAAGCGACCCTAGCTATATGATTTGATGAAACTTATACACCTACATATGTTGCTTTTATTTAATTTAATATATATGTACTAAAATATACCATACAACTTGAGTTTTAAATGTATATATCCATTTGATACAGAAGCGGTTAGCACTTTTTATATTCGATATATGAGCATGATATGCATTTTCGGCACAATTGTTTTTAACTTATATCTATAGCTAGGAAATATGATAACAACCATTTTCATAATATTTTAAAAAAACCAAAAAGTGTATTTTCTCTAAATGTTAATGAACAATAATTTATCTCCTTTTTAATAGACGACAGTTTCATCTTATTTCTAACACAAGTTACACAATCAGGTTATAAAAGACGTGACAGTGATACTCCCTAATTTTTAGATTTCATATGAACTAATTAATTAACGAAGGAAAAAACACTATATGGGAATATTAACCACTTAAATATAACGAAAAGACGATTTCCACAATTTATACATCAAGTATATTATTGATGTCTTCATTTTTACAAAAAAAGAACAATGAAAAGTGTTTTATTGTATTTATACATCACCAAGTACTCCCACGCCTCTTCCCTCTCGAGAGGGTCGTTAGTAGTTACAGTTCCGTACTTGTATTTTGATTCTTAATGAAATTAATTTGCAAAGTATCATTTGGCAACTTGATCAAATGGAGACCGTACTGTATTGCTAATGAGGACAACAAATTAACGATAAAAACAAATATTGATATTTGATACTAGTTAATGACAGAGTTGCCGCGTGATGAACAGTAATAAACAATTCCAATCGCCAATAAACCAACTGTACCAGTTGTTTCATAAGAGTACTACTCCACATAGTTATGTGATTACAAAAATGTTAAATTGATCAAAAGAATTTAAATCCTTAGCAATTTGTATCTTAAATGAACAAGTTAAATAAAACATGGACACCCTTTCTGTAACAAATTATGGAGTAGTTCTATTGTATGGTTCTCTACTATAAGTAATTAGATTCAGTTTTTCCCGCAAGGCTTTATCGTATTTGTGGTAGCTAAACTCTAAATATAACCATAAACTTAAAAAGCTCCTATATATTAATACTATTTCACACGTGCATATATACAGAGGAGGCACCATATACACTATTATATCTATGGAAGAAAATTGCAATGATTTGATAATTCCATATACACCATATCGCACGGCACTTTTCAGTTTATAAAAATTAAGATAACTAATATAGGGATCAAAAGCTAACTGAAAAGATAAGTAAAATCCACGTATCGTGAATCAATATACTTTTTTTATTATTCATGTAGCGTTTCTAAGTTAAGCTTAACTAGATTTTTCAAACAATAATTGCTTCAGGCGCACACATTATCGCCCACGTATTTCCTAATTAATGGCTAATTAATTAATACGCATAAATATTATGTACAGAGTACAAACTCAATTGTTGTACCGACATCACATTACCGCGTAATATTTTTAATTTGCACGTGATATTCTAGCTCTATACACAAATTATAATGTAATTAATTAAAAAGTTTTTCGTATGCGACATGCATAATACGATGACACAAGCGGGCAATAAGATCTTGGGCTTCCATTATAATTAGAGCATCATGACAATTATCAGCTTTCTTATCTTGTTTTTCAAATGGGTCACATCACTAATCGCTTCAAAAAAGGGTTGCCATTTATGGTTTCATCATGACCAACATTTTGTTTATATTTGCTTCTTATCGTGCATACATCAATAGTAGTTTTAATATAAATCGATGTAATAATATTTGTTTTCTGCCTCAAGACATACTTCATATAATGAGTAACTTATGCCCTAAATGCATAGTAAAGATATGAGTAACTAGTTTCTTTTATGGTTTTGACTAAAGTTACTTTAAATTACTTAAAAGGAGAAGTATATGTGTAGCGTTTGCAAAGTCTCCTAAAAAAATACTGGATTTTAGAAGATAATATTTTTGGAACCTTTTGGTAAGTATTTTAAGGAATTATTATTGTGTCAAAAGTATTCCTAATTAAAGAAATAAATCAACTTATAATCTGAGACACCAGAGATCCAACTTCTTGGACTTCTTCTTTTTCATTTTTTCTTTTTAGACAAACATTAGCATAAAGTGGTGTTAGAATCACTTGAAAAATGTTTAAGTGGGTCCAAATATTAAAAGGCAAACACCCCTAAGTATGAATCATTGAACTTGTGACTTGTGAGCGATTAATTAAATTTGTCTAAACCTGAATAAAGTGTCAGTTTAACATTTCACTCTTTATTTAAATTGTGAAAATAATTAAAGAAAATACGTTATGTAAATCGATACTTTATTATATTAGTCAAAATACTGAGAAATAGTAGAATATATGTGGACCTAAAGTATTTGTCATAATTCGCAATCATGTCCTGATCATAATAAAAATTAAAATCGTAATCATGTAACAGATAGAAACCCTTGCAAAAGAAGGAATTAAAAAAGACGATAGAAACCCTTGTTAAGACTTCTTAATTAATACCTATTTCTGTATTCCGTCCCGGCGATCGTTCAAATCAATAAATTTATTAAAATAGAAACCCTTGTTAAAGACCGATTTATTCTGACGTTTGTTTATGAGAAAAATAATTCTGGAATTAACATACGAGCTCAGCAAATAAAAAACGATATGCTTCAAGGCGCACCGACTATTCCAAAATGACTCGAAAACACAGCTTCAAATATTCATGTATTATACTTCACGCCAGCACAAATTTACGCATAATTAATTAATAAATCTATATTGTTGTGCGTGTGCGTGCTTAGAAAACACCAATCCTAAAAATTTTGATGTTGGAATTGGACAAAGTGAAAGTGAGATGAAACTCCCAAGTAGTAATTTCATGTACAATGTTTACCAAATAATAAAAGTTGACCAGGAATCTCGCCGGAAATATTGCAGCATATCCCCGTCACGTGCGGTACCCTCCGCCCCCAAAACCCTAATTAAAATAATTACCACATATATACATATTTCTATCTGAGCTTGTAACATTCTTGCTACCAAACAAAAAGCAACCCCTTTCTTTAGTTAATTAACCCCACGTTTTCCAAGTAAAAATATATTCCATTTTACGACTTAATTACTAGAGATAGGTTATTATAAGTTAAAAAAATTGCACGTAATGAAATAATATAGGGAACTAGAGGTTGTGCAGTCAATTACGGCGAAAAAATTTGACAAGTTAGCAAAACATCAGATCTTAGTCCACAAAAGGTCTATTTTTGCTGACGATCACTTTTACATAATTAATAATTTTAAAGTGGGATTGATTCTTAGCTAGCAGCTTCTCGAAACCCTAGATGCGATATATAATTATCAAAATGATTTGTGCCACATATTATTTTTCAAGTCCTTCGTTAATTGAGATTCTTCAAATAAGTGATATTGGAAATACTTAATTAAGAATATATAGTCAGACGAGTAAGGTTTCTTTGTAACAGTTCAAGCAGGATTTGATCAGATTAATGCTCATTAAGTCATTTATCATGTGCATGCCTTTTTATTTTGGGATTATTCTCTGCCTATATACTTGATTTATAAAACTGGATTCTGTTAACAATGATATAATTGTTGCCAAAATATCTGGATAATATATTTGAAAACTTGGTTTTTGAGAAAAGCAGATGGAAAACTTGTGGCGTTTAAGAAACAAAGAAGTGGAAAACCTTGTTTTGTCTTAATCACTTTTCAAGGATATTCTTCACCAATCGATATCTTCCACTTCCTCAAATATATAAACTATGTTAGTGGTAATTAATGAACAATTAAGCAAGGAATCGAGTCAAATGCAGAGTTTACTAGACACCACGTGTTTGATCTGACCCAAATCTTATTGATCGTCGTGCTTGTAATCTAATCTAATGATATTTAATTAATAGGTCAACAATGCCATAAACTTTTGTGACCCCTATGCTCTTAGTATCTCCCAGCTAGTAAGAGGTATATAAAAAGTGATCTACTTTACCCGGAGTTCATTGCATAACTTCATAAATCAACTTATACATAAGACCAACTCTAATAATAATAAAAGCTCAAAAAAAAAAAAAAAAAACTCCAATAATAATAATAAATGACTTCATGAATTTGTGTTGGGTTCTTTCTCGTTCATAATTCATAATATTCATATTCTGGTACAATTCATTTCATTTAGCTTCTTAAATGAAATATATTATGTTATAAATTGATGTGACTTAAATAAAAAATATTTAAGTGAAAGAATTACAAGTTGATGTACTTAAATATAATTTAGGTGACAGGAGATAATAAGATAACATGGGCTTGCGTGCTTATCTGACACAAAGAGGCCCGCAAAGTTGGCTGATAAACAAGCAAGTTTGCCCTAACCCACTTGAACTCTTAACCCCAGTTCGGCAGTTTGGGGAACACATACGAGAACGACAGTATGGACTGAGATGCACCTCTCTCTCTCCACAAATTATTTTTATAAAAACGGTGTGTTAATCTATAGACTAACCATAAATTTGTACCGCGTATAATAATTATAAGATTAAAGTTATATTCTTTATTACTCTAATCACCTGCTATTATGTACATAAAGATCTGATTGAGAGTTATATTCACATGTTATAAATCTAACGATGACGGACGCGATGGACCCCTCTCTCTCACACACACATACACACACTCTTCAAAGTTAAAAACTCCCTATTTAAAAACACGCAAAGCCCACTTCATTCTCCCATGCACTTGTCTTCAGCACCTCCAACATTACTCCTTGAGTGTGTTTGCATTTTCATGCTTTTTTCCCTATCCCACTCTCCATAACTACTTGTCTCTAAACACTTATCTTCCTCTCCTTCATTTAAGCAGCCACATTTCTCTCATAACACAATCAACAAACACACTACTTCTCTCAACTTTATTAGTTCAGAGTAATATAAAAAGTTCCCCGACAGTCATATATTCCTCGATCGTTATATACTCTATAATGTCTAGCAGAAGATCACGCTCGAGGCAGTCAGGAGTTTCTAGGATTAGCGATGACCAGATCGCGGATCTCGTGTCCAAACTGCAACGGCTTATCCCTGAGATCCGCAGCAGGCGTTCGGACAAGGTATACCATTATTAGCTTTATATATTCTCTAATACGCCCATTCACGTGCAGACTGTAAATACTATATTGAAATGGGTGTAGGTGGACTTGAATTTAGAACATTTTTTGGTCCGAACTCTAATACTATATTGAATTGTCGTGTCACTTAAAACTTCATCCCGTGAAAAGACTGGCGTTTATATATTTACACACATACTCGTGCTTCTGAAGTCTAAGGAAACTCTCGTTTTCGTCCGTTTATCAATTTGTAAACGTCTTATCAATAACAGTTATAGGTACTAAACAAAATGCTAAATTGGAATATAGTATAAATCACGCGTGAAAATCAGAGAGTTATTATTGTGTGGCCTAAATTTTAATGTCGAAAGAGATAACATTCGGTCCTGCTACTATATGCCCACAACCCTCATTTAATTCACATTGTGTTGTGGGACTCTATGTTCCCTAGACACCAAGATACATATACAACTTCTCTTAATATTTGTAGGTGTCGTTAACTTCCTTGCATGTTTTGAATATTTGCGCATGACATTGTATTTAAAACATAGCCCACAATAGCTGAAAATTCGTGTATATCTTTTTTTTTTTTTTTTTTTTTTTTTTTCATGTCTAGCTTAAGATTCTAAATTTCTAATCAATATTAATTTATGCGAAGAATGTGTTAGAATTAGTATTATGATATTGAATCATGGGTATTTTGGTCATTGATTATTAGAATTTCACAGCCTAGCTAATCTTATTCATATTATGCATTTAATCAGTTAATATATCACATATTATTCGTCCCCCCAAATCTTTTAATAGAATGAAATAAATAATTTTTGGACAGGTTTCTGCGTCAAAGGTGTTGCAAGAGACTTGTAACTACATTAGGAACTTGCACAGAGAGGTGGATGATCTGAGCGACCGATTATCGGCGCTTTTGGAGTCGACGGACGGGGACAGTGCTGAAGCGGCCATAATTAGGAGCTTGCTCATGTAATAGAAGAGCTTAGATATGCTTAAATATTGCACTTTTGTGCTCCCATTGTTGTCTAGGGTTTGGTCATTATATTAGGCCAACTTAGTACCTTTTAGCTATTTGGATGATGCTATATATGGTATGTCGGTCTATTGATCAATATCATTGCATTACTAGAGTTTTTATTTTGCCTTTATTATGTCACATATCAATATATATAAATAAAAAGGGCTTGCACCTATTCTCCTAGGTTTTTTTTTTCCCAGTTCCAAACTTATGGACAAGCCAATTTTCGGAAGTTTCTAGTTTTGCATATCATAAGTTTCCATATATGTCTTAGTATGACTGTAATCAAAATGTCTCCATATATAAATTATTAAATTGATGTTTATAATTTCTTATGTTAATAAAAGAAAATTGATAAACAACATGGTATAATTGTTACTACGTACTTCAAAATCACTAGTATTAGTTATCTCTTATAATTTTGTTTTTGTATACGTACTCTGAATCCTTCATCCCATCTATGAAATACCAAAATGCTAATTATAGAGTATATAGTTTGATTGTAAGGGAACACAAAAGATCGATAGGAAATGATAAACTTCAACTTTTTATAGATCCACCAAGTGATTACTAGCCTGTAAGATGGCATCAAAATGTCGTGCGACATATACATAAACGATTTAGAACTTACTGATTTATTTGCTCGATAGCTAAATGTGTCGTGGTGAGCATAAAGTAATTGAGATTTAGTAAGCTTAAGATTATAATATGAATTTCAACATTAATTACTGAAATATAATTTCATCTAAAGGCCGGCAATTCTTTTCGTATCCCCTGAGAAATAATGGCTAAGGTTTTCTTTTTGGGGTCCGAAGAATATAATGAGTATAACTTAAGTTGTTAAAAATAAAAGAACAATAAGTATATTTATATGAAATATGCATGCATGTGGGAGAATGTCAAGTTTTTACTACCGAGCGTGAAAAGCTGAGAACCAATAGCTAGCTAGCAAAAATAGACTTTGTATGCCGTGATCGTATGCAAATCGTATGCATTTATTTTCTAGATCTTCATATTGCCCTGAGATCTGGGTAACTCCAATTAGTTTAATTTTTAGATGATTCTTGAAGATTGAGACAAGTACGGAGACAAAACATATGTTCTGTTCTTAGGTTGCTTACTTATTAACTATAGTGTGAATTAGTGAAATAAATAGTTAACGGTAAAGAACTAGATATGTACATATAGCTTTTATTTGTTGATGATAAGAAGTTTTGGAGTGTTCAAAACCATGTCAAATGACTCAAATCCCGTTTACCGGGGATGTTGAACATGAGTATGAGTGATAATATGTGAAAATTTATAACTTGATCAAATAATTATTCATCTTTGTCTTTTTTGCTCCAGGTATAAATTATAATATTAACTGTAATCACCCGATGAGGTATTATAATTTTTATTTATTTTGTGTGTAATAACTAAAAGGTTTAACTCTATTTTCTTTTAATGAATATGTATAGTTGAGCTTCCTTGGGTCAGTGTCTAGTAGCACTTTGAGCTAGCTATCGACTAAGATGAAATTAATTATTATCTCCAAATTATGTTTTGGAAAGTTCTTCAGAGTTACTTAATTATGATAATTTTTATATAAAATGGCCTTTAATCGGAATTATTCAATTATTAGGGTGAATATATTCTAAAATAAGTTTAATATATTTTAAGTATAAAACTATTAAATAGTTATATATCCTATTCGATTGTTTAACCATTATTTGAAAGTTAATATAGCTACTGACTTAATGTCACACATTTGGAAACAAATTTTCTTTGTGATATATTATAAGGCTTGCATATAAAATAGGAATTTTCAAAACATAAAGTCAACTTTTTAGCTGTTGGAATGACAAAAATGCATGTTAACTATAAAATAGTATTATAAAAGGGGTAAATAAAAATTAATGGGCTTGCATGTGCAATATGTAATGGGCCAATAACTTGTGCAAACTGAATTGGTCTTTTACTAAATTTATTTTAATGGGGCACATCTTATGGTCCATATATATTACTCGAATCAAACTCTTGAGGCACGTACTTTGTTTATTTGCAGAATTCTGGTGTGTTGCGAGTGTTTGTGGTATGTGTGCGTGTGTTATGTAATGCTATGGGCTGAGTTATGCATGGGTTGAGGAGGGTAGCAGCCCAATTAATTAATTAAATCTTCTCACCGTTTGAAATTGTGAGCATGCTGTCGATTTTGGAGATAATTACATTTACTCTTCTGTAGATATAACCTAATTATGGAAAAATCTTTTATACCTTAATAAATACAGAGATTTCCTTCAAAATTTCGAAGGCATGTAAAGATCTTGACTTAATTGTATATTTCTCAAACTTCAAGGAGTATCCCTGTTATATTAAACTTCAAAAGGGTATGCTCTTGATTTTTTTTATTTTTTATTTTTCAAATCTCAAAGGGTATTTATGTAATCACTCAAAAAATGGATGAGGCATTTCTAACTCACACCAGACCAGTAAATAAAAAAAAAAAACTATCTTATTTACCCGTTGTATTGATGACGTAGTGCAATTAATGAGCAAAATGATAATATTTTTATAAATGTCGGCGCTATCTTTCTCAAAATCTCATTTCTACCATGTATCTACACTCACTACTGATCTTTTGTGGCACTTCAATTCAACGATCGCAATGTTGACAAAACCCCTTGAGTAGTTTTCTCTCTCTAGAATTCTGTCTCTCTGTGGAGGCCTTTTCTCTTGCACGTTTGTGTAGTTACCGTTTGTTTTTTCGTTTCCTTCTCCTTCTCCTTGGTTTTCTGTGTAGTCTCCCCTCTCGGTTCTCTTTCTTCTTTTGCTTCTTTTTCTTCTTTTCTTCCTCCTTTTCTCCCCTACTCTAACCCTGCGCTGTGCATTAGTCCTCATGGATAACACAGAGGAAGAAGAGGCTTTTGCGATTATTGCTAAAGTTATCACTACCAAAAAATTTATCAACCATTTGGCTATTATCTCTACTCTTAAAGCAGCCTGGGGTATTAAGAGCTCCCCACACACAGAGAACGTGGAGGCTAAAACGGTAGCCTTTATATTCAACAACAAGCTGGAAGCAGACAGAGTTATCGAAAGAGGCCCGTGGAATTTTAGGGGCCACCTGGTGCTGGTGAACCGATGGAATCCTTACAATGCTTTCACACACTTGGAGCTGAACAAGACAGAGTTCTGGGTGCACGCGTTAAATGTTCCGGTTTGTTTCGTTACCAATGATACGATTAAATTGATAGGAGATTCTGTTGGTAAGTTCTTGTGGTCCAATTTCGATAATAAAAACAAATGGAGAAAATCGATCAGGATCCGAGTGGAGCTAGACATCACCAAACCTCTGGTGGACCAAGTTAAGATCAACATCCCTGGCAAAAGCCCTATTATCAGTGATATAAAATATGAAAGACTTGGAGAGTTCTGTTTTTGCTGTGGAATCATTGGGCATAAAAGAGATGAATGCTACCCTGAGAAAGGTCTATCTTTCCCTCAACCGGAGAATCTCATTGAAGTTTATGGCCCTGGTTAAAAGTGGAGTACAATCTAAATAATCCGAAGAACAGGCCGGGGAACATGGTGGAGAAAACACTAGAAAGAAAAAAGGGGAGTCAGCCCTATGAATTTCTTAGTTACCTCGGATGATATGGAGAAGAAAGGGGAAGAACTGGTGGTGTTTGAACGTTCTGGAATGGTCTCATGGGGTTTTCCGACCGTTGGGAAGGTACCGGAAAATGCATTCTCGAAGAAGAAAGGATGGAGGCAGACAGAGGAAGTGGGGCCCAGTGATGTCACACATGATAAGGAGCCGTTGAAGTTTCAGGAAAGATCAACGTCTACTGCAGAAAACCTAATGGGCCTCATAGGAGTAGGATCCAGTAGTGTTGGGCCAGTCCTTTTGAATGAGGTCATACAGAAAGACTTAGGTCAAGAAGGATGCTTTCACTCACCTAAGGCCCAAGCCCAATGGAGTGTTTCAGACAGGATAGAGACGCTGGATAAGCCAACTGTTGAGGAAACCATAGATATGGGCCTAATATATTCTGGTCCAGATATTAAAGGCCTACCCGCTATTATGCCTGCCTCTGAGTTGAATGTTGTTATAGGTGGTTCTTGTAACACCCCAGAGATGAAAGTTTCCACTTTAGCGCCCCGCCCTTCGGTGAGTGGGCTAGGCCATAGACAATATCCAGGCCCAAGCGGACCCATATCACCGTTCCTAATGAACCAGAAAGACAACTTGATGAAGGCCAAAAGAAGATGTGAGGTACATGGGCTGTCTATTTCAAAAAAGCCCAAAATGCTTACAGATTCAGAAAGTCTGAGCCTGTCTGGAAACTTTGGAGAGCTCAACATCATCAGCTCGCATCTAACATCATCCCCAGCTGTGGATAAACAGGAAGGGGATTTCAGTGATGAAGAAACTAGCATAGTCCAAGAAACACAGGAGATCGACGAGATTGAGTGTATTGAGGAGAAGACGGTGATTAGATCCATTCGAACATTCAAAAGACACAACCGTGCCCCGTCAAGATCTGGAGACATTGTCATTCAAGAAATTTCTGAGGATTTTACCCACAATCCAAACATCGAGGCCCCGGGGGGGTACAACGATGAAACACCCAAGGATTATAGCGTGGAACTGTCAAGGGTTGGCCAAACCCGAGACAGTGAGGGCGCTTAAATCCCTCATCGTGGTTAATAGGCCAGATGTTTTATTTATTTCTGAAACTAAAATCCATAACTATGATGTCTTAATTTCTATCCTTTACCGTTTCCACCTTGTTAACTATTTCTTTGTTGAACCTCAGGGCATAGCAGGAGGTTTATGCCTCGCTTGGAATGACAATATCGACCTCCAAGTCCTTGTGGCCAGAAGGTGGTTTATCCATTCTTCGTTCAGGCTGGAACCTAACAACGATATCTCCTATTTTACAGGAGTCTACAGCCCCTGCAAAGCTAAAACAAAGGTTAAGTTCTGGCAGGATATTGACGGCATCAAACCGGCTAACTCAAACAACTGGCTTTTGCTCGGGGACTTTAATGAGATTCTCAACCAAGGGGAAAAGATGGGTGGACTGCCGTTTGCCTCTTCTTCCAATGGCAATTTTGCAAGTATGATTAACCACCTTGAACTTATTGATTTAAATTTCTGTGGTAACATCTTTACTTGGAATAACAAAAGGAAAGGGCTAGCTAATATTAAATTGAGACTTGATAGGGGTCTTGGTAATGCCAGTTGGTGTTTTAGTTTCCCTCGGGCTACTGTTACTCATTTGCCTGCTGTTAAATCTGATCATAAACCGCTTCTGTTGCTGTTTGATAGCTCTAGGCCTTTTAAAGCTAAAAAACCTTTTAGGTTCGAGAACATGTGGAGCTTAAGAACTGATTGTGCTACTACTATTCATAATAGTTGGAATTCTGTCTCACATAGTCATCCCATGAATAAGATGCTGATCAGGAAAGATGTGACTAGAACTGCTCTCACCAGGTGGAATAAATCTATAGTGGGTAATATTATGTCTATTAAAACTGACCTTCTGAAAAGAATTGATGCTCTTCAAAGCCTTAAGCAAGACTCAAAGGTTATGGAGGAAGAAAGTAAGCTTCAGAAGCAGTTGGACACCATCCTTGCTCAGGAAGAAACAATGTGGAGGCAAAAGGCAAAGGAGCACTGGGCCAGAGATGGGGATGCAAACACCAGGTTCTTCCATCTATCCACTATCATCAGAGCCAAAGCTAATCACATAGAATTCATCAAGGACAGCTCAGGTATGAAAACTGATGACTGGCAGGGGATTGGTAAGTGTTTTGAGGAGTATTTTCATCACATTTTTTCCTCTGAGTATCCCTCTTCGATTCTGCCTTTCCCTAACAATTTAAATGGTTTCTTCTTTGAAGTATTAAGTGAAGAAGATAATATTAATATTTGCAGAATCCCTACTGCTAAAGAGATCAAAAAGATTTTCTTCTCTCTTAATTCCAACAAGAGCCCTGGCCCTGATGGTTATCCTGCTCATTTTTTTAAAACTCATTGGTTTTCTGTGGGAAAAGATGTGACCAAAGCTGTGCAGGATTTCTTTGTGTCCTCTCACCTTCCCCCTCAACTCAATCATACTTTTATTGCCCTTGTTCCTAAAGTCAAAAGGCCTTGCAAAGTGGAGAATTATAGGCCTATTAGCTTATGTAATGTTACTTATAAAGTCATTGCTAAAATTCTAGCTATTAGGCTGAAAAAGTTTCTTAATAAGATCATATCCCCTCTTCAATTTGCTTTTGTGGAAGGCAGACATATTCATGAAAATAATATCATTAGCCATGAAATTATGCACTTCCTTAACAATCAGAAAAGTAAAAAGAATTTTTTGGCTGTCAAAGTGGATCTCTCTAAGGCTTATGACAGAGTGGAATGGCCGCTTTTGATTCAAATTCTCACTAACCTTGGGTTTAATGCTAAATTCTGTGGATGGATCCTAGAATGCATCAATTCTGTTACTTTTTCTATTCTAGTTCAGGGGTCTCCTTTTGGGCTTGTCAAGTCTACTAGAGGTATCAGACAAGGAGACCCCTTGTCCCCTTATCTTTTTATTTTGTATGCAGAATTACTGTCCAGAATCCTTCTTAAAGAGGAAAATGACAAGAAGCTCAATGGTATCAAAATAGGAAGGAGCTGCATTCCTATTTCCCACTTGCTCTATGCAGATGACCTAACAATATTTTGCAGAAATAATAAAGAGGATGTTGCTGCTATAAAGAGAAGTTTGGATTTGTTTGAATGCTGGAGCAGCCAAAGGATGAACAAAAGCAAGTCCTTTGTCCATTTCAGTAACAAGACCCCTATGTTGGACAAACAGTGGGTTCTTTCTGATATTGGTATCACTGAGTGTAACCATAAGAGTTTGCATCTTGGCATTCACTTTTGTAAACCAAGGAGGAAGAAGAAAGCTTTTGATAAAATGGTCTCTAATATTAGTAGTAAACTTGCAGGTTGGAAAGGGGCAACTCTTTCTCAAGCAGGGAGATCTGTTGTACTCAGCTCTGTCATTCAGGCTACTCCAACCTACCAAATGTCCAATTTCCTTATCCCCATCAGTATTGCAAAAAAAATTGATAGTATTATGATGAGATTCTGGTGGGGAGAAACTACCAGGCATAACATTATGCCCCTCAAAAGCTGGGACTCTATTTGCCTTCCCAAAGATGATGGAGGTTTGGGGTTCAGAAAAACTCATGATTTCAATAGAGCTTTAGTCTCTAAACTCACCTGGAATGTTGCAGCTAAGGATAATAAGTTGTGGATTAGTTTGTTTTGGCACAAGTACATCAAGAACAACAATTTTCTCACTATGAATACCCCTGCAACTAACCTTTCTTGGATTGCTAGGGATGTGTTCAAATGCAGGGATATTGTGAGCAAAGGAGCTAGAAGAAGTATTTGTGTGAACTCTGAAGTTAGCACTTGGGATGAAGATTGGATCCCCTCTCTCACCAACAGCAGGCCTGCCCACAAAGACAGACATGCTGATACCACTTCCATTTGCCCTCAAGTTGGGAACCTGATTATCCAAAATGAGGCGGTTTGGGATACAAATCTTCTCAATTTTCTATTCCTGCCTGAAACAGTAAAAGAGATCCTTAAAATCCCTATTACTGCTTCTCAGGAACCCTCTAAGCTTTACTGGTTCCCTGATCCTAAAGGGATACTTAGTGTTAAAAGCTCTTACCTTACTGTTATCCACCAAAGAAGACCTGTTGACCCTGAAAGAATCTGGCAGCTCCTGTGGAAAGCCAACATTCATGAGAGGCACAAGCTTCTCTGGTGGAAAAGTATTGTTAAAGCCTTGCCTACCAGAGATAAGCTGAACTCGATGTTCAAAATTGATTGTACCTTATGCCCTTTCTGCAATCTGACTTTAGAATCGATTGATCATCTGTTTCTCAGATGCCATGTTGCAGAACTTATCTGGTTTTCTTCCAAATGGTCCATCAGACTCTGTCAGTTTAACACTTTCTCCATTTCTGATTTGTTCAGTTTCTGTGCAGATTTTAGAAGTCAAGGAAGTACGCGTTCAGGAGAAGATACAGAGATTCTGATCTTCGCTTCTTGCACAATGGCTATGATATGAAAAGTCAGAAATGATATTGTCCATGGCAGAAGTCCACCAGATATTGCTGTTATGATCAAGCTTATTGGAGATCAAGTCAAGGTGCACTCTCAAGCTCAAAAGGCAAAGATCATGAAGCTGTTACCTAACATCCAAAGGAACTGGAAGCCCCCTAGAAAAGAATGGATCAAAATCAACACGGATGTGGCCTTCCCTCATAGATCAGACAGCTATGGTGCAGCTATATGGAGAAACTGTAATGGATCTATTATTTTGGCCCATGCAAAGAAGTGTTTTTGCGTGGATGCCGAATCAGGTGAAGCGGATGCTATTTACAGAGCAGTTCTCCTTGCAAAGCAGTTCAAATGTAGAAGAGTTACGTTTGAGTCAGACAACAACAATGTCATCAATCAGATTAACGATCAGGAGTCAGCTCTCAACTGGAGCTGTAAAGAAACTGTCCTAAAGATTCGTAAGATTTGGAATTTTTGGCCTCGGTGGAAGTTCAAAGCGGTGCCTAGACATTGTAATTACTCGGCACATTTTTTGGCAGCCTGGGCTAGGGAGAATGATTTCTCGGGCTTTATTCCTTTTAATGTACTCCCTAACTCGGTTTTTTGTGACGGCGGCTACCCGATTGTAGCTCCGTTAGTCTAATATTATTGCTTGTTCAACAAAAAAAAAAAAATTCAACGATCGCATAAAATAATTTCTCTAATATATTGTACATTCATCGCCGTAGTCAAAGAATGTAAGAATGAAGACATACATCTACCCTAAAGTATATCTACATATATATTATGATACCTAGTATGTTACAAAGTAATTTATACCTCATAAAACTATTTTATCTTTTCAAGCACTAGCTAAGTACCATCCATGATGCAAAATGTGCCAACTATTCGTTACACCAAAAATACTATATAATTGATGGGAAAATATGGGACAACTTTTAGGGGGTGCATTAGAGAATAATTGCAAAATAGGGGACTCAAACCGCAATATTTAAAGCCCCTTTTTTTTACTCGAACACTCTACACTCAAAGATTAACTGTTTTCTTACTCCTAAAGCTTAATCTTCAATACGCCCAAATCTTTCTTCAAGTCGAAAAATAGGTAAGTTGACTAGTATTTTGATCTTCACAAGCGATATACTTTGAGTAATTTTTTATGATGAATTTTGCTTAATTTGAATTTTATCTTTTCTACTTACTGTTCTTCGATTAGGTATTTTTTTTTTTTTGCGTGAGATCATGTAAATTTTATCACTTCTTATTAATTTGTGGTCTAATTATTGATTTAAGATTTGCTGCTACTGTGTAATTTTTTATTTTTTTTATTGAATTTTAGGTTTTTTACTTTTTGTGTTAGAATCTGAAAAAGTACATGTTTTTAAGCTGTGATTAGTTGTTTTTGCTTTATATTTGGAAGTTAAGGAGCTGTACTAATGTAGATTTACGTAATTTAGTTGTTATTTTCTGTTTATGAGATTGCGAGTTTAATTGAGATTAAATGTTTCTCAGAATGGTGTTATTGAGCAAATGACTAATTATTATTTTCCATGTGTACTCAGAGAGAAATGAGTCCAGGTGGCTACACCGCTGAAGTTACGAGCCTGTCTCCAAACGCCACCGAGAAGGACGTGTACGATTTCTTTGCTTTCTGTGGTGCAATCGAACATGTCGAAATTGTCAGGTAGTTTTCCGAAGGGATTTCGTACTATGCGAACTGCTGTATGCGATCCTTTTGATTCACCTATTCTGGTTAGAGAAACTTTCGCAAGTATTTTTTGAACATTTATTTATGATTGAACTTTTTTGGTTTCGGATGGATGGTCTTGGATTTATTTTCTAGAACTTTCTCGGAAAAAAATTAACGCATTACCTTTTGCCTGCTGTAAAATCGAGTTTGCCACTTATAAAATAGTACCTGGATCTCCTCTCTTGAATACTCGAACCAACCGCCCTAGAAAATTGCCTCAAAACTTGTTGATCCGTATGGAATAATATAGTTGCACTCCCATGATCATATAATGTTTTTCTTCAAGCATTTTTGTGCTTTTACTTATATTTTGATCTGCTGTCTAGACTATAAGAAACAACTATTTCATGAAGATTCAGTGTTTTTTAACAATTATTAATGAAAATCAAGGTCGCCGTTCAATTTTCAATCTTGGTACACCGGTTGTACATTTTCCTGGAAGCGGCTACTAAATTTTCCTCTCTGCATATGTGAGCTCTATAGTTCGTAAAAAAAGAAAATCACTTTCATATGGACTCTGCAGCAGAGTGATGCGCAGAACTTAATAAAATCACTGGACCTTTACTTTCGGTATTGTAAATATCATTTCGATTGTATATCATGTTGAAGCAATTTTTGGTTACGATTAGAGTTGTTTTTCGTATACTTCTTTTGTCAATTTGTGAAGCGAATTTCTAAGGTTCTCATTATGCCTGATTTCCATTATCTTATTGGTATGGTGGTTACCCGGAAAATTAGAGCTGGTGAACATGCTTGTGCGGCCTATGTGACGTTCAAAAATCCTCATGCTTTGGAAACCGCTATCCTACTCAGCGTAAGTTTTGTTTATAAAATTTTAGTCTTGCGATAGTGAGTAAGCGTATACTGTGTGTATTCAAACACATGGTATCTGATTCTTGGAAATATTTTTGTCTTGTTTTGACTTGGCTAATAATAACTTTAACTATTTTATACGGAATACAAAGTAAAGCTTCAGATTACATCGTTTCATTTTTTATTAAGTCCCGTAAGTGGTCTTCATTTATGAAATATGTACAGAGATCTTAGTGTGATTCTGCTCTTTGCTAAATCCTTACTGTTACTAGCTAGTTTCACCTTATGTAGGTGTGTAATTTTACATCATTCAACTCTTCATTTATCTTGTTTAGGACAAGTCGTACTATTTCACAAGTATGTTCTTGGTCGAAAAATGTTTTTATGATGAATTGACTTTAGTGCATCTCTTTTATTTCCCCTATGTTCATTATCTTTTATGTCCCAAAAAATGTACGTGGAGACTAATGCCAAAGATGTTAGCTGAGGAGTTTCAAATTGTGACTCAGAGAAGTTGAGGCTATCTTAGGGTACACAATATGAGTCTCTACATCTTGGTTCTTGTGATTAAGGTTCTGCCCATAATCCAAGTTCGGGAATATGAAGCTATTTAACTCCTGTTGCATGTCTCGGTTGGATCAAATGTTTTACTGTATCTTAAAGTATTTTTTAGATTTTATATTTATTGCTAAGTTTTTTCGTGCTTTCATTTCTTTAAGTTGTTTATCCGAGGTTTTATTTTGCCTTTTTTAGCTCGTCCTGTCTAATATAATTAATGAGATTACATTATTATGGCGTTTGAAAATGGCCAATGTCAAAATTCTTGGTAATAGCTCACATGGTTCTAATAGTTTTTGGACCAACCCCATGTTTTTGTTACATTGCTGGGCGTTTTTGAGCAATTTAAATCTTTATCTTTCTCAAATCTTTCTTTCTTGATGAATTTTTCTTGTTTCTATGAGCTTTATGATGAAGTTCATTTTGAACTCAGGGAGCTACCATTGTAGACCAACCTGTATTCATAGCCCGTTGGGGACATTATGGAGAAGATGACCACAATATCTGGAGTCATTCTTCATGGAAAATTGAAGATGAAAGCAGTCCCAGTGTAAGTTCATGTTTCTTGTTCTCTGTTCCGACTATGTTTGTGAGGGAAAAACAAATTCGGTTACATATGTGCTATTTTGACATTCGTTTACTGATTTTAGCAACAGCACATCCAAGGGCAAAAATTTGTTCCTTCTGCTGGTGAGGCTGTGTCTTTGGCTCAAGACGTAGTCAAAACAATGGCATCTAAAGGATATATACTGGGAAAAGGTGCATTGGGCAAGGCAAAAGCCTTTGACGAATCTCATCAGGTCTCAGCCACTGCCGTAGCCAAGGTTGCCGAGTTGAGTGAAAAAATCGGATTGACTGACAAACTATTTGCCGGAGTTGAAGCAGCCAGATCCGTGAATCAAAGGTACCACATCTCGGACACTACAAAATCTGCTGTTTCTGCTACTGGAAGGACTGCAGCTTCTGCAGCAAATGCAGTTGTTAACAGCAGTTACTTCTCATCGGGTGCCCTTTGGGTATCGGGTGCCCTAAGCAGAGCAGCTCAAGCAGCATCTGATTTGGGTAGTCGTGGTATTAACAAATGAAGGTCTTCGCTAATTTGGAGAGTGATATTATATGTCTCACCTCATTCAGTTATTATCGATATGATATCGTATTGTATATAGGTGGTGTGTTTTGTATAATTACTATAACTTAGCCTGTTAGTTTGTGATCCTCTATGACTCTATTGAGACCAGGTCTAATCCCAGTGATATTTGTGGATACCCGGTGGAAAAAATAAGATGTGCTTTACAAAAAGAAAAGAACTCTATGCTGTCGATCTTTTTCACATTTGATGAGAGTTGAGATCCATATGAACTGATTGTTTCGTGCCGTTTTATTTTGTCAAACGATATTAGTAATGTCTAGTGTGCATGCCTGTGGTGATCTCAAAAACCAAACGATTCCCCAGTATGTATGTACCAGATCCTTGACTTTATTGTTTGGATAACAAATTAATTTTCCATAAATTTCAAATCAATATAAGATAAATGTTAATGTAATGAGTGATTGATTGCAAGATGATTTTTTTGATTTAATTATATGAGGCTTGACAATATTTATGTTGAAGTTATTCTCTTGGTTGTCATCTCCTCATGAGGAAAGTAGAGCAAATTAATCCTTTTGAGATTTAGTTTTGGTCGATGTTGGGGGAATTTTGTGTTTTCCGTGATTTTTTTTTTTTTTTTGGAATTGTCTATTAATATATAGATTTTAACATATAGCAGATCAGAGCCATACTGGCTTCTCTTTCCTTTGAAGTTAATGAGTCTGATATTCATCTGATATTTTTCTTATTAATCTACCTTAAAATACAGCTGCACAACTTTATCGTCATAGAAATTATTTTGTGGAATTGTTGATAAGTAGGTTGTTTATGTAGATATATGGCCAGAATGAGAATATGAGACAAGTCAACAACCAATCAATTGCATAAAACGATTTTTCGTGATAGTTTTAGCCATAGTGTTTCGTGTTGCTTTTATTCTGGAGCTTCAACCACGTAAATCGAAAGAAATGAAGAGTCCGAGATATCGAAGGATCTTCTATTGCAATTTAATATCTCAACTTGATGGACTGTTATTCAGAATAATTCTTTAATATATACTGCGAATAATAACACCGTTGTAATAAAGTTAGTTCAGTCTTGAATGTTTTCTCGCTTTATGTCGTTGCTTGTGGATGATTTTTCTACTATGATGCATACATAAATGGTCTAGCTCAAAGAATAAATTCAAGAGGAAAAACAAGTAATTGAAAAATTAAATGGGGCTTTTTTCTAAGTGAAGTGCATAATTCTCTTCTCTATATGAAAGTCATTACTACTCTTTTATGGACATTTTATAGTCATTTAATTATTTTTTGTAGTAACACGATTAATAATTAGTTTTCAAAATATGTAAAATATATTAAGGTTCTAGGTATTATCATTATGTAGTTAAATAATGTTTGTATATACTAAAGTTAGTGTTGTTCTATTGTGCTACTTGTAACTTTGATTTGACGCAAAATCTTCTTTTAATGTTCTCATGATTGACATAAATTTTTTAAGAAGTTACTATTTCTATAGTGTTATTAATATGTATAGTTAGATAAATTAAACATATATTTAAAAGTTCGGATCCCAGGTTTCGAAGCTTACCCCTTGCCTTGCCCCTTGGTTGATTAATAAAAGAAAGTTTGTTCATTGAAAAAAAAAAACAGCTTACACTTGCCCTCGAAAGGGTGTTCGCAAAGGTTTATAAATGGAGTGAGTTCACTAATTTTACTTAAAGTAGCTTTAAGTGAATTTCGACAAGAAGTCGAGAGTGTTTGCAATTTTTTTTTAAAAAATTATTTAAAGCATTAATAAGGTGTTTGTAAATTAATGAGAATTGACTTTTTTTTTCAAAGCCTTACAAAAATAAATTATTTTTTAAAGCAGTTGGAGAAGCACCCGTTGACATGATTTTGCGGTTAGTGTTTTTTTTTTTTTTTTTTTTTTACTTTTTTTTTAGACAAACAGAAACAAAAATCATAGTTCCTAACACTAAATTAAATATGTACTTTGCGGCTGCAAATTAAAAGTCAATAAAAATATTTTTATAAACATTTGCAAACACCAACTAAGATCGTGAAGCATACTGCATTACACGGGCCTCTTTTAAAACGACAAGTATGATGTTGTTTTGTTGTTTTAAACTCACTAATCAGATTACATAATTCTTGTATTTCCTTTTTAAACAATATTTATCTTGCCAAGTCTCTCTTAGCTTGGTATATATCCTTTCACGGAAAAGAAAATAGAAAGAAAAGAGAAAAGAAAACAGAAGTCGTGATTTGGTAGCGGATTGATGACAATAATCCGTAATTAAAACTGCCACGAATACAGGTCGATCACTTTAGACATGATCTGCCCAATATTTGTTGGTACCTAAAATATTGTACTATGTCAAGCTAACATCATTGAGCATCTTTCTGTAACTATTTACTGCCAAATTGTTGCTCATTATCTGCATTGCATGACCATATAAAACCATCAGAGTGGAGGCAGATATCTGTCGAACCCAGGTTTTCTTGCTTGCACTCAATGCCAAACTGAGAGTTTTTATTTATTATTATTATTATTTTTTAAATCTTTTTTTCTTTGAATTATGGTGACAAATTAGTTCCTAAAAATAGAACATCACTTCAGGATTTTAATTCTCTACTTCGTTTTATTAGAAGCATTTAGAAGCTCTAGCCAGCTATTGTACATTGAATCGACTCAGAAACATAATTATATCAATCTTGTCACTTTTAATTGCATTAAATATGTGTTTGTCTCTTTGGAATTAATTAAAGAAAAAACATGTCGTCCAAATTCTGTTGAAAATATTGTCACATTTCCTTTATAGTTTTTTGTAATTTTCCGAAAGAATAGTGTAGAACTGGGCCAGGCCCAAGACACATTGCCGGATCAGAAATTTGAAAAAAGATCCACACACGTTATATAGCTTTTAGTGATTGCCTAATGCCAAATGCCAATACACAAAGCTTCTTACACGCAAATTTGTGACGATATATGGTTTTCTTGGTTCAATATTAATTTGAAACATGGGTTGATGTTTTGCTTTAAGGATGTCTCAATTTGGTTTGAAGGAAATTGTTAGAGCCTACAAGAACATAGTAGAAATATTATTGATAAAACTTGCAAAAAAATTGACAAATTAATCCATGATTTAGATTATGCCAGATCACGACCAAGGGATATGGATGAATACTTAGATGGTGCCATATCACAAGGTAACATATTACGACAGATTGTAACAATCAGATTAGATTGAAGACGGATCAATCACACGTTTCCATCAAATTCCAACAGTGTGTAGGGATTTGACATGCATTAATAATTAGTATATGTTACACTATTTATGTGTCACAAAAGATCATTTGATGAACAAGTAAAATTGGAAATTTAAGAAGCAGATTAGTAGTCAAAATTGTAATCACACAAGAATTAGTATTCATGCTTCAGCTTATTTCAACTTTAAAAAAGAAAATGTAAATTTTATTGTTTGACTTTTGGTTTGACAGACCCAATTGGTCAGATAATGCACACCACAAATTACATCTCAAATTACGATTGATCATATTGCAGACATAGCTTTTGATTAATTTATCTAATAATATAGGGATAAATACAGTTATAGTCAATCCTATCGTTGTTTTCATACTACTGCATTTAATTCGAAGATTTAGTCCATAACTCCATATGTACTCTAAGAGTAATGGTGGTTGATTATCACGATATAAAAAGAAAATCAATGATATTTATAGCATTTCTCAATAACTAGTTATCTAATATGATTTCCTTTGATCAACCCCATATTATTTTAAGAACCTACCTCTAATTCTTTAAAGAAAAAAACAAAAAATATCAATAAAAATCATAGATTCACATATATAAAATGTATGCAAGGTGAGGCAGTGGTTGACAAATCGCTCTCAACGAAAGAAAGTGAGAAATTCAGTGACGTCAAGCATAGAAGAACACATGGGGCGTCAGTTTTTTGAATACCCTTTCAAGTATGTAAGCATGTGAATGAGAAGATTCACCTCAATTTTTTATTTAAAATGCGATCTTCTCTGTTAAATATATGAAGTATATTTCAATACAAAATTAAGCTTGTACAAGTATATTTATGTTATTATGTGTATATAGTATTTTAAATATAATAGTAGCAGCATAGCAAGAGGGCCGAACATGGATCCACCCCATTCCAATGGGGAAGCCTTTGAGACTCCAACTAATAAAGTCATGTGATGTTCTCATCTTACCTTGTCTTAATTTGCTCTATACATAGTTTGAGTTAATAAATATAGGGCCCCACATAAAATTGCTAATTTTGAACTATAGATATAATATTCTTCAACGTCGTAATTAGCTCCATAGATCAATTTCTTTCAAAGCTGGAAAAATTCATAAAACTCCCACGTATTTTCCAAAACCTTCACAAAATCATCGTGTTCTTTATTTTATATATATATATATATATATATATATATATTATAAAATCCCTCGTATTATTCAAAGCTCTACATGACTAAACAACCTCTCTCTTCGTTCTAGCGAAAAGTGCATCAAAATTCTAGCTATAAGAGTTTTTGTTGGAAGGAGAGTGCCGCCAGCCCTCGAAAACACATGGGTGATGAATATTTTGAAAAAGACTGAGAAATTTGATGCAAACTTTCAATAACACAAAGGAGTTCTATGCATCTTGTTGGGAGCAAAAACGACAATATTTAACGTCCATTAAATATTTGTGTTAATGGTATTTGGTGCAGGATTTCATAAATGGGGGAGTTATAAGCTAAAAACATGATATACGGGGGTTGAGTGCAAGTTTCGAAAAAGACAAAGGGGTTTATGCATTTTCCCTGCGAAGTAACATATAAGTTGATGCCACATTCATTCGTGAACATGTAAATTTGTAAATTGTAATGCATAAATGGTAATTACCGAAAATTGGAAATTGTTTAAAACCCTAAAAATTATTAAAAACCAAAGAACCAAGGAATCTTTTCTAAATTGTATACATGTCTTTAATTAACAATTGATATGTAAAGTAAGGGCATTTTTTTTTTCTTGTAACGCTCAGATTCATTATTATCTATATATAAGTAGTATTAGTATGATATGAAATGTTAATAACGCAATCAACTTGCATTTATTTTATACTAATGAAGTGATTGTGGCTAGCTTCCACTTGTCATTCATATGTAAGTCATTAGAGCAACAAAAGATGTTCCTGCTTATAAATTTGGTTACATTTGATTGTGCGACTGTTACTTGGGATTCTCCCACCTAATATTTCTAATGCTACAGTAATATTTGCTACCATAAGTAATCAATTGGTCAATCATTTTGCAGTACCAACTGTTGCAAAAGCTGCTTATTTACAGTTTAATTATTATAATATTTTACTATATATTAGTGGTTGTGCTTGTTGTCAAACTTGTTGATTTTTCATCTTCGCCCCACGTGAAATATGTTACCTAATATATACATACTCCATGTCTAGAAGAATATTACGCATTTCAAACTGGGAAATGGCATAAAATGGAAACCAAAATAGAGAAAATCTGAATATTTATTCCATACACACATATTAACGTATATATATCTATGCTGATCAAATGTCCAATTGTCTAATCTCGGATGGTGATAGCAGTAGGCTGATTATTCCTACATAATTTGTTTGAAGGTCGTTTTCAGCTCCAAATCAAGTTGATTTTAACATTTTATATAAAATATCCGTAAATATTTTGTATTAGTAATTTGAATTATTCAGCACCATAAGACTTTCAGATTGTTGCATACTATTACTTCATAGTTTTTATTAGTAAGATACTTTAATTGAATTAGCTGCATATTTTCAAACTAAATTACAAAAAACAATCAAAAAAATCGGACATAGAAATGAAAGCGAGAGAAAAGACATATGAAGTGTGTGGCACTTGGTAGAGTGGAATAGATGATCAGAGAGCAGTGGAATTAAAATGGACAAATGCAAGGGCATCACGACAAAAAGATACAGCTTCATAGAGTAATCAAAAACAGTACTTTGGGACGTAGGCCCTCTCTTTCTTTCTTTACATATATATGGCTCATATCATTTTCACTACCATTTAAAAATTCTGTAGCACCTAAAATAAAAGTTTGTTACATTCATTAGATAAAAATGTTTGTTAAGGAGAGATGGAAATTACTTTAGCCTGATTTTCAAGATGTTACAAGTGTTTGAAGGAGAGTATTATGTGTTATATTAACCGATAAAATACAGAAGATAAATACAAGCAACGCGTGAAACAGATAATAACTAAAATATTCATAACATAACATTATAACATATACATATTTATTTATGATTTTTTCGTTTTTTTGTGTGAGTGTTTTGAATTTAGTGAAATGCAGAAGAAGAGGATGGGATGGGGAAAGAGGTGTTGTCCTTGGGCACGATGCATGTTGGTGGGTTAGGTAGCAAACCCTGCCCCTTGGCTCGGACCCATCACTAGATTCCTGCCCCCATCGATCTCTTCCAATTTACTACAATTTCACATATATGTATGTATACGTGGTTTTAGCCTCTCCAGTTAAAAATTTCTGAAATTTTTATTTTGTTTTCTTCGAAGTTTTCCAAATTTAGGGATAACAAGTGTAATGATGTTTATGTACAATTGTAGATGATGAAGATCAAGATTATATTTTAGGCACTCCACTAGTACTACGATGGATCAATAGTTCAAGTCATCTATATAAGTGTGCATATGTGCGAAAGTAAAATATACGTAGAACTAACAGCTAATTCGTAAGGTCGACCTAGTTGGTTAAAAATGTTGAATATACCATTTTCTTTTGTCTCAAATTTAATTTCCAAATTGAGAGATTGGTAATATGTCTAGTTGTTTACAAATTACCGCGTGTATTGGGATATCCAACCTAGTTTTCTGCAAATAAAAAGCAAATAGAAGGAAATGTATAAGGCACACCACATATAAGATATTCAAGGACCTTTACTATTTAACGAATGAAAAGGGCAGAATTTCAACTTCGAATATAAACATGTGACAATCATAAAATTAAGAGGTGATCTACCCAATTGATCATGATCTTGTTAACAAGTTATGTTTGAGTGTCTTTATTTGCACGATTAACATATAATAACCTTTATTTTCTCATTAACCCCAAGTAACCTTTGTCGAGAAATTAAACCAGAACCTTGAATTTATTGTAAGCTCTTAATTTATCCCATTGATTATATGAAGAACAGCCAAGTGTCAAATTTAAAAAAGAAAATGGTTTTTTTAAGAGCCATTATTTGTATAGGATCTAAACTATAGCCTTATTAGTTATATTATATATTTAGACTCTATACATATATAATAAGATATATCTATAAATGCATAGGCTTTTTTCCTTGTAGTCACCCACTTCCTTTTAAAAGCCATATAATATGTACCCATTTCCCCTCCTTTAGCAAAAGAATCAAACTACACGAAATTCTCTGCCTGTCCTGTTTACAAAAAATTCAGTGACAACTGTCCACATTGAAAAGAAAAAAAAAAATTTGCTGCCCACTTCACACTAAAAAAATTGCAATCTTTTCTCTTTAAAAATTTTATTATTTTTGAAGTTTGTTACTACTCTTTTTCCTATTTATCTAACTTTAACAAAAGTTGTAATAAAAGTAAAATGCATATGTATAAAGAAACAGCTCCCCACAATTGAAAACAGACATCTCTCATTCACTCCCCACACACACACAAATGAAAATAAATCTCTCTATCTTTGAGAGTTTGATAAGATACATAAAATTATCCTCACCACATTAATGAATACACATCATCATATCCCACATTATATTTTTCTCTTTTGATATAAACTAAGGGGAACTTCATAAGTTCATAACAGGGGGCCTGTATCAATACATACTCTTGTTCTCACTTTTTTGATATATTGTCACACACACACCAAAAAAAAAAAGTTAGCAAAAATTATGAAGATTGGATCAGCATATGATGATGAGTCAATGAATTAGGTCATGACTTGTGAAATGGCCTTCTTCCACTCCAATTTCATGCTGCAAACTACTCATGATCAAGATGATCAAAATCAACCCTCTACTTCTCTTGCTCCAATTTGTACTCCACAAGACTTTCATGGTACTACTACTATTTTTTCGTCGCGTTTTTTTTTTTTTCAATTTCTCGGTATTCTTTTATTTTTATGTACCAAGTGTACATAACTTTCACCACTTTTGACCATATATTCATGAATCTTGATATGTTTTCATTTCAACTTTTACAAAAGAGAAAAATGCAAAAGCCAATGAAAACCACCTTTCACACTTTAACTTTCTTTCTCAATGATTTAACCATATCCCATTATTCAATAACAAGATCCCATTAATTAAAAAAAGCTATCTTTTTCTAATTTTTATTTATTTTTCGTGTGACATTGTAGGAGTGGCCTCACTACTAGGGAAGAGATCGTCGATGGCGTTTTCGACTGGTCTCGACGTTTGCGAGGAGATGAACAACCACAACGAGGACGAGTTATCCGACGACGGATCGCAAATGGGGGAGAAGAAGAGAAGATTGAACATGGAGCAAGTGAAGACTTTGGAGAAGAATTTCGAGCTGGGGAACAAGCTCGAGCCCGAGAGGAAAATGCAGCTGGCCCGAGCTCTTGGGCTTCAGCCCAGACAGATTGCTATTTGGTTCCAAAACAGGCGGGCCCGATGGAAGACAAAGCAGTTGGAGAAAGATTATGAGCTTCTCAAAAGACAGTTTGAAGCTGTTAAGGCAGAAAATGATGCTCTTCAGGCACAGAACCAAAAACTACAAGCTGAGGTTTGTAATTAAAATTGAAAAGTATTTACATATTTGGTAAAATGGTAGTGATTATGTCGAAATTATGACACGTAAGAGGGATGTTGGTTAAGTCCTGTTGTAATCTGATCCTGGTAGATTATGTAATATGTCAAGGATAGACGAGTTATATTACGTCATGAAATACGAGTTTGATCATAACAATCTATAATACTCCACTAAACATCGCGACACTGCATGATATAAATAGCTCTCTCATGTGCAATTGTACTATAACTTATCGAAAATAGTGCAAAAATCTTGACTTGGTGGCACCATCAGACACACTAAGTAAATAAATCTCTGTGTCTTTTATTGTTGTCCGTTTATGATTTTCTATCATCGTATTGCAGCGTAACAGACTCTCAGAATCAAATGGCCCTTCAAACATGTTTTGAAATTTGTGCAAGTTCATATTTTCTTGTACTCATTGTTTGATCCCACAAAGATTTTTCGGTTAATGTTGAAATTGGTTTTGCAGATGTTGGCACTGAAGACTAGGGAGCCAACTGAATCAATAAATCTGAACAAAGAGACAGAGGGCTCATGCAGCAACAGAAGTGAGAATAGTTCTGAAATCAAGCTGGACATTTCAAGAACACCAGCAATTGACAGCCCATTGTCCATTCACCAGGCCAGGCCTTTGTTCACATCTTCAGTAATCAGGCCTAATGCACCACAGCAATTGTTTCAGACTTCGTCGAGGCCCGAGATTCAGGGCCCGAAAATGGACCAAAATGTTAAGGAAGAAAGCTTGTGCAACATGTTTTGTGGCATGGATGATCAGACTGGATTTTGGCCATGGCTAGAGCAACAACAGTTCAATTAAAATCGGGAAAATCGAACGCGTTCCGATGGTGTTAATTCGAGTACGATTATGTCTGGAGAAGGTGTCAAGATTGATGATGATCACAGTTGGCATAACTTATGAGTTGAGGATGGTTAAGCTTCATGTTTTTTTGATACTTTAGTGTTGGTGTACAAAGTAGTAAGTATCGATCGTCACGGTTGAAGAACTTTAAGGAGGGATAAAATGCTTTATTAATTTCTTTGAGGAAATAAATGAAATGTGGATCATTTCTTGCTATTATCTTGTCTTAAAAATTGTCTATTTAATTAGATTTAAAATTCTTCAGTAATAATATTTTGCTAGTGATTGATTTTTTTCAGCTCTGGCAAGCAGCCTAATAATAAAATGGTCAAATTTTGCCACCTTTTCTTCTTCTTCTTCTGAAAAATACTCACATATATCGAGTCTACCCCTATTTTTTATGGTCACATTTGATTTATATGTTAAAGCTTATGGAAACGATGTCTCGTTTATTTAATATTACTATTTTATAATGATTTGGGAAAATTATAATCACGTTATTCCATTTTTTCGTACCTTATGCTCTTTTATTACTACAATCATGAAAGTTAAGAAGGAAGGTGACGCAACAAATTCTTTCATATAGCCTGATAGAGAGTTACTTGTTTTCATGCTACAAGGTATATTTTCCATCTTCCTCAATAGCCTTCAATCAACCGATGAGAAAAATAGTAAAAAGAATTCAATTATGGAAACTTTTTTGTGAAAGAAAGGGATACAGAATCAAACACGCATCCCAATGAAAGGAAGAGGACAAACAGATGAAAGAGTAGAAAACAAGGAGAGTTGGAAAATGGTCATTCTCGTGAAGGGGACACATATTGGCTAAAGTTTATTTCTTTTTTCTCTTGCTTGTGCTGACAAGTGACAGTGACCCCCTATTCTCAGTATTCTCTGATCTTTTTTGTTAAATAGCACCAACTTACATTCATTAAATAAAATGAAAAATAAAAATAACACCAAGTTACAAGAAATTATTATGAAGTCTAAAGATACTACTTAAGATTGAAAATTCCATCAACCTTCTAATTGTTTGATCAAGACTTTGACATGGGTCAACTTTCCGTGTAAGATGCACAATCAATTGTTACACAGCAATACGGTTACAGAAAGACATAAGACAATCAGAGGACAAGAATTTGTTAATCCAAATTTCAGAAAAACTACATTTTGGAGTACGGCTAAGCTAGGCTCCACACCTTGACATTAGTGCCATAAGTTACAAAGTCTTAAATAAGAGAAGCATTTCAAATTTGTATAATTTATATTATCAAATACTAAGAGTTAACTAAGTATGTCCTCCATATTTTGTATATTGGCTCCAAGCAAGTGGCGAATGAAGCATCACAATCGCTAGCATAGTATTGGCACCTTTAATTGCCCACACTATTAATTTAGTACCTTAAATTATAAGTAGTTGTTATTAAGTACTTAAGTAGTGATCGTAAATACTTATAACAATAAGTTATTGATATTTACATGCATTTGAATATCCATATTACTTGATTATAGTTTTGATTGTTTTAAAATAAACTGAAAACAGAAGGCCAAAATTCTGATTTTGTGGTGCTTCTCGAATAATAAATACAAAAGTTATTATCTTTCTTTATTTATATCAATTAAAATAATCATACCTTAAATAAGTAACTTGTAGAAAATACACAACGAGTTTTCTTACTTTAAGTGGTAATTTAAGACATTTTAAACCATTATTGCCTTTTACTTTTGACACTAAGGTGGTGTTTGCAAATGCTTATAAAATGAGCTTATTGGCTTTTGCAGCCGCAAAAGCACATTTTTAGTGTTTGGAATGCTGACTTTTGCTTTTGCTTGTCTAAAAAAAAGTCAGAAAAAGCACAAGCCGCAAAAGCATGCCCAGGGGTGCTTCCCCAACTGCTTTTGGATTTATGTTATTTTTGAAAGGTCTTTAAATAGAAAAGTTACTCCTCATTAATTTTTGCAAACACCTAATTAATGATATAAGTAGCTTTTTAAAAAGATTTGCAAACACTCCCGACTTTTTATTAAAAGTCACTTAAAGTGACTTTAAGCAAAAGTAGTGAACAAGCTCCTTTTATAAGCATTTGCAAACACCACCTAAAACAATGTAAGAAAGAAATTATTTTAAGCTTTGGCAAACACTAGTATTTTAATATGCTTGTAACTGTTCGGCACATAAGGTATTTAAATGCAAAAATGATGTAAACAGAGTGAAAGTTAAACAAAAAAAAAGAAAGGAAAAGAAGACTTTAGATCAAGAAAGCTTATAGTATATCAGCATCAAATTATAGTCTTTCTTTTTTTTCTGAATCTACGTCAGATTGATACTAGATCCTACAGTGTTAATTAATTTTGAACACCTGTCACAAACGTTATAAAGTTACTTCATCCATTTTAAAATTAATTCGAGCTATCCATAATATTATCAACTATATTATATAGTTGATAATATATAGTGTAAGAACAAAACATGCATGGAAGTTAATATTCAGCCAGAGAATATTTGCAGATTAAATAATATGGAACAGCAAATAATAATGAAGAAAGAAGGAAGATCAATCTGGGATCATGTGCCAAAGTTATATAAAATGGGCTGGAAGCATTTGGCTTTTGATGACAGTTTCAGATGCAATCCTTCAAATTAATGTTTAATCAGATTAAATTAACAGTTCTTTGATGAAACAATTAAGGTTCCTTGAGGTGGCCACATGCATCGTCTGTGATCATATCTTAAACAATCAGGCTTTAAGAAGTCTAATTGTTTATTAAGAAAGTATGTACTCATATATGTTAAGAAAATGTTTATTTGTGATTTGTAAAGAGAATTATGAAGTGGTCAATTTTACTTAATTAAGGAATACTTCAGTTTATTAACCTTTCTATGCTCAGTCATATTAGGGAAACAATGAACAATATTTACATGTTGCATAATGTTGGAGGTAATTTGCAGGCTGTACGTTATAGAAAATGGACCTACCAATATTTTTGCAGATATTGTCAACGAATGTATAATATCATCCAAATAGGAAATAAGTACTTGATCGAATAAGATCACATGCACTTGGAAGTTATAAACAAGTACGATTTTATTTGAATTGTGGGAGGTCCAGAAAAAATTTCAGAATCTTTTTTATAAGCCTTACGACCTAATTAAGAAGGAAAAAAAAAACAAATTTGCTCGTAAAATCTAATCTCATGCTATTTTCATTTTAAAATTCTAGCTAGTCTAGCTCCTATTAAAGCTTAGGTATTTTTTTTTTTTTTTTTTTTGATCAAATGAAAGCTTAGGTATCAATTTCACAATTCCTACACTAGAAAATCATATAGTCTCCACTTATCGTGATCAAAATGAAATGACCAATGAGTAATAGGTATCAATATAGTGGTTAAAAATACTAAGAAAAAAAAGTCCGACGCAGGTTATGGCTTCTATGTCTATGGCCAACACGAAGAGGCATGTGGTGAGCATAATATAAATATTTGGTATATACTAAGCTACTTACTTTAAAATTGCGGCAGTTATGATACGAGTTAATGTCAACGTATCTAGATTTATTATTATTTTTCCGGGAATCAAGTAGTGGTACGTAAGTGTAACGCTTGGTTTTTGATTAAATTTTGTGGGAGATTCTGGGAAAATAATATAAGAAGTATAGAGCTAAAAAGGTGTGATTCTTCGAAGTTGCTTCTAAAGTACATATAATGATATAATGCATTTTATTAAAGCAACCAACGTGGTTCCGAGTAATTGTTGTCGCTATTCGTTTTAATTTGGACAAAAATTCTATATGTTATGTAGTGTTCATACACATATAGGTCTAACGTAACTAAGGAAGGTAGGCATCAAAAATGATTTATGATGATCTGAAGAAATTCGTGTATTTCTTGTTTGTTATTTTGCTTTCAGTTTATTTTATAATTGTAAGCATAGAGGTTTACTATATTTTTTTTTTTTAAAAAAAAACTTACAATCTGTTACTCTGCCATTCATAAGAAACTAATTATTTTGAAGAATCATTTATTGTTGGGGAAAAAAAAATTTTAAGTCCAAGTGCCTCATATTAAAAAAAAAATGAGTAAAGTGAGTGGTTTATTAGTGGAATATGCCTATAAATCTAATGCCTTAAGGTTTTGGATAAAAATGTGATACCAAGCACACTTATTTGTTTTCTCACTTTAAGCTCATAAATTAATATCTCTCTAGTTGCTGGTTCTTCCCGTCGTAACATTTGTATATGTATACAAATATAGTTTACTGATTATTATTGTGGCCTCATTCCCTTGTTTCTGTATCACAAAAATTCTTGGATCTAGATATGCGAAAGTCTGCGTTGCCTTTGTTGTACCACTTGCATGCTTATAATACTTTGTATAAATTAGCAACTTGATTGTGATATTTTGTATTACTAGCAACTAGCAACTCGTTTGTGATTCTTCTTTTATGTACCAACTTGTTTGCAACTTTGTATCGTTATCAACTTGTTTATGATTTTTGCTTTCATACATTCCAAGGAATAACAAACTGTAGCATACTGGACTGAAGTCTGCCCAAAGCGTTTAAACTCTACCCATTTGGTTTCGCCCAACATATAAACGATAGTTCGTCAGATGCCATTATAACATATTATGCTTTTATGACTTTATTAATTAGACGAGACATACATTTCCTCTAAGAAGTGTATTTAAAATTTAATCAAGCACACTAAATTCTTATTTTACCTATTATATATTTTTCTCTTACCGGCTAATCATTTTCTCTGATGAAAACTGAAATCAATCTAAACATTTTCACCAATTTTAAACCCTCGAAAAGACCTAAATCATGATTCATGGGCCAGGTCAGTCTAATCACAAGACTTAGTATCGGACCCTTCGTATTGGGCTTGTGTTTTTAACTTCATTGAGCATTGTGGACTAAGTGTTGAATTACAAACATAATGAGGACTCGGTTGTTCAACTATTGTTGGGGACAAATATATAAGATTCTAAGGATGCGTTATGTCCGGTGGTTCTATTAGTTCTTTCGCATTGCAAATTTGCACGAAAAGATTTCAGTATCGAAATTTTTGCATAGATGAGCTTTGATCTATTGCAGACTCCACAATTCAACCATACAATTACTAATACATCAAAGATAAAAACGTTGCAAACCACTCTAGGCAAACATCTAAGACATGTGAGCTAACAACAAGCAGACTTCATCAAAATTTACCAATGCCCGGAATATGTTCGTGTGACAGTATGACAAGTTTTCTAAGTAAATCGGCTAATGCATTTAGGTTCGTGTAGCAAAAGGGCCATGGACGGTGCTGAAGCTTGAAAGTATAGTTTGTATCTCCCAGTAACGTCCAAAAGAGTGTCCAATAGATATCCATGGTTGCGTTCTACCTAAACATATACATTGAATTGGAGTTAATGAAGAGATGTATAGTATGGAGAGCCTTGGCGATGGTGAGCCCATCATGGAGTGCCACAAATTGAACTTGACTATGATTTGACTCCGTTGAAGTAAGTTTCCAAAAAAAAATTCTTACTTGTCTCGAAATATACTATCTATATTTGTTGAATTTGAGTTACCGTTGGACGAAGCATTTGTAATGAGTTAGATGACTCGAGTAGTATACGTGTTTTGCAGATGGTATGTTCATAACGGGGTATTAGTTTTACAAGTAGGGAAACATTTTTTTTTAAATGACTAGATAAACAAAATTTAACTTTTTATATGGAATGACTGAAACACTGGACTATTCATATTAGACATACATAATTTATTGTTGACGATGTGAAACGCTATTCAAAAATCTAATTTATTCGTGGCATTTCATGTGCTTTTAATTTATCATAATCGTGTGTTAGCCTAGTGGCCACGTACTCAACTTTGCTAAGGTTCTACTTCGAGTGTCTTCAATGATACGATTGAACTTTTAGAAAAATAAAATAAAATCAGATCATTATTTGATAATTTATATTTTAATCAAATAACTTACCCATAATTCTACTAAAAAAAATTCAAATATGTGTCATTTTGCCATTTTTTTTTTTCTTATTTTGAATCAAATATGTGAGGATGTGAATCTTTCTCATAAATTCCACCCAACCATTGGCTACAAAACTCGCCACGTCAACTTCATTTACCCACTCAAAACACCCCAAAAAACAAAATCCTCATCAACCAATTTTATCCAAAACACACACACCTAAAAACCATGTCCACGTCCACAACCTCCGCCACCTCCCTACGCTTCACCACCACCACCCCCTCCCCCCACCACCCCACCTACACAATCCCCAAACTACCCTTCCCAAAACCCACCACCTCCCGCCCAACCACCAAGCTCCACGTGTCCTCCTCCAAACCCCTCTCCACCACCACCAAAAAGGATCAAGAAACAATCTTTTTCGACGGCGGGGCCCACTACGGCGACCTACTGGCAAATCTACTCCTGGGTTTTACTCTGGTGTGGCTGCCGCTCACGTTAGCCGCTGTACTACGGGGCTTTTATTTGAGGTACAGGTTCACCAATCTTCGGGTCACCGTTATATCGGGCCTGACGGGCCAGGACAGGAGCGACTTCTCGTACGGTGTAGTAAAAGATGTGCAGGTTGTGCCGAGGTTTATTGGGGAGTGGGGTGACGTCATCATAACCTTGAGAGATGGGACAAAGGTGGATTTGAGGAGTGTGCCTAAGTTTAGGGAGATTGCCAAGTATTGTTTGGATTTGGCTAAGGTTGAGAAGAATGGTGGTGGTGGTGTTTTGAAAGAAAGTGGTGCTAAAGGGTTTTGAGGGATTTGATTAGTTTAAGATTTTATTTAAGTTAAAAGGTTGTGTAAATTTTGTGTATGAATATCTGATTTTGTTGTGGTGACAATCTGAGATTTTTGTGGTTGTTTGAGTATAATTGGAGGATCATATGTTTGAGTTTTATGTGAATATATACTTTTGTGTTGTTTAATTGGTTCGTTCTTCGCTTTGTGGGAGCTTGAAGGAATTGGTTCGATAAATTAGAGTTTCGGTGTATGTTTTGGTGTGTTAGATATTACAAGTGTTCTGTAATTTTTTGGGAGCTTTTTGACATGTTTCACAAACGTTATATAACTTGTGGTTGTAATGAAATTAAGAAATACTTATAAGTTCCGTTTTGACGGAGTTAAAAACAAAAATTGAAACGTTTCGATAATTTTCGAGTAATTAAATAGAAATTTTGGTCACTGACTGGATCGCCAGCCGTTGATTTTCAAATATATCATACTCTAAAAAATGGGAAAGTTTACAAAACTTAAAGAAAGAATGAAGTGATCTCTAGTAGGTGCAGTTTATGTGTTATTTTTGTTGCACTACATGAGATTATGTTGTTACTTAGTTTTTTGATAATCATCTCTCATAATTCTGACCTACGAACCTCGGTCAAAATTAACCAGATCATGAAGGTCACAAGTAATAAAGCCACAACGAACGTTGGTCAACTAAGAGGATCGAAGAACAACATGGGTTGTCGCGGAGTTTATGATGCAATTCATATGACTCTAGGGTAAATGCCATTAAGGTGGTGTTTGCAAACTCTTCTAAAAAAGTAGAAGCTCATAATTTAAGCAAAAGTTGTAAATTATTTATAAGTCATAAGTTGAGGGGTGTTTTCAAAAAAATCTAAAAGCTCACCATAAGTTGGAGGTGTTTGGAAAAAAATCTATAAGTTCAAAAAAAGTTATACTGTAATTAATTAAAATTAACTACCACAAGCTAGAAGCTAGGAAATAGCAACTTCTAGATTATGGTTATTTTCAGCTTAAAAAAAGTGATTGTAGAATTTGAGCTTCTCAACCAAACACCCTAGAAGTGCTTAAATGAGATTAAAAGCAGATTGTAGCTTTTTTTAAGAGTTTGCAAACATCACCTAAGAGGTGTCAGAACTTAGGAGTCAGTATTGTCTTCTACTATCGTTATGGCAAGCATAATAGTCGATGCCAGAGCTTAGGAGTCAGTAAAAAGTGATTGTAGAATTTGAGCTTCTCAACCAAACACCCTAGAAGTGCTTAAATGAGATTAAAAGCAGATTGTAGCTTTTTTTAAGAGTTTGCAAACATCACCTAAGAGGTGTCAGAACTTAGGAGTCAAATTGTCTTCTACTATCGTTATGGCAAGCATAATAGTCGATGCCAGAGCTTAGGAGTCAGTAATTTGGTTCATATAGATTGAAGGATTGAAGAATTCATTAACAAAGATATTTGAAAGGCTCTTTATTCATAATCTATTTGCATAACTAGGTGTTGGTACATGAATAAATACATTCGATAGTAAAGTTTCTACGCAGACAATGCGAAGACATTTTGTTGAGATTGGTTCGGACCTATGTCTGAGCAGATTTCAATAGGTATTTTTGTAATGATATTAATTGTAAGACACACTTTTTGTACTTAGACTAAAGTTAAGTGGTGCAGAATTTGTACTCTATCAAAGAGCGTAAGTTAAAGAGCTTCTAATTATTTCAAAATTCTGGCTCATATTGTGGGATGAATTTCTTTCTAGAATACAAAGAGTTGGTTGGCTCATACTGTAGCACGATTTTGTTTCTAGACAAGCATTAGATGGAGCATGATTTTCTTTCTGCTGAGTTAGTTGGATCCTTAAAAAATCTGGCCCAGGCTTGTACTCTTGTGAACTCTTTTTGTTTGGTCTGGTGGGCTCAAAGCCTCAAATCAAGAATGCTTTGATAAGGCTGTTCCATTAGCAATGAAATGGACCAGTTTAAAGATTATAAAGTGAGGTGATTGGCTGGTCGATTCACCCAAACTTTCTTGACTAATCTATGGATTACACTTCATTTCTTTATTTTTTTTCTTTAACAAATAGTTTTTTCAGAGTAAAAGCTACAAGGAATTTCAGAGAACAACATGGTGTTTGTTCTTCTGTAACTGGCTATCATTTCTTTATTGGAATATGTTAAAAATTTAATTGCCTACATTCAATCCAAAGTTTAGAAATACCCCACTATTCTTTAATTTCTTAGGCCAGGCCAGTTGATGATATTATAACTTGCAGGCGCCTTAAAGAAATAACAGTGAACGCCTTATGGGGTACAATAAGATGTGATTAGGAAAAAGACATAATTACTTATCATTTTAAATTGTTATATTGTGACTTAAAAACGGAATTTATCCTGTCCCATTAAACAACAAAAGAACATTGAAATAAATGTCCATTTCAAATGTTATTAATATGAGAGTAAAGACAAGCGGACTTAGACTTTTTTAGGTGAGTCAACTAGTGAACAAATGATAATGTAGTAAATTTAAACAAAACATTGCTAAAGGTATAGACTAGTACTGAACTGATTGTGGCAATCTTGGTGAGAACGACGTAGAGAAACACCTAAGCTAAGGTAATGAATTCAACTCATGATCTTTGTGATGGCACAAACATAAGCAACTCGTATTCTGGAACAACTAGTGGGTCAACTGCAATCATCCTCTAAACGTTTAACCTGTTTTGCAATGTTTTCCTAACGCTTGTGAAAATGTGCGCATTGCTTTATGATGCCAGTCTAATAAATAAAAAGATAGACAAGAGTCAAAAATAAATAGTTAATCAAGGACCCAGGAGGCAAATCACACATTTTTCTAAACGTTAGGGGACAAGTCATTTTTTTCAAACATTCAGGGGGACATTGCCAATTTAGTCGGGCATTAATAGGGTGATCGCTAATGACCCTAATATATTTATTAATTCTTGTTGAGATTTTTATTTTTCTACCGAAGCTAAGATATGACATTTTGATAAAACATACTTTGTTCTTCTCGTAATTTAAAAAAATGTATTTTAGAAAAAATTATTTATCGAAGCAATTAAGTCACTTATAGAACATAATGGTATTTAATAATATAGTTTCACCCATCTTAGTTTAAATTATTGCCCCGTCCAAGTTTAAGAGACTATGACCGGTATGCCGATTTACTACATAATATTAATTCTTAGACGCGATGCAACCATAAAACAACTTTTGATTTGTGCTTATATGAACAAAGATAATCAAACAATTAATTAAATAAACTGATTATCATAACAAGAATCTCACTCGTGACAATTAGAGGGGCCAAAAAGAAATATGAATGGAGGCATTGGATTCCCATAATTAATAATCTCTTTTTACGATCAAGAGCGTACTTTGCAGAAAAGAGAAAAGTCGAAAGTAAGGTGAAGTGAAATGAAAAATCTACACTCCTTATGACCTTAAAAGGTAACTCAAATGTCACAAAGAAGGGGTGCCCACACGAATATAAGAATCCCAAGCACACAAAACCTACTACGTACATTCACATAAAGCTAAATTAAGATTGCACAAAATTTATTCACATTTCTCATTCCCCACGTGGGGTCTTAATTTCCTTTCACTTTGTTTCTTCAAATGTGGGATTAGGTTTTGTTTTTACAACGATGCATCGCATGCATACACCGAATAAATTGGCAAAAAGAAAAAAGGGAACATATACACAAAATATAAATATGAGTAAAATAATTGAGACTGCGCCTTAGATTGGTATCAGGATTTCTTTGACTTTTTCAATCAATCTAAAAATTGTGTTTTGAATTAAATTTGTAGTTCTAAATCCCCATCTATGTATGCATATTTGTATTAGCAAGATTTATACCCGTCGAGGTCTAGCCTAACCACACAAACCCGACAAGTGTTTAATAATTAAGAAGCTACTCGTTGTGATATATCATATCTTGCATACTACACTTGTTAGTCTCTTGCATCGCCATTTGTCAAATTGCTACTTACTAAATTGATATGTGATCTCCAAATTAACCTAAGTCTCTCCAGCTTGACATAAAGGACATGCAAACTCGAATGTTGGTAGTCTTCAACACAAAGAGACCTTGCGTGCTTGTAGGTGCATAGTTCTGAGGCTTGCAAGCACACAAACATGCAGAAACAGAGTCCTACTATGGGTCTCTTGACATGGGTCAGGCCAACCTATAGTTCATAAAGCTCCTATATTTAACCTATTTCTGAGTTTGCTTTTTCTTTATAAGCTAGAGCTTTGTCTCTAAATTTTATTGTCTAAGTTCTTAAATACCTAATTAAGTATGTGAATGCCTATGTCGGGACCACCAACTAGTCTCACATATCTTGTATGAATGTAGGTCACCTCGAACCAAGTCGAGAATTTTTCCTCATAACACCACTGAAACAATTCTTGATCTCATATAGCGCATCTGAGTTGCGTACAGATATATTCAACTCACAACACAATGTAATAGAAAACTGACTCACTAATGTTTGACTATTTACAGAGACACCCCTTAAGGTTGGAAAAGTAAGCAATATGCCTCTTAGTATTTTCCATTTTTGTAAGACTTCATGGATGCATCTGTAATACTCATATTATATGGAAGATTTATGATGTTAGACAAAACTTTAGGATATTTAGATGTGACTATATCCTACGCACTACCTATATATACAAATCATGCTACTTAATGGAGACAAAGGATAAGTAATGCATGTTTTGATAGGATAGAGTAGAGAAAAGAGTTGTACTCTTGTCTATTGTTATATATATTTGCTATCAACATACTTTATTAGCTTGTAGGGTAAAATACCCTTCACTTTCCTATCTTCATCATTATTTTGCTCGATATTTCTTTAAGGTCCAACTTAATATAGTGTAAAGGGAGAGAAGGAGCGTAACCTAGATTTTTGATAGGTCCCTTTTGGAATGGAAAAAGTGTTATTGCACTTTCGTAGTTTGGTGCTTGACAAGGTAATGCACAAACAACCAAAAACTTAATCACGCACTGATTATAGAATTAGGCAAGACTGCCTTTCTTTTTCAGAAAGTGTGTTTTGCCTAGTAAAGTTATCGGCCTAGATCAAATTCGTGTGCTCGATTAGATTAGATATATATATTTTGTTTTCTAATATGTAGCCGTCTTCAACTAAGGAAACTTAGTTGTTGTTCTGTATATATATATATATATATATATATATATATATATATACTTTTATACCTCAAGGAAAGACTTCCTAAAAAAAAAAGAAAAGCTAAACTAAAATTTAATAGTAAATTCTCCTATATTAAGCTTGCAAGTTTTCACATATGAAGGAAAAAAATGTCAAATACCCCACGCAATTGTAAGGAAGTAGCTCGTTATCCCTCTCAATGAATTCATCATGTATTTAACTTATATAGATGGAAATACCATAACATGGAAAAGAAACCGACTAAATAAGTAAGGGTATGTATCGTATCGGAGTATCCCTTATACTCCTCTTTTATTTAATAATTTTTTTCTCTAATAAAAAAAAAAGTAAGTAAGGGTACGTATATAGCTGCGCGCCTTGATACTAAAAACAGTCGCATCAAAGTAATCGGATGATGTATACTACTCGATAAAAGAAAGTATTTTGTTACTTAATTAGAAAGAAATAATGAGGAGAAATTGCAACTTTTCTCTCATAACATGCAATTAATTTACTTTCTACCATATCATGTATTAAACTATTCACGTGTATATATAGATTACCGATCTACATTGTGATTAAAGATTCTGTGTCATGTCTTTTTCGAATTGTTTCTGTTAACTCATAGTAATCTTCAACTGGTACTTATAAATTGCATAAGACCTGGTTTATAGTATTTAGTCTTTCTTTCAAATATATTACATATATACGACACGTACCCTTTTAATTGCTTTAATTTAAAGATAGTAATGTTTGATTCCATTTTGAAATTTATAGATATTTAAATTAGAAAATGAGTAAAAGTTAAACTTTTCCAAGTTACTTATACTTTCTTGTTCATATTTTTATCTCCCACCTTTAACTTCCTTCTTTCCGTTACTTTTGGTCTCTATCAGCTCACTTTCTTACTTTGAAATTCTAGATGACAAAGTGAATGCATAAAAGAAGAAGGAAAATGAATTGCTTAGCATGTACAAGATAAGAAGAGAGGCGCCTAGAGGCAAATCACCTTTTTAAAACGAATGAAAAAAATATATGTGTGTGTATGTATGATAAATTATGAAAGTTCGTCATCCTAAAGACATATATAATATAAATACGGCTGCTTTTTCGGTTTTAATCAAATCGATAATGAAAAAGATCCAAAGTCAAAATTATTGACTTCTACACTCGCATAAATCATTTCTCCCCTTACTCTAGGGTCCAGGAAGAGAAGCTTTTGAGAAACTAGGGGATCAAAACATTACTTAACACTTGTCATTAACAACAAAAGATCAATTAGAGCCTAAAGTTTGTCCTTAAGCACTGAAATCTTACAATAATAATTTCTAATGCAAGGTTTATCATGACCTCATTAAATAATTACAGTTCAATTTGTTATAATTACGGATATCCTATGTTCTTGATATGGTTTCTAACAAAGGCCCACGTTTTTTAATCCCCCAATAGTAGGGACACTTGGCACACTCGTGATTGTGGAACGGACGCTCTAATTGACATGATTATTTTCAATTAACATAAAGAAGAAAATTTAATATTAGCTTCAAGCCCCACTTCGCACATCAATCTCTTTCGGAAATTGGACCTCACCAAGCTCCACTTTCACATTCCTTTGTTCCACACAATGATGGATGTACCTTATGCTTAACAAATGGGACATCCAAATACATTTCATTTGCATGTTTAAGGTTTGTAAGATCATTAAATTGCCAAGTGCATTCGGCTCATTTTACTAACAATAAGATGATAGCAATTTATAGCGAAAAGTAAAAAAAGCATAGAGATTAGTTGACACATGCAGTTCTCCAGGAAGACTACGTCTAGAGGAATCGCAAAACCAAGAATTTTCATGATTTTTGATGTGTCGGACTAAAGTTATACATAAGTTGGTCATTTACATAATTACATTAGATGTGCAACTTTAGTTAAATTTTACGTTGATTCTCTACAATACTCTAAAAAGATTTGGGTTGGGCGGAACCTGTGAGTTGGATCATAACTGTCGTGTACAGTACTTCAAGACTTTACAATTCAGTACTCATTATATTCACATGCGAGCATGTACACATACTTGGTATTGAGCAATTAGAGACATTATATTCTTGAAGTGAAGAATGAAGTATATTCAAGAACTATGATATGGGGAGAATGGACTATATGATTACAATGAATTTTTTTGTGGGAGGTGGGGGAACTGCCGGGCAGTCACATTAATTTTTTTCGTTATTAATATACCTAAGTATTGAACCAAATGATAGCATATATATAGCTCTCTTTTATTGTTTGCCCTACCATTATTTGATACATTTTCTCTCAGCTTTTCTTTTTGTTATTAGTCAGTATGAGAGGCTCCTCGAATGATTATCATTCAAATGATATTAAGTTTCATGATGCATTTCCAATCGGTCTCTTGCTTTCTATCGTTTGTTAATCTTTTAATTAGCGCCAATCGCAATTAGAAAGTCTATCAAATTAACAAAATGTCAATTCCGTCTACATGACATCTCTTGTCTTTCACCTTCAAATTAAGTGATCAACCATAAATAACTGCGTTCAAACTCATTATGTGGTCGTTCGGCTAGGATAATGAGTGCTTTGAACAAAAAAAACACTAACCTTAAGAGGGTAATTTTGCAGAATCTTTGAACTATATATAAAAAGTTATCAAGTGATGATTAGTTAGCAACGCACGGAACTGAATCCGCGAATATGGGATTTTTGGCATATATAGCGCAAAATCAATGAGAAAGAGAGGGGGAAGATGACAAATTTAAAAGATATAAAGATAATAACGTAACACGATAGCTAATATATAAGTATAGCATTTAGTGTCACATGAGATATAATAAAGTAGATTTTTTTACCAGATCAACTTTGAAAAGTTGGGAGATAAGTGGGAGAAAAGAACAAAAGTTTTACATAGGGTTCCATAAGAAGTTAAATTTCATGTGAGTGCATGCATATGATCAAAATTTTTATGCTCACATACATATTTTTAGTTTCAAGTTTGAAGGCTGCCTTTAATTTGTGGGACAAACCACACCGACCTTTCACTCTTCGTCCACCACTAAATCTCACACTATTCTCCTTTGTGCTTACTCAGATTCCCTCTTTCAAAAGTGTAGCATATTTGTGCATTCCAACTTTACATATTATTAATAAATAATAGTTCTCGATTGTACTTTACATGCATGCATACATACATATGTAGATGTATATATCTAACTTATTATCAAATTGCCGTCTTGTTTAAAAACTGAAGCTTGTAGAGAGAATTAACATTTTATTTATTTATACTTATTTCCATCATGCTCTCTCATGTTTGGCTGTAATTTTTTTGCTACATTTGAGACGTACATTTTTTGATAAGTATGTGACACTAGCTTTCGGACCCAATATTATTTTCTCGAGAGGTAGTTATGGAGCTACCCCAGTATTATTCTTAATTGTCAAATAATCCCTATGTTATATTATCAGAAAAATCCCCTTGTGAAATTTGAAAGTAACCAATAATAAACCATCTGCCATTATATTTTGATTTGACTTACATATATTGTTAACTAACAATCTTTATGCGTAAAATATTATATCAAAACATATATTTATTCAAATAAATATTATAAACTTTCTATAATTTTTGAGAGATTTTTTGAATGATTTTAAAATATAAAAGAATTAAATAAGTGTCTTCTGGGGGGAGGGGGGGGGGTGGTGGTGGTTAATTTTTAGATTTCACAAGGGAAATTTGCCGATAAAAACAACATGTAGGGTTATTTGCCAATTAAGAATAACACATAGGTAGTTTTTGCAATTACCTCATTTTCTAAGCATGATGACTTTATATCATATTGAATTGTCATTTCATCTAAAACCTCAACTTTTTGGAGATAATTGAAATTTATTAATTCATAATATTCCGAATGGAACTTACAACAATTCATTCGACCTTTTTGTTTGGTTTGATTGAATGAGGAAATGTCCTCTATTTGGCGGGAGATATTGCTATCAAGAAAGAGACGAATGAGACGGCCATATTGCAATTCTTTTGGCACATAGCCATAGCCATGGCTCCCACCCATTACAATTGATAACATTGTCATTTCATTTTCAGTCCACGTGGCATTTTATGAAATAGAAACTGCTCGAAGTATCTCTTAGACCTACAGTGTCGAAAGATTTATATGGGGTCTCAGTTCATCATGTTGATTAATTTTTTGTAACTATATTAAATACAATCGAAATGTGATTATGAGTCTACTTGGTATTGCAAAAGGAGATGTTTTACCTAACTTAGAGAGAAGTACTATATATCTCATATGTTACATACAATTGGTCCATCAACTTATTTATTCAATTTCAAGAAATTGGAGTTTCTATTGATTTGGCAGAATGCACCTTATGATTAATTTATCTCTTTTCAACAGATCTAGGCGCAAATTTGTTGTTGCAGATCAGCAAAAATATAATTTGAATACTTGATACATGAACAATGTATTAGTGCACCTCACCTCATTTACGAAAAGTTGTAACGTGCATTGGTTACATGATGAATTGATGCATCCCATTAAGTTATTGCATAACTATGATGAAATGGTGCATCACATTCAGTTATTGCATGATTGGAGGATTGCGCGTTGGAAAGTTCATGTTCTATAACTTAAAAATATCTACAATCTTAATCTTTAATTGTGTGTGTATTGATAACTTTTCCTCATTTTAGACAGAGATCATTGCTCGATTTTGTAGTCAGAAATTTCACAATTTATTCAAATCTAGTAGGGAAAATATATAGTAAATTTGTGATCACAAAGTTTATATGTTTTGATTATCAAACATCGAACAATTTTCTTCTAACTTTATCTTTAAATTTCAAAAAACCAAAATATAAATATTGTTTGCAGTAGCAAATTGGAAGCGGGTTGTACATGTGCAATAGATATATATGTGTTATGAAGTACTATTTTTCTAGCTTTTACTTGTTGATATTTGAAACTTCGATACTTTATCGGCCGGCTATAGGGGACACCCCAAGGCCAAAATATTAATTAAATTCTGGTTTTGAATTAAATGCATAAGTTGGAGCTTCGATAGAGACATATGTAGCTTAGGGTTGGGTTGCTTTTCCTTTTTCTTTGTTTATATAAACATCATTTTATGGGGTTGATATCTGACAAATTTAATAATAAGTGTTGGCTAGGGGTGATTCATTTGAAAAAAGGTCTTCGAGTATTTATCTTTAGTATTTTTCCTTTTTACTTATTTGATAAATTAATGTTATGCAATTGAACTCTAGCGTTAATTAGATGAAATATTTACAAATCTCTCGTCTCCTAAGTAGATTTATTGAGTTGAATTAAGTACTTATTTATTATAAAATTCTAATAATCTATTTCTCCTAATCAAGTCAAATAGAGAGTTGCGCCTCGCGAATGGAATAGAATCAGATTTTTAGTTTATGTGCTAGTTATTAAGCTGACAATATTTTTTTTAAACTCTGTTTCCCGTTTTAATTTATCCTCTTCTGCTTTTCCCTTTTTGGTCATTTTCCTATTTTCTTATCCTTATATATTGCTCTCTATTTTTTGTTGCTATAACGCTCTATATTCCTAGGTACGGCGCGGTAACAATTTCTTTTAACTGGTTTTTCAAAAAATTATAACCATATACGTTAATATAAACTATGGTAAACACAAAAAATAAAGTTAAAAATTAATTTGTGAAGCATTAATTTGAGCTAAAAGCAATAAAATGTGTAAGAGTCTTTTAGCTTTTAGAGTTGTTGGAGAGCTTCCTTGCTTAGTCTATGTGTCAAGCACAAGAAACGAACGATAGCTCCTTGCTCGTATTCATTCACACTCCATACCATAGGATCTGAACTCTTGCTCTGCCTAAAGTCGGAGACAGGAGATTACCCAATGATTTCCTCAATCAATGCTGATGTTAGAGTTCCATGTCTCTTTAATGGGAAGCTAAGGCTACGAGACGGCGGCTATCGCCCCTTAAAAGTCTATGAAAGGATCTATGATATCCCTGCTGTGTGTTCAGAGCTGACAGCGTAGATACTGTGGGGCAGCTGGCAAGTAAGGGATAGAGGATGGATTTGTCCAGGGTGTGTAAACTTACAACTATATTCAGCTACATGTGCGGGTGTGAAAGGCAGGCTAGCCACCTCGGTCATTCTTCTATGAAATCTCGATTCTATCAATCATTCCATTTCAGAAGAAAATCCCCCCTGAATAAGTAAGGCCCCGTGATTCCCCAAACCAGCTCCTGGCCTTACCCGGCGAAACCGGCCGGGGGTCTTCGGCATGGGCGGAGAGAGCATCTGAAGGGGTGCTTCACCAAAGGTGATCACACACCGACCCGGGCAATCACTAGCTACAATCGATGGAATTTTGATTGAACCTATTCAGGCGGCCGGCCGCCTGAAGCCCCACCCGCCTTTTCTATATAGCCTAGCCGCATAACCATAACAAGTTTTCTCTAATGCCATGCCAAACCAAGACCTTTCCTTGGAAATTTAAGCAGGTTTCACATAATTTAAAAGAATATTATATATATATATATATATATATATATATATATATATATATATATATATATATATATATATATATATATATATATATATATAAATATAAATATTAAGTTCCGTAAGTTACACCTTTTGTATGTCATAGATTAATGCCACACTTCATTCACCTATACAGTTCAACAAATGACATGATCAAGGTTTTGGAACAAAAAAGAAATTCTATACTAAAATGATGTGCTAATCATGGATCACAATTTTCATACTTGTCCTTGAAATTATCAAAACGTTTCCATTTTTCATTTCGCCGAAACGAAACCTAGAAGTAGTTTTTAATTTCATTACACCCATAACTTTTATGAAATTTTCAAAACATATTGAAAAGTTTCTAATATTTAAGAAAACAAAACATACATTGAAATAGAAACTTTGATCAATTCTGTTAATCTCTACACTTACCGATATAATTTTGCATATATATATATATATATATATATATATATATATATATATATATATATATATATATATATATATATATATATATATATATATAAAGTACAGATTCAAATTTATCTCTCTATTTACCCATTAATATGTACATTCAGTTCTCACCATAAACTATCTACACGTATATAATTAATTCAATGATGATTCATATACTCAAAAGTTATTTTGTTCGTAGAGTATATGTAGGATCCTTTGAACTCATGATGATAAATTCTCTTCATTTAAAATTACGGGGGTATATCTTTATTCTTCTAGATGCGTTTCCAACAACTTTTCTAATTGTCTATTTCCATTTTCTTTTGGAGCTAATTATAAGTTTGAGGGTTCCTTGATTTCCCTTCCCCGTGCATTTTTCCACTGTCAAATACTTTGGTGGAAGTCAACTATAACGTTGTAACTAAACATTAATTACTCGCATTTATTGTATACTTAGAAATCGATTTGAATAAGAAAATGACATATATTTGAATCATTTTGACATAATTATATCTTTGATAGATTTAAGCCACGTTGCTAAATTTGGTTGGATACTTCCTGAAATTAAGACAGACAACAGTCCTTTCGGTTGAATAATCCAAATGAACAAAAAATCAACGATATTTGAGGGGCAAGATCACAGTATGAAAAGTAATAAATTTAAAGAGCTATAAATATTCTTCTATCCTTTCGAATATCTGGTTCAGATTTCGGTTGAATTTATTATGCCACTTTTTTATGTTTACAGTTTAATCAAAGCAATACACTTCTCCGGTTTTTTTTTTTTTTTAAAAAATATTTTTCTTAATTGTGAGTAGAGACCGACTTTATCCCTCATAAATTCTCTCTAGTTGTCAATAATGCCTATATCAACTTCTGTTTAGCAATCACTTAAATACGGAAGTCCACAATTAGTGGGCAAAAGTACAGAAATACTTGACTTTTAAAGACATTCTCCCTTCAAAATAAGAAATGAAATAAAAGTAAACATAGAAAGTTATTAATTAGAAATCCGATTTTTTAAATTAAAATATAGTCCGTCAGAACCAGGCTGGCCAGTGACCCAAAAAACTGGAAGATCACAGCAATCCCCTTATCATTCTTTGCATCACGTGCTTTGCACTCTTCATCACTCAAAAGCTTACAGGTTTGAATTGAAACTCACATTCCCATATATTCTAAATCACTCTCATCACATTGTGTACACAGACTACAATACGCCCAAAAAAAGAAAATGAAAATTAAACATTAGATTACCTACAAAAAATCTTATACCCCAAATTGGTGCGTCAATCTCTATACCACCGCAGTAATATATATGTTGAATAAAGATTTGACTCCTTATTTCATTAATCATTCACGCACCAATACACGCATTAAGATTTCATGACGAGTTATGTAAATGTATTATAAATTCAACAATAACACGTAGAGTGGTGCACAATTTGACATAAAAGAATCAAAACAATAGATTAAATAGATATCACTATACTCAACTATTTGATCAAATCAACGAGTCTTTTTATATCTTTCTTTTCAAAATTAACGGTCAATTTAATTAAATATATTTGGTACACACATTACATCACATTGATACTATACATTAGCCAAAGAGAGAAACACCAACAAAAAGATAACAATTAATTAGGCCACTAGCCGTACCTATAATAAATCTACCAAGACTACCCCAAAAAATTTGAAAAAAAAAATCCCAACTTTATGTGAGTTGGGAGATAACGTAACAGTTGAGTCACGAAGATTGTCCAGTTCTTCTTGCAATATTCAAAAACTTAGGCACAAACAATAATCATAAAACGCACCATTTTTATTACTACATGTGGAGTAGCAGCAAAATCAAATAGTAGTGTTATAATAGTTGATGTAAGAAAAACACGCACATAGCGACAGTGAGCGTGGGTTGTGGGGTTATTCTAAGCTCCCATCATTCACTACACTCTCGTGGATTTCAGCGTTATTTTATTAAGGTATAATTATACAAACACACCCCGAAGTATGGGCTAACTACAGAGACACTCCCTCATGTTTAGAGAATCACACAAACACCCCAAAGTGATTAAATTTCGTTGAGAATTTGTTAAATTTTACTGAATGTAAATTTACGTCTCTCATTTATCTTGCATAATAAATGAAAACCAAACCAAAATTGCTCAAGAAAATAGAAAATAATTAGTCTCATAAAAAATAAAATAAACATAAAAAACTATTTGTATTTTCGGAAGATTCTATAAATTATTCTTCACATCATTTTCGGCGTTACGTGCTAACACCATAAGCTTGTCTGCTCGATAAAAAAGAACACCACAAATGATGTTAGTTTAATGAATGCATATTATAGGTGGTGTGTGCAATTTCTCAAACACGGGGAAGTGCCACGGTAGTTAGTCCATACCTCATTGGGTGTTTGTGTAATTCTTCCTTTTGTTAAATTTAATTTTTTTTTTCTCTATAATAATTTTTATTTTTTCAAACTTTCCCTTCATACCCGCGCTCAAAAGCAAGATACCGTTGATTATAATCACACATCACCAATTTTTTCCTCCTAGTGATAGAGAGAGAGAGAGAGAGAGAGAGAGAGAGAGACCAAGAAAGCAACCCATATCTTTATGAACCCATAAAAAAACAATCCCATGTTTTATTTTTTCATTTATTTTTCACATACATACACTTCAATTGCAAGCCCCCTTTTTCAAATCTCGAGGTGGGTCTTAAGGTATATTTAACCTCATATCCGTTTCTTCTTACAATTCACATTGAAAAAAAAAATGAAATAGAGTAATTTTGATTAAGAGGGTTGATTTCAATTTTGTGTTTAGAAGTGTTAAAAAGATCCAATTTTTTTGTTGGGTTTTGCTGTTCTGTTACTAAACAGTTTGTGTAAAGAGAAAAGGGGTTAAAAGACTTGATCTTTTTTGAAGGGTATTATTGTTCTGTTTTTGTACCTTTTGTTGTTATATTAAAAAAGAATCTGCCTTTGAGCATGCAAGAGGGGAGTGAAGTTAATAAGTTAGAGAGAATATGAAGAACAAGGTGATGATCAATAGTGATGCTAATAAAGGTGAAGTGCCAAAGGTGAAGGAGAGGCATATTGTTTCTTGGTCTCAAGAGGTGGGATTTTGTAATTTAGTTTGTTTGTTTTTGAATTGAGTTTGTGTATTGGATTGTGTTGACTTATTTAATCTGATGAGGATATGGATTGTTTTTGGTTCACAGGAGGATGATATTCTAAGGGAGCAAATTCGAGTACATGGGACTGAAAAGTAAAATCTTGATTCATTTGTGTTATTTGAGTTTCAGCTGATGTTTTGTATTTGATCACTGGGTGTGTATGGTTTGATTTTGTTTTTTGGGATAATGGATAAGTGAGAGCTATTTGCCTTTTTTGTGTGTAATAGTTGGACAATTATTGCATCGAATTTCAAGGATAAGACGACGAGGCAATGTCGAAGAAGGTTGGTGGACGGTCTAATTGATTGTTACAGGCATCTTTGGATTTTGCCTCTTGTTGCAGCTTTTCAGTTAATCTTATTTGATTTGAATATGCTGTCATACAGATGGTATACTTATTTGAATTCTGATTTCAAGAAAGGAGGATGGTCACCTGAAGAAGATATGCTCTTATGTGAGGTAAAACATTTATGTTCGATTTTATTTTGTTATCGACACTCTTCAAACCACGCAAAAACGTGTTTTTAAGTATAGTCTCTTCAGGAAAACATAGCATCTCTAGCTGATCTCTTCTTCTCCGCTTTTATTGTGGATTTTCTTGATGGGGTTTTGTTCGAATCGTTTTTATTTTACCTTTATATCTTTATTGATGTCTGTATAATAGCTGCAACTTTTTATATATGAGAAGTTATTTCTTAAAGGTTGTTGGGTGTTGCTATTATTTCTACAGGGCACAAGTCTGAGAAATTCAAAGTTCTTTATGGTGTTGAACTCACTCTAATCGCGGTCACTTGTGCAGGCACAAAAGATATTTGGAAACAGATGGACTGAGATTGCAAAGGTGGTTTCGGGCAGGTAATTACTTTGAAACACAAAGATATATTCTCCCAAGCTTTTGCGCTTATTTGTTAATGTGGAAAGTCATAGTTACAAAACATATCTCTCGTCTCCCAGAACTGATAATGCTGTGAAGAATCGGTTCACCACTCTGTGCAAGAAAAGAGCGAAGCATGAAGCCTTGTCAAAAGAAAATGGCTCTACTTCTTACATCAACTTAAACAACAAAAGAGTCATATTCCCAAATGTGCTCAATACAGATGGAGGATCTGAAAATGCCGCTCCTCTTAAGAAGCTACGGTACTTACTATTCCCTTCACTATTTTAGACAACATTACTGGAATCCGTAGTTCCATAAACAAACATTAATTGGTGATATAGGACCTATATCTCAAACACCAGAGAAGAAAAAATTGCTGGCGAAAGTGGAGTTGCAGATCATCTGCTTAGACCTCCATTTGCAGTACTTGCTCAAAACATCAGTATTAGTGAAGTTGACCGTCTCACCTGCTCGCATGTTAGCCACGTAAAGGAGCCATCCAGTGATGGAGGTAAGTTCGAGAGACCTATTACTGTTTTAGGTTGGTTGTGAACTTAAAGTTACATTCAAAAAAACTAACTGCTTATTAACAAAACTGTTGAGTTTGCTCAAGTTCAAACAGAAAGTTGATATATTTCTTGCTTCATATTCATGCAGCTGAAAATAAGAAAACCCAAGGAATGTTTCTTAAGAAGGATGATCCAAAGGTACTTGCATTGATGCAACAAGCAGAACTGCTTAGTTCCCTTGCAATGAAAGTTAACTCAGAGAAGACGGACCAAAGTCTTGAAAGTGCATGGACGGTGAGTAGATAATTGTTGATCTCTTTAGTTCTTGTTGTACGATGTTGCGCTGGATACAGTCCCACTGTTGAAATGACTCCTAAGACGCCCAACCATCAGTGGCAATTGGTGCCATTTCTCTGTATTCCATCAGGAGATTCAATACTGAAATATCAAATATTTGTCCAGATTCCATTAGTGTCTAAGCAATGTAATCTGCAAACTAAAAAGATTAAAAGAATAACAGATTTATGGTTCTTCTAGGATGACCTCACATCTTCTTTTTAGTCCACCCAACATGTTTTTATGAAAGCGAGTACTTTTACTGCGATACTCTAAGGTTGTGAGATAAACATGGTCCAGGTCCTTCAAGATTATCTGAAACAAAATAAAGAAGGTGACCTGCTCTCGTCCAGAAATCCTTGTACTGAATTTCAACTCGAGAACTTCAATGAACTGTTAGAGGATTTAAGAAGCAGTAATGGAAGCAGTAATACATCTTGGAGGTAACTTAGACACTGGACTGTGTTTGATTTGAGTCTTTGTCTGCCTCCGCAGTATCTAACTGATAGTTGTGCAGGGAGCCTGATCTATACGAGCTATCCCCATCCAGCTCTGACTATAGTACAGGATCGACCCTGCTTCCAGGTGATAAATCAGAAGAGTGCCAAGCTGAAATCTGCTTGCCACTTGAGGAATCTGGACAAGAATTGCAGCCAGATCAATTAGCTGCTAGCACAAATGGAGGTATAAAGTGTAATTTCTTAACAGGAAGATCTAATAGCTACTATCTTAAATTCAGAAATATTATTAGTTGTTTCAAGCTGATCATAGTTCCATATTGATGCAGCAGTAAACATGTTAACATGCAATAATGACGTAAAGGCTACTAATGGAGCACCTTCTAACACAGAATTCAGTTCCCCGCTTCACGTGACTCCTTTGTTCAGATCATTGGCAGCAGCAATTCCAAGCCCACATTTTTCAGAAAGTGTAAGAATTCTAAGCTTTCTCAATGATACTTTGAAAAGACGAAAAAAAGCAGCTTAATTTTGATGGTAGTGAAAGCCAAAAATATCATAGCTTTTGTATCAATCTATCTGCATAAGACTTGATTTCATGATTATATGGCCTGTTTGGTGACAATGGCGTGTGTTAAAATTTTACATTCTAACCAGCAAATTTGCATTTTAAGACTTCAACACGAGGATGGCTCCAAAGCTTGTTTTGGATTACTCTGCATGGAAAGGAAAATAATGGAACTGCACGTTGCCTTTTGATTTGGCGGAATAGCATATGAGAAAAGCTCCATTGTCTAGTCCAGGTTATGCAGAAAAATGAAAAGATAAAAACTGCAACCTTAGAAGATTAGCACATGTCGAATGAGCTATCTTGCTGTTATGAAATTGGTTGATGAGTTGTTATGCATTGATTGGCTGCTGTTATGAAATTGGTTGATGAGTTGTTATGCATTGATTGGCGAATATGTTTTTTTTTTTTTTTTTTTTTTTTTACATCGGCTTCTTAATTAGGCAGGGTGTTTCATGTCAAATGATTATTTTGCTTAGGAAATTCGCTAGTTAATCTTGAAAAAATAACTTGATGAGGAGAAATTTAATTTTGATAGCAGAGTGTTGGTGATACCTGACAGTATTGTGTTGAGATTCATATAATGTAAATGATGAGCCTGTAGATATATCAAGCAGAAGAGGTGATACCATTCTAGAGCAGTACACAGAGTGAAGTCGAACTACAAGTTCTGCGAGATAACTGGATCATTGAATAGTTCGCATAAACTCTTAAATATACACTATCAGGATTAATTGAGCTAACTCAAGAAATATATGGTAAACAGTTTCATTGAGATCTATCTGTCATATTATTCATTCTTGTATTATAGTTTCGAAATATTCCCTACTTGTACCTGTTGATGAGGTGACATATCTGTTGCTCAGTAGTTGATGGTTCATGCACTATTCGAATCTGTTAACAAAAAGTCAATGCTACCAGCTTCTTCATGAGATCAAAACATGTAGTAACTTAGGATGAGACTCAATTCACCTTTGCATAAACCAAGCATTAATGTGCTATTCCATATCTATGTATGTTTATTTTCGCATAGTTTCTTACAGGGGTATGACTATTTGTCTGAGATCCAAAATGGAGATTGCCAGTGTTTGTGTTATAGCTGGCGATTTGTGAGTTAAAATCATCTTCCTTGTTTACTAACCATTTTTACCCTACATTCTGCAGGAAAAACATTTCTTGATGAAAACTCTAGGAATGGAATCAGCTTCCCCAATCCCAATGACCAACACTTCCCAACCTCCACCCTGCAAGAGGTCCCTCCTCCATTGTCTATGACCAATCTCACTTATCGACCCTACATATTATTTGCATGCGGAGTTTAGAATCACCACAACTAGCTATCTGGAGTTGTCGTGAAACCTAGAGCCGTTTGATTTATCTTTTCGGAGTTTCTTTTGTCTTGGATTGCAGCCATCTCGACCTGCGTTTTTTCAAAATAGGCCTGCGGATATCTGCTTTTCGATCTAGAATGCTAAGGAGCACTCTAGTTTTTCCTCTGGAGATCGATCTCTATGATCTGCATCCAGGAGATCTGGATTTTTTTTGCTACTCACATTGGTTCGTGTGTGTTCTTATGGTGTGTCATTCTTTTGTTTGTCTCATTTAGGAACTTGGATATGGGTATCCTCTGTTCCTAAAAGTTTTTGGCTACATAAGCCTCATGTACAGATAGAAAATACACTAGATATTCTTACTCGTTAAGTGTAACTATACAATGGCACCTCGCCAAGATTACCTTTTAGACATTAAAATAGGAGACGGAAAGAAGAAAAAAAAAAAAAGAGTCGGAGAGTGAGAGAGAGCAAAAAAGGATCAATTTGGGATCTATTTTTGCTATGTTTTAGTGTGCAGAATACTTATTGGAGTGGAGAATGTAATAGATTTACTGGTGTGCAGACTTTTATTTTCATCTTTTCTTGTCTATTACTTGCCTTACATAAACACACACACACACACCATTCTTGATCATTTACCGAAATGCATATATTATACAAAAATAAAAGCCTAAACTGAACATCGAAACGTGCAGCTTAAATGCAATGTTAATTGAATTTGAAGTACTTACATGAGATGAGCAGTGTTCCATGCATTCTCTGGCTTTCATCTCTGTATGTTACAGACCCTTGTGAGATGTGAAATCTGTGGAGGTGTTGATTTGGTGGGGAAGAAGAGGGGTCTGCTATTTAACTTAGTCAGAGGTGTATGGTGGAAGACAAGTGTGATCATCACCAAAGCAAAAGCTATTAGTAAAACAAGAGAGGGAAACCTCTACAAAATAAAGTTTGCTTTTTTCACTGCTTCAAGATTTTGCTTTTGAATTTACATAAAGATTCAGACTGATCTTGAATCTCCAGTCTCCACATGTTCAACCCTGAGGAGAAACTAGTAAATTCACACTTTCCTGTGCCAAAAACTGTCCCTACCATTTGGGGACCTCAATACTCTAAAACCAACTTTAACTAAGTGGGTAAGATTATTGCTGCTGGTCCACCCCATTAAAACTTCTAACACATGGTACAAAAAGAATTCAACATTTGAACTTCAATTCTGATATGAAGAACATATGATGATGCTCATAAAGCAAGTGAAAATTCTGCAAAAAGAAATGTGCATTACTGCATTGCTTCATTTCTGGACTGTGAAAATTTGTGATACATTGTCCTGCTCAACTGCAAAACTATCGACCCCAAACGAGTAGAAAATAAAAATACAAAAAGAACTCTCTCCTGTCAATGATCATAACTATGGAACGAGAAAGCATAAGAGCTTAGCAGAAGCAGCAGGTACACAAAGCAAATAAAATCTCTGTAGTACCAATGCCGCAAAACAACCGCGAGTGAACCGGCCTTGCACGAATCGCACTCTAAGCAATACCCTCTACCGATGAGATCCCATCTCAGGCAGTCTGGGTCATCTGAGGCAATCCCGCCAACGGGTATCGCCCATACCGTTCTGCTTGTCTTCAGATAACCACAGGTGGGGGGAGGTTTGCAGCAACCCACCTGGAAATTACATTAAAGCAACACAGAATATGAATAACCGATGAGAATGTTGATTAAGATATTGATTATACGTTTAAACATTAAAAACATGTATTTTAATGTTACGTGTTTCCACAAATTTTGTTGCAATGACATTATACAGTTTGGTGCGATACATTTTCAGAAATTTGGCGGAATTATTACCTTAATTGGATGCTCCCATCGATCCGCTGTATAAAGATGTTTCCTGCACATATTTCTATGATCCATGCATTTCCTGAAAATGGCCATTTGTTCATCATTCACGACGTGTGCCTTCAGCCATGTTGAATAACTTTGCAGGTTAAAAGTCTTTGAATTCTCTTTTCCGGCTTCGCCATTAATTGTTCCAAAGGCCAAAAGCCCTGTCAAGCCAAGGGTTGCCACTAAAAACAGGCATATCAACGACAGATAAATCCCCTGAAGAACCTTGCTGTGCCATTTTGCGATGACCAATCCGACCAACGACATGACCAATGTCCATATTCCCCTTGCTAATTCGTATATCGGATAGGGATCTTCACATGTTGAATGGCCTAACACTACGGAATTTGAAGCATCGACTATGATGACTATGGAGTATATGAGTCCGAAGCAGTTGAGGACGCCAAATGCACTCACATCACAATTCATTTTTTAGGTGTTTTCGTTCCTGTCTTGTTTTACATTAAGAATAGGCTGACTATCATTGTTATTGAAAGAGATAGATGAGAGAATTGCACAGGAAGATTTGCAGATTCTCCCTCTTGGTGTTTCATAATAGAACGTGTTTTAGTAAGGTTTGCGTGAAAAATAATTATGTTTGGATACAAATGAGAGATTGCAGTAATGAAATTGTGGGAACGCATGAAATTGGACGTGTATGATGAAATTAATTTTGGTTCATCAGTTTATGGAGGATGGAAAACATTTCCTTGACCACACATTTTGTTTTATTTATTATTTGGACATTGGACCTTCAAAATTCAAATACTAGAAACAACAACCTCGTGTCAAACAAGCCTAACTATATATCATTTTCTGGAATCGATTTTGCTTTATACAGTACCCCCCCCCCCCCCCCCCCCATCGACATATAAAGGTAAATAATGGCCATGTTGGTATCCGGATCAACCCGACTCCGGCTCAGACTCGATAGAAAATCTAAAAACACCCCACATCAGCTTACTATATTCAACTTGAGTGGAACGGACCACAGTTTATCACCAAAGTAATAAACCAAAGTGCCTGCGTCTAGAGGCCAAACAAAAGAATCATAAGTTCCTCAGGGAGATTTCTTCATTTTAGATTATCCTTCAAATAAGTTCAAGAAAGGAAGTATGGCATAAAAAAAGGGAATGTCTTTACAATAAAAGCTGGCAAACCATAGCTACATTACATTAAAGATGCATGAGTAAATATAGCAAGAACCTAACACGATGTCGTACCAAAACTTTCCATTCACTGCGTATAATAATCTATTCAAGTACATTTCTCCTATACTGTTCAATATAACCACTAGCCATTATGGTTACATCAGAAATACAAAAAAAAAAAAAGAACACTATATTTAATTAATATCAGTGATCCAAACTGCTTATGTGGACTTTTTTTTCTTCTGTACCCGCCGCAGCTTGTTCCATTTTAGGTAAATCTGGTATGACAATCCGGAGAAGACCATAACTACGCTTGCCCATTGCTTCTGTGACAGTGGATTTCCACTAAGCACGGAAGACACCACAATGCTTACAAATTTCCGAGTCGTGGTTATGGTAGTGTTAGTCAAGGAACCGAATCTACTGATGGTTAAGAATATAAAATTCTGGCCCACTGCACCGCAGAGACAGTAGAGAAAAATGTCCCAAGCGGCTTCTGGATGCTGCCTGCAGAATCGAACGGCATCATATCCCATGGCACTTGGCCAGCCAAACATGAATAACATGTTGTAAATGGAACCCCAGATGTTCATTCCCAGCATTATATTCCATGCACTTGTTTTTGGGTACCTGATAGCACAAAGAAACGTGCCATTAACAACCACTGAAAGTAATGGGAAGTAAAAGAACAGAAATGCTCAATATGAAAATCATAACTTTGATGAATTACAAATTTAGTCTGTAAATTGTTCTTTCGTGGTTATAATGGGTGTTAAGGGGCTCAAAATGGTAAAAGAAGTGTCAAAGGCCCTTTCAAATTTTTATCCTGCGGGACTTGAACTGCTTTCATACACTAGTGGAAACAGCATCAAGTATGCTCGACCCAAAATTTCTTCAAAGACAACAGCAATCATGACATATTTACAAATTCCGACCTCAAAATTCTTACATGCCGTTAACAAGAAAGATAAAAAAATTAAGGGCCAATGATTTATTGTTACCTGGTTGTAATTGAATCCTGAGTTGCATTGGTGAATCCATCAAAAGCAAGGTTCAGAAAACAAAGCCCATATCCAATTGGAGCATTTGGGTGTGCGAGCTTGCTTATTGTCTTCGAGCTAGTCTGAAGAAGAAAAGTAACACAAGTGACAAAGATTACTTTCAGAAGCACATGGCACAATTGTTTGTCTAAACAAGTACACGTCTCATTAAGCACATTATTCTGACAATAAAAATGCAAACAAAGTACAATAGCATCTATTTTTCGTGACCCAGAATCAGCCTACAGCAAAACCACATTGGGACTATCAATTTAGCGTAATGGGGAGGTTTCAAGATACCAAACACATGAACTCAGGGCAGGGAGAATAGAATCCCCATCCGCTGTGTATAAGATTCTCCCACGTAACCAACAGATAGGACCCCTGAGGCGTAGCATTCACAAAGATCATATAGGATCCACAATTTTGTGAAACAATTTCCTCACACGGATTGTAACATGGCTTTACAATTCCGGATTAGGTGTACTTAAGAATTGAATGCTTGATAGATCTAGAATCAAAATGGACAACAATATGCTCTAATGGACATGTCTCTAATTTAATTTGCCATGTCTCTAATTTAATTTGCCACCGGATCTCACATGTTTACATAAATTTCTTATGACAAATAATAATGAGCATCCCTTTAACTAACAACAATGACATTTAATGATCTCCTAAACTGGAATTAAAATGGTTGCGGACAAAGGTATTGGCTGGTTTTTTGGAAGGTTAATACTTCAGACTGTTAGATAGGAGAACACAACAAAAGCAGAGAAAGACGACCACACTCTCACCTTTGAAAGAGCAAAAAATGATACGCCACCCGCAACGAGCAATGTGCAAAGATACTCCGGTAGGGTATACCGAATTCCATAGACAAGTGCACCCATCAACATCACTGCACCAGGAACTCGTCAATTAAGATGATGGCAACAAAAGCCATTGAAATTTGTTTCTTAGTACACTAACATAAGCAGGAACATGCTGATAACACGTTAGCCCTAACGTAACATTAAGATTATGATGGGAGAATGGTACCTAGTTGAGGCTAGATATGTTTATGTAAGTAAAAGCAACATGAAAGTTCTGATTAGCAAAACTAAAGAAAACTTTCACCATAAGCAAAGGCAACAAATTTCATCAGTTTGTCTCTACAGAAATAAATGAGAACTTTTCATTGCAACCACCATTTGTGTTAATTTAAGACAGTACCCCTCTATCTCTATCCACATGTCATAGGCATGGTTAAAAAGACGTTAAGTTAATTATGCTTGAATTCACATTGCAGGTACAGATTTGATCATTCAACTAAACAACATTGTACATAAACAACTCACCAGGAATCATTTTTGAGGATTTTGCCAGCACCTGCACATTAAAGCTAGAATTAGTCCATAAAACCATACAACCCAAACTCATGTGTCGTATGTCCAAGACATAGAATAATTCAGAAACAAAGTTATCTTGGCAAACAGACGTGGAAAATTTAATGAACAGCTGCCTTTTCATCTTTTGTCAGTATTTTTACTTTAAGACAAAAAAACACATATTTCGGATATACGATCTTTGAATCAGAACAATGAAGTCTATTGTAGAACAAATTTTCCATCATATATCTCCACACATTGTTGGTATTTTTAACTAGCTCCCAAATAAGATTTCAGGCTGTATCTTGAAGTACTTATATTGCTCGGGTATCTAACATTAATCCATCACCAGGAAGTGGCAAAACATAATTAACGCAAGAACAAGCTTAGCAGCTTATTTATCAGGTGGACATAATATAGTACCAATTGCCAATCTAAATAAATTTAGGCAAGAATACCAATCAAAATAACTGTTAATATCTATTATCATGAAGCTCTAGACTGCTTACAAACACTATGCGCACAAGAAAATAAAAGAAGGCAAGAACAAACAAATGTTGAACATGCCTGAGCAGGGTAGCTAATGTATTTCAACGCTTCAATCCCCATAGCTGGTCCAATCGTGTTTGTAATACCAGCACTCCAGTAACTCCACCACGGAGCACCGCCATTGCCACCGTCGGACCAAATCTTAATCACTACACGCAAAAGCTCATATCATCGGTACACGAATGGATACACGAAAACTTATTAGATTAAGAAACAAAAGCATTGTTACGAACATGAAAGCCTCGTTAACTTACTTATATACGACCACACCAAACACACCACACTCTGCGCTAAGTTCAAAAACGCCAAATGCTCAAACCTCTCCTGATTAGCACCAAATCTCTTCGTGGACCTAAATCATAAAACACACAGACAAAAAATCACTCAACATCAACAAAAAAGTCAACATTTTCATACTATCAATTCATTTAATTGCTCATAAATTAGTTTCTCGATTAAACATTAAACACAATACATCGCACACCTACAGAATCAACGCACATTACGACAAATTACAGCTTAAAGCTCAAATACATCGACAATCACAACAACATTTGCTCAATTAAACAAAAAAATGTAAAAAATTGAAATGAAAAAAAAAATAGTTTACACAGTCTCTTGAAGAACGCCTTGATAGATATACGCCGCCCAAATACCGGTGACACAGAATGCTAGCAGCAAAACGCGGCGGAGTCCTGGTCCATGAGACTCCATTGTTACACCAGATTTGCACCGGAACCACCAGATCGCGGCCCAAAAGTGTTATTTGTTTTTTGTGGGTGGTGAATATGGGGGAAATTTTGATTTTTCAATTCGAGATTGTTCGTTTGGGTTTTTATTCGGAGAGAGGGGGTTTGTAATTGAATTACGTGGATTTCCACGTGGAGGGATGTGAGTGGTTAGACTGAGTTTGGGGAAGGAGCTGATTGGTTGGAAGGACGCGGACTGTTTATTTGACTGGCGTATGTACGTATGTATGACAAACTGGTTAGGTCCGGTGCGGGAAATATTATTTCACAAGTAAATTTTATTTTTTTGGGGGTGAAATATTTTACATCCTAATTGATTGAGAAAGAAAGGAAAACAAATATCGGGATAGTAACTAATTAACAAAGTAGTCGATGATTCTGATATTAATTTTAGTACGACTTTGACAGAATTTGAACTTATAAGCTAGTTGTTACGACGAAAAAGAACTTGAAGTCGTATAAATTTTACATTCCTACTCTCTTTGTCTTTCGTCTTGATCTCTTCGGTCTTGTTTCTTAGTTCTTGCAACTAATGGAAGGGAGAGGAATGTAGAAGAAGATTGTCAAAAAATGCATACAATTTATTGTTCTAAGAAATATCGAGAAAAATAGTTTGCTTAAATGACGTTTCTAGGATTGAATTTGCGCAAAGACATAGAGACCACTCTTCTAAGTTCGTAAGATACATCGAAGTAAGGTTAGGTATAGTGGCTTTGAAGACAAATCAGATACTTCACCAAGTGTTATTCAAAACGAGGGTGATTCTCATGTTCATTGTAATTGCATGTTTAAATTTATTGAGGTTGTTTAATTTGATCTTATGAGGATTGTATAGGATCACTATCACAAATTTTCCAAAATTCGATCCATATTAATGTATATATCGGGATTGTTAAATTGATTTCGATATGATTCAAACACAAATCTATCCTCTATATTTCTAGTTTTTAAATATATAAGAAATTAGTAAATCAAACTTGTAATTTTAGAGAATAAGAAACACCATAACATGTTTAACATGAGCTCAACCAAAGATATACTGGTGATTTTCCTTTGATTTGCTTAAGTAAGGCTTTGCTTGGACACATGCTGCGTAGTCCTAACTCGTGTGCGTATATTTTGGTAAAAACCGCATATAAAATCGAAATTTTACTATTTTTCAGTGATTTTTGAAAGTCGGAAATAAATTTTGGATTTTCAAAGGAGTGAGCAAAGCTTCTTGAAATTGACCTTTTAAATTGTTTGGATTAAAAGAGTGACCTCATGAGAGTTTGATTTTACACCCCTTTGAGAATACGTAATGAAAGACCAAGACTCAAAGGTGTACCATTGTTCTTAGATTTCTAAAGTTTCCGCCTCTAAATTATGATTTATGACAAAGCTTAGTGTTCGTGGTTTTTATGGCTTGAGACGAAGGAGTTTGAGGGTGAAATAATTTTTCTAATAATCTACACTAGAAGGGGATGAAGTTCAACGAAGAAACTCTTTGCAAAATAGCAATGGTTATGAGTGAGGAATTTCTGCAACTTGTGGTTATACACGAAGACATAGAATTGTGGTTATACATGAAGACGATTGATATGCAACTAGTACAAGTGGTACTACTTTTATTTTCTTGTTAAGTTCAAATTCAAATTTAAAAATATGCCCAAATTTGCAGTTGTCTTTCATAGAGAAGACATTGCAGCATCGCCTAATACTTCCTATGTACGTACAAGTTTTATATGCAACAAAAACGACCCACTGTCATCCAAAACAAGTCAAAACTTTTCCTATACTAACTCCTCCACTCTCTCAACCCACCAAATGAATTTTGCTATGCGTGTAGATATATGCATTGCACGTTTAACAACAACTATAATATATAAGCTTCAAATCAATAATAAATGATTTTGTCTCATCTATTTTCAAGGTGAATAAACGTTAAGTTTTCATTTTTATATATAAATAATTTACTTATTCTTACTTAAATTAGATTATGTTTTCATTAGTAATTCTCTTTATTAAAGTTGATACCTATAAATCTTGATGAGATTATATCTTAACTAAATAAGCGATAGCCTTTACATAATGAGTTGAACTACGTTAATCTTTTGAAAGATGTTTAAAATCTTATCCATCTTAAATTTGTGTAAATTAGACATTACTTCACTATCTATTTCTTTTCTTCTCAACATTTAATTTAAATTCACTTTATATTCTCTACCTTATATATATATATATGTGTAATTTCTGTAAGGGGAGTAATTGTTTTTATTTTATGTATAAAATTAATTTACTTATCCTCACTAATTAGATATAGATATACACATATATAACTTATGTCTTTCATTGAAGTAGTGACAAGAATTTACTGTTTTTCATGTAATTCATTTTTATTTCATCCATGGAAGAAAAACAGTTCAATACACCTTTAATATTCTCAAGTCATGTCTTAAAAGTAATAATGAATTATCATCAGTCTCAAATTATCAATTCACAAGAAAAACTAATTGATGTGATGAAACGCGATCACCGTTTTAGTTTATGTTGAAGCTTGGGTTTCCAACCTCTTTAAGACCTTTAGTTTTTCCCTTCCTTTTTTTTTTTTGATAAGCAAAATTTTATTAAATCAAGCACAAGAGTACAAGAAATACTCTGTGCGAGTTTTTCCCTTCCTATTTTCTAATTTCTGTTGGTTATATAATTTTCAGAATGTTAGCAAATAAATAAACAAGAATGATTTTGAAGTAAACTTGCAACATTTTACATGGAATATATATCCACTCAGTTCTGAAGAGGGCTTTTTGAGTAAAATCCATTGATAGACAACAAAGCCCATCCTGCCTAGAATTTGATCGATAGTAAACAACTTGGGTTAGTATAGATTTTTTTTTTTAACTTGTTTTGGTTGACAATTCGACCGTTTTTGTTGCAAATCAGATCACTATGTGCGTAGAAAATATTATGTAGTGCTGCAATATCTTTTCACTGAGATAGACAACCGCAAACTTGGGCATATTTCTAAACTTGTACAAGTTGTACTACGTTTAATTTCTTTTTCTTTTTCCTTCACTGAACCTTAATAGCACGTATGAACTTGAATTTATCGATTCATTTAACATAATACTATGTTTAAAATTATATCAGTTTTAAATTTGTATGACAAAACGAGCTTCGACATGAAAAGAATTTTTTATATATAAAACGTATGTGGGACGGCATGATGAAACTAGAATGAGAAAAAGAATGAAAAATGAGGATGATGCTCACGTGTGCGCCACTTTGTGTTTAGGGAATATAAACCTAGTCAACGAGTGGTTAGTATGTCTTAAACCGACTCATGTGTGAAAATGGCACTGCGCATGCCAAGAAAGTCGAACCACACACGCTTTAATTACTATTTAATAATTCTTTAGAGATGTATTTATATGCTAATTTAATGACTTTTAGGATATCAATTTGATTCGATTACGTGGGGCAGCAAGCAACAAAAAGAAGCAAACCCATACGAGCTTGTGTTTGTGATGGACTCAAAAAGTTGCTCTAGATTAATGATTTCATGAGGTTTTTAATTTAACCATGGGAAAACCGACTTGAGATGAACTTTGTCTTTATTATAAAAATTATAAAAATGTAATCCGAATCCAGGTACTGTTATCTAAAGTGACCTCAATTTTATCTTTTGGACCAAGTCAAAGCAACTTTTTAGATTCTTTTCACCAACATATTCAATTTCACTTGTTCTTGTTGTTGGGTGTGTTTTCACTGCATTTGCATTACATGCCTTACCTTTATTCTCTTTGACATACATACAGTGTTCAATGTTAAGCTACAACGAAATACAGTTCTAGTATATAAAAGATTTGACGATTCTCTGGGTTGATATTTCATACATTCGAAGAGAATGAATAATCTAAAGCATCAACAAAAACATGCCCAAGGTCTAAAATACGAACCTCGGGCTGGGCTCCAGCCAAAATTGAGTTAAAAAAACGTTCAAATTAAGGTGGTCTCGCGGCGTGTATCCCATATTTGTGGCGTAAGCCTTGGACACGAAAAATGTAATTTCAGGTCGTTAAAGGCGCAAGTCTGGCTGCAGAAGGCAAAATAAAAAGAAGTTTATAATGTCATCTATATCGTAGCTATATATTTCCTATATATATGAAACAAAAAGAATGGATAAATAAACCTCAAATATGGTTTCTGGAGGTTATATGTGCCAATTAATTCTTTGCACCCAAAAGAGCATGACATTCCTAATCAAGTACAAACAGAAATAGTATTTCCATGTAGTCAATAGACTCGATACGATCAAAATTATTTTTTCAGTATTTTACCACAATAACCTAAGGTAAAAAGTCTAAAACATTATGAAACTGACCCCGAGTGGCTGATCAGTATTCTTGTTGACACTCTTAAACGTCAAACTCTCCCCCAAACTAGATTCAATGTCTTTTGAATTTTGGATAGAAGTTTGCATTTTTCAACCAATATGGAGGATAAAACAAATTCAATGACATTAGCACAGCAGCCGCATGATGTAATTAATCTCAATGTCAACTAACAATCTGCCTGAAATTGGGCAAGCTGCAATACTTTTTTATTTGGTAATACGAAATTGTACATTTAATAAAATGCAAACTTAGGTAGCTACACTGAATGAGGATAAGTCAATTATTGTGCAAGTCTAAAACCACGTAAGATGTTTTATTATTAAAGCAACATAAAATCCAACAACTTTTTCTCTTTGCCTTTCGTCAAAAGATTCTTTTTTTTCCATTAAGAAAGTAATATGCGCATTTAAAAGTGCTCCACATTTTTTCTCTTTCTCAAATGCTTGGAGGGGCCAATGAAAGATATGCTAGTCAAATTTTGAGGAAAGTTGTGGCAATTGTGACCCAAATTAGAATCCAGTCATTCGGCCTGAGATTCTTATCATTATCATGTTTAAGGAAAAGGTTGCTACTTGCTGCCTTGGTTCACTCCTTCATTAATTATGTTACTTGATTTGAATGATCGAAATTATCAATTGTTTTTATTAAAAAAAACTATTACGAAAAAGAGATATACATTTTTATACGCACTATATTGGTGCATCCATTTGATGTACGTATTTTTGTCAGCTATCTGGTACGCAAAAAGAGGACCCTCAACTTAGATACGAAAATCTACACTCAAATTAAACACAAGGCTTGGTGAATAATTTTCCGCTCAAACCACTCTGATGCTTAATTAAGTCACTAAGAGAGCAAGTCATCAATGATAATAATGCACCTTTTAACATTCATGATAGATACTTCTTGGGCCAAGTAATGACCTTGACTCGATGCTGATGGATTTGTAGTGAACTTGAGAAAGCACCGCATGACTCGATAGCCAGTTATCTTATTGTTCAAGAGGTCTATGCTTGAGAAGACGCGCGATAAACAGGCGGTAGTCCTGCCAACTCATGAAACTTAGTAGGACTAAGGAGAGGTAAATGATAAATAACACGTGATGGATTTAGATGTCGTTAAAAGCTATGTGACTGTGTATACCGAGATATGATAGATGAAATATTATATTAAAAAGGCTATGAATTAAATATGAAATATGTAAAAGTATAGTTTAATTCTAAAATTATTACAATTAATTTATTAATTAATTCCACAAAATTAAGACGAGTTGAAAACAAATAAAAAATAAAAAAGATCAATTCTTTTCCAAGTTTAAGAGGCAATTCTGTTGAATTAGGTATAGGTTGTATATCACAATAAAGTTAAAAGACCTAAAATGGGCCTAACACTAGTATCTAAATAACTAATTAATATTGGTTGCAGTTCAAAATATCATCATCACTCATTTGTACTTTGCAAATGTGAAAGCACAAGCACTAATTACAAGTGTAAAAACCTTTTTTCTTACTCCGCCGCATACAACAAATATATTTTGCGTGATTACTGGTCCGATTGTAACAATCTCATCTCCTAATAAATAAACTGAAATTATTAACTAATTAAACCCTCATCGGCCCATTAAACAAAATTAATTAAACAACTAATTAAGCAACCTTACCTTTTAATGACGTTGAAACCATGAAAATGAGAATAGACACACACACATACACACACACAGTGGCAAACACGTTAGCAATAAATAGACAACACACATCCATTGTTTGTCGTAAGCAAAAAACAAATTAAAACACACCTTCCTATTAATTTCATCGCATTTTCGTCACAAAACCCACTTCAAAGATTTCACCTTTTCTCTCTCTAGGTGCATGTGAGAGAGAGAGAGAGAGAGTTGCCGTTTTCCAATTCTCTTTGCTTAAAAGCATTTCCACTTTTTCACTTATTGATCGATTCTTGATTTTTGCGGCGAACCCTTTTGGTTTTTCAGCTTGATTCTTGGTTTGATTGTGTTTTTTTGAGGACCCTTTTTTTGTTGATTGCTCTGTTTTTGGAGTTTGATAGTTATGGGGAATTGCTTTGGTTCATCTGCAAGAGTTGACGCTACCCTCAGCAACACTTCTGGTGGTAATTAAATCCCTTCTCTCTCTCTTTGTGTGTGTGTTTTCTTTGAAATTTTTCAGCTGGGACTGAGAGCAATGGATTTTTGTGGTTCAAAAATGATGTTTTATTGGTTAATATCTGATTTTTTTAATTATAGCATCTGAATAGCTATTTGGATCCTGCTGAATTTGGATAAAGTTTTGATTTTTCCCCTTAAAGTGTTGATTTTTAATTATATTATCTGATTAGCTATTTGGGTCCTGCTGAATTTTGGATAAAGTTTGGATTTTTGCCCCGAAAGTGCTAATTGGTGGTTATAGGACAAGTTTTTGTTGTTGAATTGGACTCTGATTTGTGTTGATAGAACAAGGGCTGTTTGAATTTAATGATTTGGTGTCGCTTTTTGGTGTTTTTTGGGTTGAAGGAGATATTTTTAACTTTGTAGAGATATTTGTTTGATTATCTTTTCTGATGGGTTTTGTTGGTTTTGGGCTCGGATTTGTTTTCTGTTGTTACATATTTAGAATGTTCTGTTTATAAAGACATTCAGAAGATAATTTCTTGTTGATTATACTACATCAGGACTCCAGTTTCTTGTGTGCTGGCAAACTTACTTGGTAGTTCATAAAGTTCAGATCTTTCTATAAATTATGTTTAATGCACTATTTATTGGTTCGCTCGAATAATTGGTTGAAGATAAGCTGATGAATTTTAATGACGAGAGTTGTATTGATTTAACTTCTATATATATATATATATGTGTGTTTGTTTGTATGTAATATGAATTTGTAACTGGCAAGTTTAAGTTAAGCTATTACGATATGCGGTCCTCAAAATATTTAAAAGAATCTGTTTCAGTAAATAAGCGACGGGATTACATGGGATTTCATGAAATTATTAGTCTAATAAGGAGAACTACTGGTGATGGTGCTCATTTAGTACATAGTGGCATAAATTCTAAACTCTGTTGTGAAAGTATTACTATTTTGGGAGTTGTGAAAGTTTACCATTTTGGGGGCTGTGAAAGTTTACTATTTTGGGAGATGGGGTCTAACAAACTCGTGGTTTTGCATGTGCCTTTTCTGTGAGTTCAGAAGCATCCAAAACTTCCAGCAAAACCAGCAATTCAACAGCTCCTTCCAACATAAGTGTTCCCTCATACAGTCGCAAAAGCAGTGGTGAGACTATTCTTACTCCAAGATCAGAGGCTGAAATTCTATCAAGCACAAATGTTAAGCCTTTCTCATTCAATGAGTTAAAGAATGCCACCAGAAACTTTCGGCCCGACAGTCTTCTTGGGGAAGGAGGGTTTGGCTATGTTTTTAAAGGATGGATTGATGAGCATACTCTCACTGCTGCAAAACCTGGATCTGGATTGGTCATTGCTGTAAAGAAGTTGAAGCCGGAGGGATACCAAGGCCACAAGGAGTGGTTGGTACGTTCTTTTTCCTTTAATTCTTTTTTCTAATCCTCTTGCATGGACTGCAAAGTGACAATTCTGTTAGTAGCCTATCTAATGAACAATCGATGATTTGCAGACAGAAGTTAATTATCTGGGGCAACTTCGACATCCAAACCTAGTTAAACTTATTGGCTATTGCTATGAGGGTGACAACCGGCTTTTGGTATATGAGTTCATGCCAAAGGGAAGCTTGGAGAACCATTTGTTCCGAAGTACGTATTTGTATGAAAAGTATTACTACATTGAAATCTTTTCACAATTTTATATTTATATCTATTTGATGTCTTTCTTGATTAACACAGCACTTGTTGAATAGCACCTTATAATATTTGTTTTGCATTTTCTATACCTTCCTTTTCAGCTGCATTGTTTTCTCCCCTGATGTTGGCCCCCATCACATGTTTGCTCTCTTTGTAGTGTATAAGGCGTCATCTTAAGTATGACCTGATGTGGGGTATTAGATTCATTAAGAGGGTGTGATTAGTGAAGCTTTTGAAAAGCGTGAGTTGATATGGCTGAAGGTCAGCCCAAAGCCATTTGGTTGGATCTGAATTCTAGAATGCATAATATGCTCTCTGTCATTGTTGCTTTCTTACGAATACAGTAGGCATTCGTCTCTGTGGGCAGATCCTGAGAAAGTGTTTCTTGGGTTTGTTCTTTAATGCTGCGGTGTCAAACTTATCTATGTAGTTGAGGCTTATCTTTTCAGAATCAGCTACGGGTTTTATATAGATTCTTGTTCCTCGAGTCTGTGCTGCCACTTAAATACTTGATGCATGAAGTTAATACTCTAAGGTCTTCTGGTATTCATTTTTAGAGAACTGTAGGCCTCTGGTCTAAAGAATTTTTTTTTTCTTTTCAGGAGGGCCTCAACCCCTCTCGTGGGCTACTAGAATCAAGGTCGCTATAGGTGCTGCTAGGGGCCTTTCTTTCTTGCACGAGGCTGAAGAGCAAGTTATATATAGAGATTTTAAGGCTTCCAACATTCTCCTCGATGCGGTGTGTTAAGCAAACTTGTTTCTGCCATTCTACTAGTCTCAACCCAAACTGCCTTTCCCGTCATTCAGTCCTTTCTTTACCGTGCTGACAATTGCATTTCGTGATGCAGGAATTCAATGCGAAGCTGTCCGACTTTGGTTTGGCCAAAGCTGGCCCAACTGGTGATAGGACACACGTATCAACTCAAGTTATGGGTACACATGGCTATGCTGCACCAGAATATGTTGCGACAGGTTTGTCAACTAAAACATATGTTCTCTTTCTTTCGTTGGGATAATTACATTACAACCCTTCAAGTTTAGTTAGTCAAAGTACAGAAACTTCCCTTATTGCTTGAATATTTAGAAGAATATTTAGTTCAAAAAATTATTCCAGATAGGTCCCCTAGTTTGACTGTTTACAGAGACACTCAAAGATTATATAGATAGATCCCTTATTTTCCATGTTTTTTGAAGTGTCATGAGTTGTTTTGATAATTATTCAAAAAGTACGAGGGATGTCTGTAGTGAGATGTCATATTTTTTTTTCTTTCTTTTTCTCTTTTTTTCTTTTTCACTTTTTTACTTTTTTACCTTTTGACTTTTCGTTTTTCTTCTGGTTATGAGAAGCATCTAATGGTTTACATAACCATTTGTATTGGCAATGAACAGGTCGATTGTCAGCAAAGAGTGATGTATACAGCTTTGGGGTCGTTTTACTTGAATTGCTATGCGGGCGTCGCGCTGTTGACAAAACAAAAGTGGGTGTAGAGCAAAACCTCGTCGATTGGGCGAAGCCGTATATGGGAGACAAGAGAAAACTGTTCAGGATAATGGACACTAAACTTGAAGGCCAATACCCTCAGAAAGCAGCCTACACTGCCGCAACAATTGCTTTGATATGTTTGAGCCACGAGCCGAAGCTCAGGCCTCGTATGTCTGAGGTTTTAGCGACACTTGAACAGCTCCAAGCGCCCAAAAGTTCGACCAGACACTCAAAGGTGGAGAATCAAGATTCTATTATGTCACCATTGAAACACCGTTCGCCCATGAATATGACGCCTTTGGCATCTCCATTGCCAACAACACGAAGGACTTCACTTGTAAGATGAGTTGAAAATTTAGTGTATCATCTGCTTATCGTATAGTAGTTGTAAATATCTCATATAGGTTGGGACTTGAGATTTTGCTGGTTGTCTTATTGGGATTTTTGCTGGTTGTATTATTGGTGTATCACGCCTTAAAAGCAAGAGTATTTTGTGTGCAAATTATTCAGGTTCATGAACTTCTGTGGCCTTTGGTTATGAAGATTTAGATTCAAATTGCAGAATTATGAGAATGTAAATACTTACCGTTGATGATCTTTCCAATGGTTGCTATCCGAGATTATGAAAAGTTCTCTGGAGAAAATTTGCCTGGTCAAATATAATAAAATCAACTTATGTTTCAGAAATTGATACAAATTATTTATGTTTCATAAGATACACGCGAGTTGGTTATCTAGTTTACTCAGCTCGTGAACTGGAAATTCTTAGTCAACTTATTTAACCAAAGATCTTTTTCTATAATAGCGTATATGGGTTTCTTGGTTGTACTTATTACTTAAATGTCCTTTTATTAAGAGTATGTAATGCAGCATGGCATGCATGTTATTAGCGCATGATAGTATGACATGTTACTATAAAAATTATCCTACAAATAAAATATAAACTTGAACATCTTTATTTTTGTTTACTACATGAAAAAAGTAAGAGGGAATTATGATAAAACTTAGAAAGTAGTATAACAAGTTGTGAATGAATTATTATAAATTTAAGGAATTGAATAGGTTAAGAGGGATTAGATTAGAATTTCAGAATATTTTAAATCATACTTATAAAATAGATTTTATGTTAAAATAATAGTGTATAATAGACTACAAACTTGCAAGTATCTCTTCCAACTGGTTAAATGTTAAATTAGTGAATTCTCAGATGATATATACTACCTTTCCCCTCTTGCATCAAAACTTCAGACTTAATAATATGTAAATGAGATACCATTATAAATGACAACACGTTAATGTATATGGCCCAAAAATTAAAAGGACTGTATCTAAATAAGTGAATATTCGTCGCCAAGCCTGTCATATATATATATAGAGCATACAATTTAATTTTTTGGTGTTCTCTTGAAATAAATGCTTTACAATTGACAATAAATCGATTATGAGTGTCAATGATTTTTATCCGAACTTGCATTCACATTTGCTAGTGCTATTTCTCCACATATCCAGAACCTTGTAGTCTCTGGAAAAGCCAAATCTTCAAGAAAAAAAAGACCAAATGAGAAAGATTACTCGCATTACTTTTTTTTTTTTTTTTTTTATGTGAAATGGAGAACGAGAGTGAAACGCCAAGAAATCCCAATTAGGTTGGCACCTCCCGGACGCTACCCTCGAAACTCAACTTTATTAAAAAAGAAAAGAAAAAGAGTTCAACAAAAGTGAAAGAAAGTCATGTTACAAGAATCATCTTCAACTAGACTATTAATAAACGACGGATCGCATTACTGCTTATAAATTTATAACTGTAATCCATCTGCGCAGCCTAGCATTTCCATCAAAGCAATCTGTGTTGTGTGTACCAGATCACCACAGGAGTTCCCCCAAACACTTCAGTGGCATATCAATTTTCCACAGGAAATTCTCGATCCAATGAAGCGATTGAGGGAGCTCTAGGGGAAACCTGATGATGATTATAGCTGTCGTTTCTTCATAACAAAGAACTCAGTTTGTTATGCCACTAAAATTTCAGGGAATTTATAGACTACTATACCAGGTTGCCGCTGGAGTTCCCCCAAGCACTTCAGTGGATACAACTTTCTGATCAAGAAAATAAGTACTCAATGAAGCGTTTAAGGGAACTCTAGCGGAAACCTGATGTTTTTCTCTTTTCTCTTTCAATGGAAACTTGCCAACGAACAAACCACATTGATTCAGTGCCAATGTCTGTAATGTTAAACCAGATCACAGCTGGAGTTCCCCCAAGCACTTCAGTGAGTACTATTGTCACAAGGAAATACTCAATGAAGCGTTTAAGGGAACTCTAGAGGAAACCTGATGATCATGCCCTAATGCATCTTTCGGAATCGATATTATACCAGATCACCGCGGGAGTTCCCCCAAGCACTTCAGTGGCTACAATTCTTGCAAGGAAGTTTTGTACTCAATGAAGCGTCTAGGGAACTCTAGAGGAAACCTGATGACTTGTTGCTGCCTGTTGATGACTGAACTGTTGCTTTGCGCTTGCATTTATAGCATGACGATGAAGCACAAATGTAAGCTAATGTTTCTCATCTCTCTGTTTGAACAAATATGAGAATAAAACTGGCTCCTTGCGTGAACCTAGCCGCATTCATGGGATAAGTGAAGAACAAAGATATATGGAATCTACAATGTTAGAATATACCCATTCTCTGCATTTTCCAACTTGTAGCTTACCATCAAAATCTGCCTGTTAAAATTGTATAGGAGTATCTGAGTTACATCATTGCAGTTGAATTTGTGAATTCAACAAAAATGTTACAATCTCAGAAGAACAAAATCTGGAAAAGCGATGGGCTGAAATATAAAGATGCATGTTCCAGTTACTCCATTGCTTAATTATTCTCTTTTCATAATTTTACCTACTTTTGAGGCCAGGTTCAAAACTTGAAAATTCCCTGGATGATGAGAAGTGGTCCTGTCTGAAGGTATCATGTGTTAAAATGCACAAGGTTCAATTCTTCATAAACATTAATTATTTTTCTTTTCATTTTTGAATGTATTTAGACTTTCTATAAAAGGCAACACGACTAACATGAGAAAGAGCATGAAAAGAGAGTCGGGTTTCCTCTTGAGTTTCCTCAAATCACTTCGGTAGAACAGTTTCCTTTAGCTAATGGAGTGAAGGGTACTGATAGTCTATTGAAGTGTTTGGGGGAACTCTAGGTGTCGCCTGACGTTAATGGGAAAAGATTTTGTATATCATATATATTTTTAATATCATCTTCAGTACTAAGTTGCAGAATAATGTGTCCTATTGTTCTCAGTTTCATTGGAAGTTAACTAGTTTCCTATCTCAACTTCTTATGTTTCTTATTACCAATTTTTAAGACGATTCTGAGCAAGTCGTCAATGATTATTTTGTCCTGGAATCAGTTGAAACTCGATCAAAATAATTTTTCTCTTCCCAAATCTTCTTGATTGTGTTTTTGAACTCAAATTTCATTCAACTAGTGAGATTCATAAGTAAGACAATGGATGGTGTAAATTTCTACACATGTACTCTAGATTTACCTCTTTAACCGTGTTGAGATCAGTTGAGCAGGGCACGGGACCTGGACTGTTTCAAATAAATCTATGGTCCAAACATTGTCATATTGGAAAGTTATTGTATGATAGTTGTATCGAGATTTAGACAACCACAACGTGCAAATGAAGCATGAAACTCGAATACTTGTAGTTACTATGTGAAAGTTTCTCTCAAGTTACACAGAAAGAGATGTTTTTCTTTCTTCCTTCATATACATTCTAGCCGAGAATCTTGAAGTTTGAATATTGATTGTATTGTTGGTGTTTCGGAAACCAGATGTGAGATTCTGGAAGTTTGTGTCACTAAGGCTAGGGGCGGAGATAGGCGTTTATTTTTACTCTGAGCCGAGGATATAGGATTGGGGAAGGGATCAAGTCACCCCGATTGATGTTTTATTCTCTTAATTTTTACAAATCCGTAAAGAAGATATAAATCATATATATTTATATTATGTTAGAAAAGTTAGAAAGAAAAATACGAACATCTTGAATATAAACATATATATTCTTAAATCTATCTTTGTAATTAAATTATGATAATTCAATTTTTTTTAATCTCACACACACACACACACACGCACACCATATATATATATATGTATTGATGTCAAAGTTCTGGTGTATAAAATATAAGGTAAAAGGCTTCAAACCACTCCGAACTTATTTGATCATTTTCACAATGCCCCTTGTGTGTAATTTTTTTTGTTGAGTTAGATGTGTTCTTTAAGGTGTTTTAGTGTAGTGTTCTATTTTTTTGTTGTTGAATGTTCAAGTGAAGTGTGTGTTCTTTAGGTATTTTGGGTATAGTGTGTGACTTTATGATAATTTAAGTGAAGTGTGTTCCTTTAGGGAGCGGACATTTTGGCGATTTGAGTAAAAGGTGTTCGTTTAGGTATTTTAGGTGAAGTGCGTGTATTGTATACTTTTGTTTCGAGAAGAACGCGTGTTTACGTATAACTTGTGTTTTTGTATGTTTTCGGTGTATTGCTTGGTTTAGATATAACACTTTTTTTTGGTATTTCGGGTGTAATGTGTTTTAGTTGTGGTGTGCGTTTTAGGTTATACATATAATTATTATTTAGGTAAAGTGTGTAGTTTTTTTGGTTTAGTATGAGTTTTCTTGGTGATTTAGGTGAGTGTGTCTTTTTCAGGTGTACTGTATATTTTTATGTGATTTAGGTGTAGTATATAGTTTTTGTTGATTTAGCTATAGTATGTATTTTAGGTGTAGTGTCTGATTATAGGCGTTTCAGGTGTATGGTTTATTTTGGTGATTTGTGTAACTTTTTGATAATTTAGGTGTGTTCTTTGAGTTGTTCCATTGTAGTATTTCATTGTTGATTTAGGTGAAGTGTGTGTTCTTTTAGGAATTTCAGGTATAGAGTGTGACTTTTTCGTTATTTGAGTGAAGTGTGTTCTTTTAGGTATTTTATGTGTAGTCAGAAATATTTTGTGTTTTTGTAGGTGTTTAAACTTAAGTGTGTGTGTGTTCTTTTTTTTTTTTTTTTTTTTTTTTGTTTATTTGATTATATTTTATATTTCTTTAGGTGATTTGGACATATTGTGTGTGTTTCAGTTTTATAATTTCTTATTTTTAAAAAGTGCTTGACAAGTCTTGATAGGTACACCATAAGTGACTAATTTAAATTTTGAGGTGTAGACAAAAATAGGGATGCAGGTGATTATATTCTTTGTTCAATTAATTGGAAATAAATCTATTTTTTACTAAATTTAATTCCTAAAAGAAAGTAGCTAAAATAACAATATTTCTAACATATTTTATTGACCAATTAAGTGATGCCAATCGTTAAATCGAGTTATTCAAACCAATCAAATCATGGTTAAGTATATGATCAATCAAATCACCATAACTGAAAAATATGACGTGTTTTGACCAATCAAAGCGGGTCTTTGATAAATAAAGACAAATGCATATTTATTTTGATGAGTAAAAATACAATTATAACTCCTAATCCGGCAATTGGCTATAGCATGACTCGAGATTTACGTCTATACATAGAGGTTCAGTCTCAAAGCTCAGAACACCTATATATTATTAAACATTAAGTTTTCTCGAAGAGAAGAAGCTCTCCAGATTTTCCCAATTTTCATATATATTGTTCGTCCATAACAATTAAGTAAAAATCACTTTTTGACTCACAGACAAAATTGTCAAGCCTTTTAATCAACATTTTTAAAGTATCACAGTTGTTTTCGAGGAGATCAAAGTGAGATTTCCTCACATTTCTTAATTTTATGAATCATTATTTGTGAAGAAAAGAATCAGACGATTTCCTAGTGACTCTTACTCCGAAGTATAATCAAATTAATAGATTTCATCTTTATTTATTTTTCTTATTTTTTAATTTGAAGGACACAAAATTTTAATTACTACCACAAAATTCTACGCACTCTCAATGAAACAGTCTTTACCACTCATCTCTTTTCTTGCGGGTCTATAAACTTGAATTCTCTTAACAATGAACCACGCAACAACCCTCAGCGGCCACGTCGTTTATGGATGCAACTAGTTTATGCGTCCCCGACATGCGCATCATGCATGCGGTTGTCATAAAAACTTCCACCAATGTGTACTAGACCTTTTCACCACTATCATCACTCGACAGTCTCTTGACTCTAGACACCCTCGTCCGCCTTCCCCGTCACGGCACACAATTCAATTTTGGCCCAACACATATCTTTCTTACCCTTAACACAACGGTGAAAGAGCAGGATCACGGCCGCGAGACACCGATGACGCCGTCCATGGAGATTCCTCCCCGAAGAAAGAGATTTAGAAGGAAGTTTACTCAAGTGCAAAACGAAAAAAAATGTACTCTTTTTCTGAGAAATCAGGGTGGCAAATGCAGGGGTGTAACAAAGTTGAGGTTGAGGATCTGTGTAAGGAGATTGGGGTCACAAGAGGTGTGCTTAGAGTCTGGATGCATAATAATAAAAAGATGGTTGGTAGAAAAGATCCAGTGATCAACAACGGTACTTCTACTTTCACACTGATGTGATCATGTAGTCAAATTAATGAATGGTAATGATTTGATAATAATATTTCTTTTCTGTTGATTTATTAAGTAATTTATGTTTTAGTAATTCAATGTCAATGCAAAAGAGAAGTGAAACTAGGCGGATAAAGATACTTCTTTTTGTTATAGTTAAATTTTGTTATCTTTCAATTATTTTAAAGTCTACTTAGAGGTTTTTAAACTAAAACATCTTTGTTAATTACATAGATTTAGTTTTAACTGAAAAATGTAAAGAAACAACTTTGAAAAACTTCCATATTAATAATATTTATTAACTAAAAAAAATTAGAATTTAGTTTTGAATACGTTTTTGTAACTTTTCTCGAACACAATGTCAAATAAATCAGAAAATTAAAAACAAAGAATTATGGTTGTTTAGGACTAAGTTTTATATATATTTTATGCAATTTTTTTTTTTTTTGAAAAGAACAACACTTTCTAAATATGTGGAAACAAATACTTTACATTAACTAGTTCATATTCGACCTTGCATCACATGTGCAGACTATTGCTATTTCTCCACATATATAAACTGATGCTGCAGTGACACGGTGAAGCCAAATGTTCATTAGACCTCCAACATAAGACCAATATATATTCTCACAAAAAAATATAAATACCCAAATTAGATCGAAAGACCAAATGAGAAAGATCAAAGATACCTCAAGTATGGCATACTTAATTACTGCATGTTTAACAAATTCTAACACGTAAATATATCTGTTCAGCCGCGCTTCAGTCATCTGAATGTGCATGTATTGTACCAGATTAGCACAGGAGTTCCCCCAAACACTTCAGTGAGGACAAACAATCATCAGATAAAATACTCAATGAAGCGATTGAGGAAACTCTAGTGTTAACCTCATGATAAGTACTCGCTCTCGTAACATTTGTTTGCCTGCTAAAATATCGGAGAATCTGTAATATATATATCAAGTTGCCACTGGAGTTCCCCCAAACACTTCAGTGTGTACATTTTTCAAACGAAAACACGCAATGAAGTGATTGAGAGAACTCTAGGAGTAGCCTGATGACCTTTTTTCTTTAAGAAAACAAAATCATACTTTGATGACCTTTTTTCTTTAAGAAAACAAAATCATACTTTTTCGACAGGATAATAAATAACACTGTTTTATGACCTCTAATGCATCTTTCGGAATCTAGGATAAACGATGTTATACCAGATCACCGCGGGAGTTCCCCCAAGCACTTCAGTGAGTACTGCAAATTCTCATAAGGAAGTTAAGTACTCAATGAAGCGTTTAAGGGAACTCAAGGGGAAACCTGATGATTCACTTGTTTCTGCTTGTTGATGGCTGAACTAATGCTTGTGCTTGCATTTATAGCATGACGATGAAGCATGTGTGCTTGAAAATTTGTAGGCTGATGTTTCTCATCTCTATGTTTGAACAAATATTAGAATAAAAGTGGCTCCTTGAATGAACCTAGCCGCAGTCATGGGATAAGTTAAGAACAAAGATATATGGAATCTTCAATGTTAGAATATACCTCTTTGCATCTTCCAACTTGCAGCATATGGATCATTTTCAGGAAGAGAATTTCACCATCAAAACCTGCCTGCTAACAATACATGTTAAAATTGTAACAGAGGAACATTTAAGCCAGAGTTCGCAGTTGAATTTACGAATTTGTCAAAACGTTTCTAATATCAGGAGAGAACAAAATCTGGAAAAGTGATGGGTGGAAAGATAAAGATGTTGCTGAAAAAGTATTCCCTTCATATAATTTGACATACATTTCAGACCAGGTTCAAAACTCAAAATCTTCTCCTTTGACATAGAAGTGGTCCCATTTAATATCATGAAAATAACAAAATTATGTTTTTTTTCTTTTACATGAATTTTTCATTATCGTTTTTGTTTTCCTATAAAAAGGCAATAGGTAATGGCCAAACTAACAGAGGAACGAGCATGAAAAGAGTCGGGTTTTCTCTGGAGTTTCCTCAGATCACTTCGGAAGAACAGTTTCCCTTAGTTAACGAAAGCGAAGGGTACTGATAGCCTATTGAAGTGTTTGGGGGAACTCTAGGTGTCGCCCGACATTAAACAGAGAAGATTCTATAAATCATGCATACTTTTATATGCGATCAAATTGAGTACGTAGTAAGTTGCGGAATGTGTTTTCTTGTTCTCAGTTTCGTTGGAAGTTTACTAGTTTCCCTTCTCAACTCCTTATGTTTCCTATTAACTCTTTTTAAGACGATTCTGAGCAGTGCATGATATTATTTTTTCTCCCTGGGAATCAGTTGAATCCCACGTAGAATATATATTCCATATCTTCTTGATTGTGGTTTTTGCACTCAAACTTGATTACAACTAGTGAGATTCACAAGACATTAGATGCTGCAATTTTCTTCACATTTACTCTAGAATTGATTTACCTCTTTCTCTGAATTAAGATTAGTTGAAGCAGGGCATGAGAGGTCTGGACTGTTTCAGATAAATTAAGTCCAAACCTTGTCACATTGCAGCGTGATTATGAAAATTGTATCTGGTAAACACGACAACCGCGACATGAAAATGAAGCGTAAAACTATGTCAAAGTTGCTCTGAAACTACATGGAAAGTGATTTTTTTCTTCTATCCTTCATATACATTCTAGCCAAAATTTTGAAGCTTGATTTTCCATTGTACTTCTCTTTATTTTGCAACCATCTTGAAGGTTATGAATGCAAAACATAAAGAGATACTTCCCACTATTACAAGTCCGATAGAATTTAGGCGGACCAATCGTATTTTAACCTATCAATTAGGGGTGGTAATGTTAGATAATTTAAAATTTTTGGAGTACCAAAAAAAGAAAAAGAACATATTACTAAAATTTTCTCGAACATGCATGCATTTTATTGCTGATCGATCTTTTAGTTTAAATCTCAATATTGTATTAGTTTAAATCCGCTTATTCCATTTTAATGTTGATTATGTAATTCAGGAGGTTATATTGTAACTGACGATTTTATTTTATAATCAAATAAAATCAATAAATTATTCAAGCATCCAACAAAAAAATAAAAAATGATACAAGCATGAAAAATATCTAAGTTTTCTCTAACAAGCACTACAAGAAAATGACAACCATGCTTTTTTGCTGACCAATCCAGCACGATTTCCCTTGAGGCTCTCAAAGGTAAGATTAACGAAACATGACATTCAAGACGAATAACAAAAGTAGAAGAGTAATGCAAAAGAATAAATATTAAAAGTGTCGTGAAATTTTACTAGAAATAGATAAATATATACAAGAAGATACTAAAATTAAAGAACAAAAGATCCCTTAACAAAATAATATCTAATTAATATACTAGTATGCTAAACACCAATGATAAGATTTTGGAAAAAATAAAATAAAGACATCCAATTCATTGAGTAGGGTGTTAGGGTTCAATTTGTTGATTTTTGACAAGGTTCCAAACACTTGCTTCTCTTCCATGACTTTATTAACAACCCTCTCAACGGATTGAAAAAACAGAATTGCCATGGCTTTTCCAGGACTTTGAACTTTTTGAACATGCATGCATGCATGATAACTTTGTTTTATCAATTTGCATACATCACCTTCTGGATTCAAACCAGAATTAAAGTTTTGTACTTTAGGCAACAAAGTGGTCTATATACTAAAATATTTCATAAAAGCCACCACTTGATTTTTCCGCAGTCATTGAAAATTGGGTATAGTCAAATTTTATATCATGACAATTATACTTATTTATTTTAGATAAGTCAGTATTAACCAAACTGTGAAATGGACCAACCAAAATTGCATTTATGAAAGTGCAGCCAGAAGTACAAAACTTCCGACTTTTTTTGCGTGAAATGGAGACCGAGGATGAAACGGTTAGTGATCCCAACTAGGTTGGCACCACCTTCGCTACCTTCGAAACTCAAATATATGCAAAGTAACAGAAGAAAGAGTTCAACAAAAAAGATAGGTCTATTACATAAGTCATCAAAAACCAAGCTATTAATAAAAGTTGGACTAGATGTCCACCAAGTGATCCTGGGCTAATCCTATTCATGGATATGTCAATGAATTAACAGTACCATATAAGGACAAACATAGAACAAACTCTTTTACATTTTTTTTTTTGATCGAACAAAAATAAATTACGATGAGTATAAGGGGTATTCGTCCCAGTACAAGAAAGTTCAATCAATAAATTCGGTCACACAAAGAGTCACAGAACAAACTCTTTTACATATTTAATTTCTGAATTTCGCTTCATCCCCTATTGTTTTTATTCTGACTTTTGAATTTCTATTCCAAAAAGTGATTTTCACTTTTCCTTATAAATAGCTTTCACCTCCTGGCTCCCTAATCATGAAACTATGGCGCTTCTTATTTGCAGTCTCACTAAAAACACATTCTTGTTATCCTTTCTTTTAGCATTGTGCTTACATTTAGCCCCAGAGTATTCAAATGCAGAAGTAAGAGATATCTTTTCTCTTTAAACTCTTTCAATCTAGCTTTAAAATTAACGAAGGTACACGAGTAACTATTTTTTGTTTCTACAAGCAGTGGTATAACCACGGAGGCGACATAACAAACAGAAGGAACGCCATTGGAGGACTCATCAATCCAGTCTCCATAAAATTGGGGTTGTTGAGATCAAGATGGAACTTCTCTGCTGGTTTCGACATAACCGCAACACCAGCAGTTGCCAATGGCATCGTCTACTTTCCATCATGGAACGGGAATCTGTATGCGGTTAACGCCATGAGTGGAGCGCTCATCTGGAAACAGAATCTAACTCAGTTGACAGGCATACCTCCAACAGGAACTACTGTGAACGTGACAGTGGCACGTGCAACTCCTGTGGTGGCCGGCGATCTCTTGGTTGTCGGACTTTATGGGCCAGCATGCGTGATTGCTGTCAGACGTGACACTGGTCGGCTTGTGTGGTCTACTCTGCTGGACCCAGGTCCCCTGAGTTTAATAACTGCATCTGGAACTGTTCACTTGGGGTTAGTTTACTGCCTTTCAATTTTAACCAAGTTGGAGGAAAAAACTTCATGGGTTAAGGAATTCTTAGTTCTTAATAAGTTGATAAGCAATGTTTGGTAAGTCTTAAGTTGCACGGATTGTTGAGATTATCTGTCATCGTTTGTGAATGAACATGAGCTTTAACTAAATTTTGCATTGTCCTTTAGTAAGGTCTTTTAAGAGAAACATAGAGGGAATTCAAGTTTTTACTTAGTATTTGAGTCTATCCCAGACAAATATAATGATGAATTTGGTGGTGACATGATCAAATATATATTCTGGAATACAAGTGAGAAGGTGTGTTGAGATCATCGTATTGCTTGGAATGAATCTGAAAGTTAGTATAACTAAACGTTGAGATCGTGATGTTGCGTCCTTCATTTTTTTCTTCTTAATTTCTCCAGCGGATTTTATGTTGGAGTATCATCCTTGGAAGTAGAACTACCCGCAGAAAGATGTTGTATCTTCCGGGGAAGCCTAGTAAAGCTTGACGTACGGACAGGGAAAATATTATGGCAGACTTACACAATTCCCGACAACGGGGGGAAACTAGGAGGCTACTCAGGTGGAGCCATATGGGGCAGCAGCCCCGCAATCGATGTTGCTCGCGGCCTTATCTATGCAGGGACAGGCCAGCTATACATAGCTCCGAAGGAAGTGCTCCAGTGTCAGGCCAGACAGAATAATCAAACAACGCCGCCAAGTGGCCCGGATCAATGTATACCCTCGGATGTTCATTTTGATTCAATCGTCGCGTTTGATGTCAATACAGGGAGGATTGTGTGGGGGAAGCAGTTTGGAGGGTATGATGTTTTCTACTTTGTGTGTTTGGTTCCTAATAACCCGGATTGCCCGACTGGCCCGAACTTGGATGCTGATTTTGGTGAGGCACCAATGCTGCTGAGTATAGTTTCGAATGGAAGACCGCGTGATGTGGTGGTGGCAGTGCAGAAAAATGGCTTCGCGTGGGCGTTGGATCGGGGCAATGGCGATATAATCTGGTTCACGGTAAAAAAAATTTACTAAGTTTTAGTACCAATTTACTCAAAATATTAATGGACTTATTTCCATGATGTTCCACAGCAAGCAGGACCTCGATCGTTGGAAGGAGGAGGAATATGGGGTGCAGCGACAGACGGAAGACGTGTTTATACAAACATAGTAAATGGCGATCCTGTCCCCTTTACCCTTAAGCCATCAAATCGAACTACGACTGCCGGTGGATGGGTGGCGATGGACGCCAACACCGGGAAAATCCTTTGGACCACCGCTAACCCAAGCAGTGAAGCAGCTCATGGACCGGTCACCGTAGTAAATGGGGTAGTTTTTGTAGGGTCTGTGGCCCCTAGTGGCACTGTCTATGCACTGGATGCTCAGACGGGGGCTGTAATATGGTCGTATGATACTGGCGCCACGGTGTATGGAGGAGCATCCACGAGCTACAACTGCATCTACATTGGACATGGATATTCAGTTAATCTCGCTAAGTTTCATCCAACTTGGAACAGCGGGAAACGTCTCTTTGCCTTGTGCATTATGTAACGGTTTAGATGCGTGGAGAATCATGTGAAGAAGTTCTAAATGAAATCAACGTTAGATGTAATATGGAGGAAGAAAGAAACAAAATCTCTTTGAATGGAGTGTTTGAGAGAAAAACTGGAACTTCAATGCAATAATCAAGTTTTACTCCTTTATTATGCAATAGCTGTCTTGTATTAGCTCTAGGTATTATGGTAGGAATCGCTTCATATAGCAAGGTGTTGTCTCGCAGTTCACTTATTTGAAGCATTCAAGGTCCTGTGTCCTGCTTGAGCACAAACGTTAGTAAATGAGGTAAATATAAAGTAACTGAGAAGGTAGGATAGTACGAAGATCTGGAAGGTAAAATATACTGGAAAATGTGTCGATTGAGTTTCATTTTATTCAGGGAAAGAGTACCGATGCATCAATTGGAACTTGAAACTATCCTGATAAACAGAAATAGGAAGCATAAGAAGTTGACACGCGCTGGAGGATTGATCTTATAGAGAAATCCTCAAATTTAAAGAACCATTATTTCAAGTTATGGAACTTCATGCTAAATTTTATCAAAGATAAAAATATACAAGAGATTCGGTTATTAATGTCAGGCGACACCTAGAATTCCCCCAAACACTTCAAATAGACTATCAGTATCCTTCGTTAATTAAGGGAAACTGTTCTACTGAAGTGATCTGAGGAAACTCCAGAGGAAACTGGACTCTCATCGTGCTCTTTCCTCTGTTAGTTTGCCGTGATTGATTGCTTATTTATAGGAAGGCCTAATTCGTTACGTAAAGCAAAACAAAAGATGATCATAAAGAATTCATGTCAAAGAAAAACTTAGGTAGTTAATTTCATGTGATAAATCCATGAAACCGTCAAATGGGACCACTTCTATGTCAAAACGAGAAGATTTTTGATTTTTGAACCTGGCCTCAAATGTAGATCAAGTAATGAGAAAGGGAATAATTTTATCAGTGGACTGACTGCAACATCTATATCTTTCTGCCAATCACTTTATTTTTCTTCCAGATTTTGTTCTTCTGATATCGGAAATACTTTCTTAAATTCTCAAATTCAACAAAAACAATGCTATTGCTGAATTACTCCTCTTTTACAAGTTTATCGTGATTCAGTGAGGCATATGCTATGTACAAGTTGGAAAATGCAGGACAGGGGTATATTCTTACATTGTTGATTCCATATATCTTTTTTCTTTCACTTACCCATGATTGTGGCTAGGTTCATACAAGGAGCCACTCCTATCCTCATTTTGTTAGAACACACACATGAATAAGCTCATGTGCTTACAAAACTTCCGATACGTGATTCCTCGATCAAAATGCTATATATACTCGAGTGCTTGCATTAATCCGGTCATCAACGAGCAGAAGCAACTGAATCATCAAGTTTCCTCTAGAGTTCCCTTAAACGCTTCATTAAGGATTTTCTGCTGAGAATTGTACATACTTACTGAAGTGCTTGGGGGAACTCCGGCGGTGATCTGGTATAACATTACGGACATGGGGATGAATCATTGTTGTTTGTTCATTGACATGTTTCCGCAGGAATTATCAAAAGACAAAAAGAAAAGACATCAGGTTTCCACTAGAGTTCCCTTAAACGCTTCATTGAGTACTTTCATTGAATTGTATCCACTGAAGTGTTTGGGGGAACTCTAGCGGCGTCCTGGTACAATGCAAGATTCATAAAGTAATTAAAAATTCATCGGTCAGGTTTCCCCTAGAGTTCCTTGAATCACTTCATTGAGAAATTCCTTTGCATAATTGAAGCCACTGAGTGTTTGGGGGAACTCCTGGGGCGATCTGGTTTATTATATTAGACGTCTTGAGTTATTTGCAGCTGCCGAACGCATGAGATATGCATCAGTTTCTTGATTTTCTCGAAGAACAAAAAAACAAAATCAGCAGGTTTCTCCAAGAGTTTTCTCATTCACTTCATTGAGTACTTTCTTATGAGAAGTAACTGTACCCACTGAAGTGTTTGAGGAAACTCTTGTGGTCATCTAGTACAATACAGATATTTAAACGATTGGAGTGCGAGGCGAAAGAGATAGGGTTCTACATCTCGATACTACGTACAATCACACAGCCTGTCCCATTTTGAGCAAATCAAAGAGTCATGCAGTAGCAAGAAGAAGAAATCTGCATCCATTGGTAGCAAGTTGCATTTGATGAAAGAAGATATGTCTCCTGCATAAATTCAATGGAATATTTTTAATTAGATCTACTAGCAGACCTTTTCAAGTGTACATGATCATGTATATATACTATTAGTGAAACTAAGGTTGTTTTCCAATAATATATGCAATCAAGGAGTTGGCATGTTTTACAATTAGCTCTTGTGTTCCTTCTATGTTATCTATATATTGTTCTGCCCTTTTCGGTAATTCATTATATTGATACACATATATTTAGATGATTCATTACAACATACCGCAAGAAATGAAGTATAATTCACATAACTTGAATACTGTTGTAGTAAAAAGGCCTATCTTTAGCCTTATAACTCTGAAAATTCTCTTGCTGAAAATGATGCATATGTTACAAGCTGGAAAAGGCAGGACAAAGGTATATTCTAACAGTCTGATTCCATATCTTTGTTCTTCACTTATCCCATAACTGCAGCTAGGTTCACTGAGGGTGGCACTTTTACCCTCATGTTTGTTCAAACAGAGAGATGAGAAATATCAGTTTACAGATTTTCAAACACACGTGCTCATCACCATGTTATGTCTACAAGTGTTAGCATGAATATAATCCAGTCATCAACGAGTAGAAACAGGTCATGATCAGGTTTCCTCTGAGTTAATGCAAAAACTATCCCTATGTTATCTCTAAGGTTCAATTTTGCGTTTTAACCCTCAAAAGTATGGTGTCTTTAACAAAGTGCTCCCTAACCTATTAAAATGTGATAACTGCCTTAACCAATTGAAAAATGTGTGAATTGCCCCCGTCCCCCAAATCCTTGATCAAACGTTCGTTTTAGATACAAGTCTGTATTTTTGTCAGTTAGATTTGGCATCACGGGGCTATTCGACACTTAGCATACGCTAGGGGTCATGTCACACATTTTAATAGGTTATGGGGGACATTGCAACGGAGCATATAGTTTGAGGGTCTAACAAAACCTAGTTTAATATTAACATATGACTTATTTCATTTATTTATAACATATCCTTAGTTTAATAAATTTTGATGAGATTGAATTTAAATGTTTTTACATTTTCTGATAAAAACTAAACAATTGTTAAGAATATACGAGTTATAATTTTATTTCTAAAGTAGGACCAAAAAGAACAATAATGTGGCTTAGTATATTATTTGATAAAGAGACTCTTCTTTAATTTTTTAACAAAATACTACTTTAACAATTTTCATAGTTGAAAATGCTCGTAACATTATTGTGGTAGGGACAAAAAGAGTTAATACAAATCGAACCAACCTATAAATTTGAATTGTAATGTTCCCACCTACCCGTCTCAATTAATCTCTGACATAATTTTATTGAAATTTTTGTTAAATCGTGATGATCTCTAGTGTTCACGTTTTTTTAATTCTAGTGAAAATAAACTTTCCGGCAGAATTTTTACCAGGGGCAAAGTGGTCATTTTCTCAAAGCTTGGGGGAAGAACATATAAGAAGCAGTTTGTTATCGGGGCATCTGGTGGAGGTTTGACAAATTTATCCCAATTCATAAAGAGTTAAGACCGCCACTTGATTTTTCCGCAGTCATTGAAAATTGTATATTACTATTTACTTGAATATTTTAGACAAATCAATAATATAAACCAAATTGTGAAATGGACCGGCAATTGCGTTTAATAAGTGCAGCTAGAATCTTAATGTTCTAAACGTTTGACTTTAGGCTAAAATATGTCTAAACTTTGCTTCATCCTCTTTGCTTTTTATTGTAAGATTTTTATACGAAATTGACTTGTTCAAAACGTGTTTATTGACTTATAAATAGCCTTTACCTTCTGTCTCCGTAATCATTAAATTATGGCGCTTTGCAGTCCAACTAAGAAAACATTTTTGTTACAATATTATCTTTTAGCACTGTGGTTACTTCTACTCCTGGATAATTCAACTGCAGAAGTAAGATTTTTTTTTTCTTTCAATATGGTTTTATATTCAAATCATATACATGAGTAACTATACGTACTTTTTTATTTCTACACGCAGTGGTATACCCATGGAGGCGACATAACTAACAGAAGGAACGCCGTTGGAGGACTCATCAACCCAGTCTCTGTGAAATTGGGCTTGTTGAGATCAAGATGGAACTTCTCGGCTGGTTTCGACATAACTGCGACGCCATCAGTCGCTGATGGCGTCGTCTACTTTCCATCATGGAACGGGAATCTGTATGCGGTTAACGCCATGAGTGGAGCGCTCATCTGGAAACAGAATCTAACTCAGCTGACAGGCATACCTCCAACAGGAACTGTTGTGAACGTGACGGTGGCACGTGCAACTCCCGTGGTGGCCGGTGATCTTTTGATTGTCGGAATCTATGGGCCCGCATACGTCATTGCTGTTACACGTGCCACGGGACAGCTTGTCTGGTCTACTCTGCTGGATCCAGGTCCCCTGAGTTTAATAACTGCATCTGGAACTGTTTATATGGGGTTAGTTTATTAGTTACTGCCTTAACAGATAATTAGCCATTAGTCCAATTATTGAAGTGATTATTTGTTTGTAAAGCACATAGGGCTTTTATCATTCTGATTTTAAATTTAAACAAAGTTCGAGTAGAAAACGTAATTAGTAATTTACACATTTCTTGTAAAATTTGAATCTTTGACTTTTATAACTTGCGTACAATTATTTAATTTGACGTAGTTGAAGTCCATTTTTCAAACAATTAATGCTAAATTTGCATCGTTTTTTTTGTCTCTAGGGGATTTTATGTGGGAGTATCATCCCTGGAAATATCACTACCAGCAGAAAGTTGTTGCACCTTCAGGGGCAGCCTAGTAAAGCTTGATGTACGAACTGGAAAAATATTATGGCAGACTTACACAATTCCCGAAAACGGCGGCAAGCTAGGAGGCTACGCAGGTGGAGCCATATGGGGCAGCAGCCCCTCAATTGACGTTGCTCGTGGCCTTGTCTATGCAGGAACAGGCCAGCTATACATAGCACCGACAGAAGTGCTCCAGTGTCAGGCCCGGCAGAATAATCAAACAACGCCACCAAGTGGGCCGGATCAATGTATACCGTCGGATGTTCATTATGATTCAATAATGGCGTTTGATGTAAATACAGGGAGGATTGTGTGGGCGAAGCAATTTGGAGGGTACGATGTTTTCTATTTTGTGTGTTTGGTTCCTAATAACCCGGACTGTCCGACAGGCCCTAACTTGGATGCTGATTTTGGTGAGGCACCAATGCTGCTGAGCATAGTTTCGAATGGAAGATTGCGTGATGTTGCGGTCGCAGTGCAGAAAAACGGGTTTGCATGGGCTTTGGATCGCAGCAATGGCGATATAGTTTGGTCCACGGTAAATTTAAAATAAAGTTTTGGTACCAACTTCGACATATTATCAACCGACTTATAATTTCCATGATGTTTCACAGCAAGCAGGACCTGGATCATTGCAAGGAGGAGGAATATGGGGTGCAGCTACAGACGGAAAACGTGTTTATACAAACATAGCAAATGGTGATTTTGCCCCCTTCACCCTTAAGCCATCAAATCAAACTACCACTGCCGGTGGATGGGTGGCGATGGACGCCAACACCGGGGAAATCCTTTGGACCACCGCTAACCCAAGCAATGAAACAGCTCAGGGACCGGTCACCGTGGTAAATGGAGTCGTTATTTTAGGGTCACCAGACCCTAGTGGCACTGTCTATGCACTGGATGCTCAGACGGGAGCTATAATCTGGTCGTATGATACTGGTGCCACTGTGTATGGAGGAGCATCCACGAGCTACAACTGTATCTACATTGGACATGGATATTCAATTAGCGCCGCTAGGTTCCATCCAACTTGGAACAGTGGGAAATATCTCTTTGCCTTGTGCATTATGTAACAGTTTCTAGATGCTTGGAGAATGATGTGAATAAGTCTAAGTGAAATTCACGTAGATGTAAATGGAGGAAGAAGGAAATAAGTTCTATTTCACCAAGTTTTAACGAGAAAATTTGACAGTTCAATGAAATAATCAAGCTTTACTCGAGTTTTCAATGAAATTAACTTTGTTTAGCATGCATGCTCAAGGTATTACGGTAGGGATCACTTCATACGGTAAGGAATGATTTTGGAGTTCATTTATTTGAAGCATTCAAGGTCCTGCCTCCTGCTTCAGCATCAAAGTTAGTAAAATGAGGTAATATGAAGTAACTGAGAAGTGAGAAGGAACCATTGTAGAAAACATCGATGCGTTGGTTAGAGTTTAGAACAAATCCTGATACATATATATAACTAGGAAGCATAAGGAGTTGCTACACGCTGGACGACTAGTAAACCAAATTGATCGTATAAAGATTGACTAGTAAACAAAATTTATGGTATAAAGGAATCCTAAAAGTTAAAGAACAGTGATTCAAGTTATGCAACTTCAGGCTCAATTTGATCAGAGATACCAACAATACAAAAAATTATCTCATTAACGTCAGGTGACACCTAGAGTTCCCCCAAACACTTCAGTAGCCTATCAGTACCCTTTGTTCGTTAATCAAGGGAAACTGTTCTACCGAAGTGATCTGAGGAAACTCCAGAGGAAACCCGACTCTCGTCCTGCTCTTTCTTCTGTTAGTTTGGCAGTGACTTATCGCCTATTTATAGGAAGGCCTAATTTGTTATGTAAAGCAAAAAAAAAATGATCATGAAGAACTCATGCTTAAGAAAAATATACGTAGTTAATTCATACAATTAAATGGGACCACTTCTATGTCAAAGGACAAGATTTTGAGTTTTGAACCTGGTCCGAAATGTAGGTCAAGTAATGAGAAGGGAATACTTTTGCAACATCTTTATCTTTCCACCCATCACTTTTCTAGATTTTGTTCTCCTATACTGGAAATGTTTTGACAAATTCACGAATTCAACTGCAACACTCTGGCTCAAATGTTCGTCTGTTACAATTTTAATGTGTCTTAGCAGGCAGATTTTGATGCATATGCTACAAGTTGGAAAAGGCAGGGCATGGGTATATTCTAACTTTGTAGATTCCACATATCTTTGTTCTTCACTTATCCCATAACTGCGGCTAGGTTCACTGAGGATGGCACTTTTATTCTCAAATTTGTTCAAATAGAGAGACCAGAAACATCAGCTTACAAACTTTCAAGCACACGCGCTTCATCACCATACTATAAATGCAAGTGCGATCATCAGGTCAGTCATCAACAAGCAGAAACGAAGTCTATCAGGTTTCCTCTAGAGTTCCCTTAAACGCTTCATTGAGTAATTCTTTCACAGAATCATTACCACTGAAGTGCTTGGGGGAACTCCCGCGGTGATCTGGTTTAATTGCATAGCGGTGAAACAAATGGTGTTATTCATAATCAAGTTGTCACAGAAATTTAGCCAAAGTAAAAAAGATCATCAGGCTTCCTATAGAGTTCTCTCAATCGCTTCATTGAGTTTTTTCGTTTGAAAAATGTACTCACTGAAGTGTTTGGGGGAACTCCAGTGGCAACTTGGTACGTTACAGATTTCCCGAAGTTTTAGCAGGCAAACAAATGTTACGAAAGCGAGTACTTATCATCAGGTTTACACTAGAGTTTCCTCAATCGCTTCATTGAGTACATTGTCTGATGATTTTTTGTACTCACTGAAGTGTTTGGGGGAACTCCTGTGCTAATCTGGTACATTAAGACATACTCAAATAACTGAAAGGCGCTGCTGAACAGATAGATTTTCACGCGTTTTTAATTTGTTAAACATGCAGTAAGGACGCCATAGTTGAGGTATCTTTGATCTTTCTCATTTGTCATTTTGATCTTATGTGTTTTAATTGTTTTTTCTGATAACATATACTGGTCTTATATGTTGAAGTTCTAATGAACATTTTTGGCTTTACCATAAGACTGCAGCATTCAGTTATGTGGAGTAATAGCAATAGTCTGCCTGCAAATGTGATGCAATGCAAGGGCGGAAGAAATCACCGACACTAGTTAAATGTAAATAATTCAAAAGACATAACCACTCTAAAGTCGTAACTCATAACTAGGACTAGGAGTTTAAGTGCCGGCGCCTATTTACATTTGCTCCCTGAAGAGTTTGTAAGAATACCCAATACTGTTTGAATAAATACATCTCTTAAATTTTAGAAAAAACATTACATATAACTTGCACTAAAATTTTATATCAATTTTTATTCAAACTATAGTATAATGTTTCCATAATTTTTTCGGTTTTTTGTAAAATTATTTAAGAACACGAAAGATAATCAAAATCACAATTTGTTTTTACAGATCTAGAAAGTAATGTTGCTTCAGAAAAAATAACATAGTTTATATATTATTCAATTTGAACAATATTAATTCTTTATGCATCATGTACATACAATAAAAACTAATTTTAATTATCATTTTGTTTCAGAATGTACAGATTAAATAAGCGTGTTACGGGATTTTACTACTTCGTCAGAATCACAAGGTGATTTTTGCTACCAAAAATTACACAGAGTTATTTGTCAATTAAAAATGGGATAAAAACGTTAAACCCTCTATACTTTACCCAATGTTTCACTTTGCCCCCTATTCTTTTAATTCTTACAACTTGCCCCATGTACTATGGATAAATAAGCACTTTGACCCCCAAGTCATTTTTTCACCATTGGATATGGACACATGTCACCATTTTTTGCCGTTGGATTTGGACTCAGGGGGCAAAGTGCTTATTTATCCATAGTATAGGGGGCAAGTCGCCAAAAATAAAAGGATAGGAGGCAAAACGCAATCGGGGCATATTACAGGGGGTTTAATGCTTTTATCCCATTAAAAATAACACGGGTGGTTTTGGCAGTTACCTCCATAATCTTCTATGAGATATTTGTTTCTAAAAGGAAATATTAGGGATATAACCATAGCGTGCAACCCCATTCTAGTTTTCAGCATTTGTTTTCAACAAATTAAAATTAAATAGTAAAAATCCAACAAGTACGATAATCTCAACCATAAGGCCCGTAACCAAGACCTCCGATTAAAGTGTATCTTCATTGGAAAAAAAAAAATCTAAATTCATGTAACTTGTTTCAGTAAATGAGAATCATTAATTGTAAAGAATTGCGCAAATGAAGAAAGTTGAATAACAAGAAAATAATGAAAAGGTTTATGAGTACTTTTGACATGCAATTAAGGAACTATAATATCATGTAACACAAGAAAGAAATTAAATTAAAAGGACAAAACTCGTTGAAGGATAACAAAATTTAACTATGACCAAAAGAAGTGTCTTGATCTTTATTTCGCTCTTGTTTCACTTCTTTTACATGAACCTGACTCATTAAAACATAAATTGCCTAATAAATCAACAAAAAGAAATATTATTATAAACCAGTTATTGTCCATTGATTTGACTATGTGATCACATCACTGCGAAGTAGAAGTAGACTCATTAGTGACACTTGTGCCGCCGGTGCTCACAGAACCTATTTTACCAATCGTCTTTTTGTTATTGTGCATCCAGACTCTAAGCGCACCTCTTGTGATCCCAATTTCGTTACAGAGGTCCTCAACCTCAACTTCATTGCATCCCTGCATTTTCCACCCCGCCTTCTCCGAAAGAGAACGCATTTTCTCCTTCTGTACTTGAGTAAACTTCCTTCTAAATCTCTTTCTTCGGACAGGATTCTCCATCGACAATGTCACCGGTGCCTGACGGTGATCCTGCTCTATCACCGATGTATTAAGGGTTAGATTCTGAATCGTGTGCAGTGGTGTGGCAGGCGGAAAAGGGCATCGAGAGTCAAGAGGTAGTGGAGAGACACGACGGTGAAAGTTTCTGTGACATCCGCACGCAACGCATGACAGTGAGTTGGGTAACGACATGAACTCGCCACAACCATCCACGGCGTGGGAACCAAGGACGGCAGCGTGGTTCTTCTTACATTCTTTGAATTCACCGCGGCATTCCACACCATTGAGGTTTGATAAAAGTGGTGCAGTTGTCATGAGTTGAGGAGAACTTTCATTTATTGCCTCCATTTTGAGTTCTCTATCGTCAAGTTATAGTTGGTTTCACGATAGAGATCAAAGGTAGAGGTTGTCTCACTGAGCCTCACTGAGCGTGCAGAGAATTTGTACTTTTGAAATTTTGTGTCCTTCAAACTAATAAAAAAAAAAAGAAAAATAAATATAACGAAAATTTATCAGTTTGAATATCATTTTCAGTAAGAATCTATAGAAAATCCTCTGTTCTTTTTCTGCGAGAACAATGAGTTATAAATTTAAGAAAGTTGAAGGGCAATCTTACATTGATCTCCTTGAGAGTAACTTTGATTCTCGAAAAACGTTGATTCAAGTGCTAGAAAGTTTGATTTCGAGTCAAGAAAAGATATTTACTTGACTGTTTGGTGACGAACAATATGAAAATTGGTGGAATATGAAAAGCTTATTCTCTTCAAGAATATTCAGTGTCTAATAATGTGAAGGTGTTTTTAGCTTTGAGACAGGCCCCTTTTTATAGTGGTAGATTCTATGTCTTGATATTATCGACTGCCTAGAGATAATGGGATATAATTGTATTTTCACGCTTCAAGACAAATATGAATTTTGTCTATTTGTCAAAGACCTGCATGCACTGGTCGAAACACATCATATTTTCCACGTTTGTTGATTTGTTTGGTCATATATTTGGACATGATGTGATTGGCTTGAATACCTCGATTTAACGCTTGGCATCATTTAATTGGTTAGTAAAATATATCAGAAAACTAATTACTTTAGTTGGTTTCTTTTTGGGATTAAATTTAGTAAAATTTAAAATTCAAATAGTTTAAAATTAGATTTCTTTTCAATTAATTTGAACAAAAAATTGAATATTTTGATTTATGCACATGATCAGATTAACGTAAAATGTCTAATAGGATTAAAAAGTCGTGACAATGTTTTATTTGTATCCCAATAGGGCCTGGTTGGTTAAAATGTGGAATTCTTTTATTGATCTAAAGTTCGATTTCCACAAGCTACTGATTATACACCTTTAACGTTTCAGCTCATACCAAGTTTAATCTGGTTTAATCGAATTGCGTCTAAAACCTTTAGATTTTTATTTTCTTGTATAAAAGCTTTATTCAAATACAGGTGTTCAAATATATAACTAAATCAATATTTAGTCAAAAGTATAGTTTTATTTTCAACTCTCTTTTAATTTTTTATTTGAATAGCAAATAGGTGTATTGGGTCTTACAAGGTGGTTAAAGTTGGTCAAGGGCAAAAAAGGAATATTGGGCCTATTTGATATGTTACACCAAACATCAGGGGGTGTCACTGATATTACTAAAACCTAAGGGGAGGTTTCTGATATTACGCCAAACCTCAGGGGGTGTGAGTGATATTATCCCAAAAAAAAAAAAGAACAAGAAGAAAAAAAAAAAGCTACACTAGGAAGAAAGCACCTAAATCGTCAAAAAATTACAAACAACACCAAAAACAAATAGCAAATCTGAAATACCTAAAATCATACACTACATCTTAAACTCATTCTATACCTAAATCACCCAATTAAAAGTTATACACTACATCTTAATCATCTAAAAAATACCACTTAAATACACACATACTTAAATCACCGAGAAAACCTACGAAGCACTAAAAAGTCACGCAGTACACCTAATTAATAATTTAAAGTTTATATATATGTGTGTGTGTGTGTATTACACCCAAATAAACACATTATACCTAAGACATGCAATACACTCACAACACATAGAAACACAAAACGCGCATTATGCCTAAACACCAAGAAAATACACACTACATCTAAAAATAAACACTACATCTGAACATTTAAAAATATATACTACGCCTAACACACACACACATACACAAGATATTTGAAAACCCAAAGAAACACATACTTCACCTAAATCATATAGTAAATAGATAAATAAACAAATAAAACACTAAACCTTAAAATACACATTGCACCTAAATCACACACTCCAAAAGAAATAATACATCTAAAACACATTACAGCTGAAACACTAAAATTGTATATATAACACTTAAATCACCAAAAAATACACTATACCTGAAACACCTAAAACACACCCACGGAAAATCGTCTAAGAAAATTCATGTATGCAGTGCAATTTAATCAGTATGGGTAGCGGTTTTTTTTTTTTTTTTTTTTGGATCAAGCAATGCATTAAGGAAGCACAAGGGGTGCTTCAACCCATAACAAAAGTAACAATGGAAATTCCAACCTTCAACTGCTACAACATGAGCGATTACGCTCCATTCATAAAAAGAAAACGGAAAGTGATTCGCATTAGCCTTTAGCCAAGCCCATGATTTAATCTTAAGCAAGCAAGCGCATAGTTAATTCAGGCCGAAGGTAGGCAAGATGTACGTAAAATTAAAAAAAAATGTTGAATAATTTTGTGTCACAGATTTTTGGAGGCATTTCTGGGAAAATGGGATATATATCGTGAAGTTCTTGTAATTTATACTAGACAAATGCTACCACAATCTTTCTTTGGAGGAATGATAATGAAATCATTTAATATATTAGACATTTTTTTCTCATGATTGTAATTCGTGTTATTTCTGTCATTCAACTTATAGAAATTAATCGACTAATTAAGAGAAAAGTAGTGTCACCCCAGGGACGAGTTTTTCTGTAAAGGTTTTGGTGGCATTCAACTTATTTTCTAAATTATACTATTAGATAGGTGGTGCATGTATTTTAGGGTTTATTGTGTTAAACCCCCAAATATGGGGTTCGTAGCAAAGTACACCAAAACCTATTAAAATGTGCGAATTGCCCCCTCGCCTATTGAAAAATATGTGAATTACCCCGATGCCAAATCTAACTGACAAAGATGCTAAAATACATCTAAATTGAATGGTTGATCAATGACTCAAGATTGGCAATATGACAATGTTAGGCTTATCTGAAACAGTCTAGTCCATGCACTGCTATAACTGATCTTAACCAAATCTAGAGTAAATGTGAAAAAAATTGCATTATCCGATGTCTACCAGTTGTAATGAAGTCGAGTTCAAAAACCACAATGAGGAAGTTTAGGAGAGAAGAAAAAAGATCTGGTACTGACCCATATTATTGATGCGTTGTTCAGAATCGTCTTAAAAAGTGGTATTAGGAAACCTAAGGACTTTATATTGGGAACTAGAAAACTTCCAATGAAATTTATAACAATAAGACACACTATTCTGCAACTTATCACTCAATTTGATCAGGTGACATCCAGAGTTCCCCCAAACACTTCAATAGGCTAGCAGTACCCTTTCGTTTCGTTACATAAGGGAAACTGTTCTACTGAAGTGATATGAGGAAACTCCAGAGGAACCCCGACTCTCTTTTCGTGCTCTTTCTCGTGTTAGTCGTGTGGCCTTTTTATAGAAAGGCTTAATACATTTCAAAAAGAAAGAAAATTAATGTTTTTGAAGAATTGGACCTCAGGGAATTTTGAGTTCTGAACCTGGTCTGGAATTCAGGTCAAATTGTGAAAAGGGAATAATTTAGCAATTGGACCATCTGCAAAAACTTTTATCTTTCAGCCATCACTTTTCCAGATATTTGTTCTTCTGAGATAAGGACTACATTTTGTGAGACTCACAAATTCAGCTTTGATGATACAGCTCAAATACCTGAAAATGATGCATATGCTACAAGTTGGAAAATGCAGCGTATGGGTATATTCTTGCATTGTAGATGCCATATATCTTTGTTCTTCACTCATCCCAAGACTGCGGCTAGGTTCACTGAGGTTTGCACTTTTATTTCAATATTTGTTCAACCAGAGAGATGAGAAACATCAGCTTACAAACTTTCAAGCACAATCGCTTCATCATCGTGCTATAAAAGCAAGCGCAAGTATCACTTCAATCATCAACGAGCTCAAACAAGTGAATTATCAGGTTTCCTCTAGAGTTCCCTTAAACGCTTCATTGAGTATTAATTTCCTTGTGAGAATTGTACAACTCGCTGAAGTGCTTGGGGGAACTCCTGCGGTGATCTGGTATAATATAGATTTTCACATACTCCGCAAAATGCATGGGGGTAAAAAGAAATGGTGTTATTCATAATCAAGTCGACACATAAATTAAGCAACAAAAAAAAAATGGTCATCAGGCTTCCCCTAGAGCTCTCTCAATCACTTCATTGAGTGTTGTCGTATGAGAAATGTACTCACTGAAGTGTTTGGGGGAACTCCAGGGACAACTTGATACATTACAGACTACAATTGTTCCTGATATGTGCATCGCGTCAACCGCTGGGCATGGAAATGGGACAGCTCCTTAAATTATCCGGTTTGTTCAGCTTACAGAGTTCTATCAAACTCGAACGGAGCTCCTCTCTCTTTTCGATTTAAAGATCTTTGGGACTTTAGCGCTCCACTGAAAATGCTGTTATTTGTTTCGCTGGCATTACAAAATAGAATTCCTTCCAAAGTCGAATCTTGTCGCAAGAGGAGTTCAGATTTCTGATGGAAAGTGTAGTCTCTGCGGTCTTAAGGAGGAAACAACAAACCATATCCTTTTAGAATGCAACTTCTCTGCTGAAATTTGGATGAAGATTTTGGATTGGCTTGGTGTCAGGTTAGTTTTACCACAAAGTTTGGAATGCGTCTTCTTTCAACTTGCTGGTTTAGTGCAAAATATGAGATCAAGCAGGAGATGGAATACAATCTGGATCCATGTCATTTGGTACATATGGAAAATGAGGAACAAGTTGGTTTTGGGAGATCTCAAATGAACATTACAGAGACAGTAGAAATCATCAAATTGAAGTCTTGGAGTTGGATTTGTGCTAAGTCTAGAGAATTTCCTTATTCTGCATTTGATTGGATGAATTTTCCTTTGGATTGTATGGTATAAGTTGTAATCTTTTTGAGCATTTCTTATGCTCCATGTCTAACAAATTTTTTGCTGATAAAAAAAAAAAAAGAAAAAAAAAGAGCTCCCTCCTTCGCTTCATTTCGTATTTGCTCTGATGATTGTACTCATGACTTAAGTGTTTGGGGGAACTCCTGTGCTAATATGGTACGTTAATATATACATACTCAAATAACTGAAAGGCGTCGCAGAACAGAGATACATTGGCATTGAAGTTTCTAAGAATATACGACGTTGTTTGAATAATTATAAATACATCTCTTAAGTATATATATAGCATTACATATAATATGCACTAAAATATTATATTAATATTTATTCAAATTATAATATTTCCAAAAATATTGGGATTTTCGTAAAATTATTTAAGAACACAAAAATAATAAATACCGCAATTTGTTTTTACAGATCTAGAAAGTAATGTTTTTTTAGAGAAAATAACATAATATATATATATATACACACATATATACATATATATATATATATATATATATATATATATAAAATAACAATACTAATTCTCTATGCATCATGTACATCACAATAAAAGTTTGTTTTTGTAATCAGTTTCAGAAGTGCAGATTAAACAAACGTCTTCGCAAATGAAGAAAGTTGAATAATGAGAAAAGAATGAAAAAAGTTTATGAGACATGAAACGAAGGAACCATAACCTCATGCAACAGAAGAAATGGATTAATTAAAAAGGACAAACTCGTCGAAGGATAACTAAATTTAATTATTGATAAAAAAAAGAAGTTTCCTGATCTTTATTTTGCTCTTATTTCACTTCTTTTACATTGACATAGACTCACTAAAACATAAGTTTACTAATACATCAATAGCAAAATAATTATTACTACTAACTAGTTACCCCGTCCATTGTTTTGACTATATGATCATATCACTACGGAGTAGACGACGAAGTAGACCCATTAATGATACTGGCATCGCCGTTCATCACAGAACCTCTTTTGCCCACCGCCTTTTTATTGTTGTACATCCAAACTCTAATCACAGATCTTGTGATCCCAATTTCCTTACAGAGTTCCTCGACCTCAGTTTTATTGCACCCCTGCATCTTCCACCCGGCCTTCTCCGAAAAAGAGTGCATTCTTTCCTTCTGTACTTTAGTAAACTTCCTTCGAAATCTCTTTCTTCGGACTGCAGGATTCTCCGTCGATGGCATCACCGGTGCTTGGCGGTGATCCTGCTCTGTCACCGATGTGTTAACGGTAAGATTTGTGCTGGGCCCCGATTGAAAAGGAGGTAGAGGGCGTCGAGAGTTTAGAGGTAGCGGAGAGATGGCGGGTGTGAAAGGGTCTGGCACACGGCGGTGAAAGTTTCTGTGACATCCGCAAGCGGCGCATGTCAGGGAGTTGCGCAATGCCATGAACTCACCGCAACCGTCCACGACATGGGTACCGCGGTTGGCTGCATGGTTCTTCATGCATTCTAGGTACTCCGGTGGCGGAGAGTTCTCGATTGCCCCGTTGTTGTTGGACAAAAGTGGGGCATTTGTCATGAATTGAGAGGAACTTCCGTTTATTGCCTCCATTTTGACTTTTCTATTGCCAAGAATTTCTCTGTCGAAAATAATATAAAGAAAATATATTAATTTGAAAATATTGTTTGGTAAAATCTAAACAAAAGTTCTCTGGTTATCTTCTATACGAGAACAATGAGTTATATATTCAAGAAAGTTGAAGGGAAAAATCTATCTTTGATCTCCTTGAAATTAACTTTGATGCTTGAAAAAAGTTGATTCAAGTGCTTGAATATTTGATCTCGAGTCAAAAAAATAAGAAATTTACTTGAATGTTGGTGACGAACAATATAAAAATTGGGGGAATATGTAGAGCTTCTTCTCTTCGAGAATACTCAATGTTTAATGATATGCAGGTGTTTTTAGCTTTGAGGCGAGACCTCTTTTTATAGCGGTAGATGTTGTCTTGATATTATCGACTGCCTTGATGACGTGATATAATTGTATTTTCACGCTTCAAGATAAATATAAATTTGAATACCTCGATTTAGCGACAGGAATCAGTTAATTGGTTAATAATATATGTTAGAAAAATAATTAATGTAGCTAGTTTCTTTCTGGAATTAAATTTAGTAAAATTTAAAATTTATATAGTTTAAAATAAGAATTCTTTCCAATTAATTGAACGAAATAATTAATCGCCTACATCCATATTCTGATTCATGCACATGATCAAATAAATGTAAAATGTATAATAGGATTAAAGAAATTATGATGATGTTTTATTTGCTGTCCCAACAGTGGCCTTGATGGTTAAAATGTGGAATTCTTCAAGGTTTTAGCTTATACCAAGTTTAGTGTAGTTTAATCAGCTGATGTAGTCTGAAGGCTATTGCGTCTAAACCTAGGTGCTCGATCGCGGATTTACCTATTGCATACCCTAGATATAGTAGTTACGGATTATCACGTCATAAAAGATAGTCTTGCTTCCCATTATTAGAATGATCACATGACATCTAACTATAATTAGAGGTGGTAATCTCAAGATGAAACCAATCAATCCATCCAACCCTTTTATAATAAATGGGTCATAGGTTGACCCATTATAAATTGATCAAAAAAATAACTAGTCTTCGACTCAGGTAACCAATAGGGTACCTGCCAGAGACTTGTTAAGCATTTTTTAAAAATAAAATATTTTCAAATAATGAAACACGCAAAATGTCTAAATCACCTAAAAAAATACAATATATCTAAAACAAAGGGAAAAAAAAAAAACCTTACAACACGCGTTACAATTGAAATACCTAAAAGAACACACTTCACACTACACCCAAAATACCTTAAAAAAAACACACATTTCATCATTAAAAAAAAGCAGCTAAACAAATATTTCATCATTAAAAAAAAGCCACTACAACGAAAAACCTAAAAGAACACACCTAAATCATCAAAAGTTTACACAAAACACCAAGAATAAACAGCACACCTGAAACACCTAAAATCATACACTACACCTAGAATACTTACTATACCCAAATCACCCAAAAGTTATACATTATACCTAGATCACCTAAAGATATACCACCTATAAGAACACTTACTTGAATCACCTAGAAATCTCACACTATCTAAAACACTAAAAAGTCAAACAGAACACCTACATAATAATTTTAAATATATATATATATACCTAAAAGTACATATATACCTTACCACAAAAACGCATTACACTTGGAATACCGAAATACAAGTTATACCTAAAAATGCAGTACACCCATAACACATATATAAAAATACAAATTATACGTAAAACATGCACTATAAATCGGATGGGTAGCATTTTATCCGACTCCGCATCCATGTAGGCAAGCAAGCGCATATTTAATTCAGGTCAAAGGTGGGTAAATATGCGTAAAATTGAAAAAAGATGTTGAATAATTTCCTTTCACAACTTATTGGAGGGGATTTCTTAGAAAATGGCCTATATGCCGTCAAAAATTTGTTATTTAGATGAAGGCTACAGTAGCCTTTCTTTGGAGGAATTCCAAATGATAATGTAATCATTTAATACATTGGACAATTTATTCTCATGATTGAACGTCGTATTATTTTCGATATTCAGCTTGTTGAAATTAATCGACGAAAAGAAAAGTAGTGTCACCCCAGGGACGAGTTTTTCTTTTTTGTTTTTTTCATTTATGGCATTCAACTTATTTCTAAATTACAATATTAGATAGGTACTGCAAATATGTTAGGGCAAACTACTAAAATCCCCAACATATGAGTGTCTTACAATGTCCCCTGAACTACAAAAAAGATAAAACATCACAGCTATTGAAAAATAACTCAAACTGGCCGTGAGACCAAAAGTCAATTAGTGGATCAGAGACCCTCAATGGCGTTTTGCACAATATTTAGTAGGTTGGGTGACTATTTTCTCTCTTTGTTTTTTTTTTTTTTTTTTTTTTTTTTTTTTTTTTTTTTTTGTGTAGTTTAGGGGGCAAGTCGTGAATGATCCCATAAGTTGGGGGCTTGAAGCTCCCTATATTTTATGGCAGTATTTTTGGCATAAAAAAAATTCATATATATGATACTAAAAAGTTGAATTATCAATTATAAGATATTTAAGAATTTATACATTTATGTTCAAGATGTCCATATTTAAAAAAAAAAAAAATGTAACATAATATAAATATGATTTATATCCTCTTTATGGACTTGTAAAATTTGAGAAACCAAGAGAATAAGCCCAGGCTAAACTAATTTTTCAGTTCCGCCCCTGGCCTTGGTGACATTTTGTGCTTTCAAACTTCAAGAATTTCACATCTTCATCCCAAATCACCAACAGTAATCCGGTCGTTTAATGCTAGAGCCAGTGCATGAAGGATCATCCACCATCTATGGCTGCATCTACATTGGTAGGTTGAAGTACAATTTGGTCTCTCTAAGTTCTATTGGACTTGAACAGTGGGAAGTATCTCTTTATGTTTAGCATCGATAACCTTCGAGCTGGTTGGCAGATAAGGAGAAGCCTGATCAAAATTCAAACTTCAAGATTTCCGGCTCGAATGTATAGGAAACCTTTTCACATCATAGTAATACTAGAGGTCGTGCTTAACGCTTCATTGGCATCTAGCTCGTGGTTGTCTAAAATTAATCTAGATACAATTTTGGTACAATCACCTTGCAATATGACAACGTTTGGACTACAGATTTATCTGAAACGGCCAGGTCCCGCGCCCTGCTTCAACTGATCTCAACTCGAAGAAAGAGGTAAAATCTAGAGTAAATGTGAAGAAAATTGCTGGAGCCAACGGTTTACTTATGAATCTCACTAGTTCTGTTGAAGTACAGTTCAAAAACAACAATCAAGAAGATTTTGGAAAAACTGGTCCCCATGAAAAGAAATAATTTTATTGATGTTTGTTCGAAATTGTCTTAAAAAGTAGTAATAGGAAACATAAGGAGTTTAGATAGGAAACTAGAAGTAATAGGAAACATAAGGAGTTTAGATAGTACTGAATATGATCACAGATATATATACGTAAATATGATATACAAATTCTTTTCGCCCTGTTTAATGTCAGGCGACACCTAGAGTTCCCCCAAACACTTCAGTAGGCTATCAGTACCCTTTCGTTTCGTTAATTAAGAGAAATGTACTGTTCTACCGAAGTGATCTGAGGAAACTCCAGAGGAGGCCCGACTCTTCGCATGCTCCTCCTCATGTTACTCTTGTTGCCTTTTTATAGAAATGCTTAATACATTACAATAATGAAAGGAAAAGTCTTATCTATGAAGAACTGAATCTCATGCAGTAGAACACAACATGATAACTTCAAACAGGACCAATATTCATCTGCCTATGGAATCTTGAGTTTTGAACCTGGTCCGGAATTCAGGTCAAATTGTGAAAAGGGAATAATTTAGCAGTGGACTTACTAAAAAAACTTTTATCTTTCAGCCCACCACTTTTCCAGATTTTGTTCTTCTAGGATGAGGAACATATGAGATTCACAAATTCAGCTTTAATGATACAGCACAAATACCCCTCTTATACAATTTTAACCGGTATTAGAAGGCGAATTTTGAGCTGAAATTCTCTACCTGAAAATAATGCATATGCTACAAGTTGGAAAAGCCAGGACAATAGTTTATACTCACATTGTTGATTCCATATTTTGTTCTTCACTTATCCCATGAATGTGGCTAGGTTCATACGTACAAGGAGGCACTTCTATCCTCATTTTGTTAGTACACAGACATCAAAAAGCTCAAGAGCTTACAAGTAAACTTTCAAGCCAATGTACATGCTTCCTCGATCAAAATTCTCTCTATATATATAAACAAGAACTAGCATGAATCCAGTCATCAACGAGCAGAAACGAGTCATCATCAGGTTTCCTCTAGAGTTACCTTAGACGCTTCATTGAGTAGTTTCTTGTGAATATTGTACTCACTGAAGTGCTTGGGGGAACTCCAGTTGTAATCTGGTTTGACAAAACACACACGGGATCGAATCAATGTGGTTTGTTCGTTGACAATTTTCCGCAGAAATTATTGAAAGAGAAGAAAAAGGCATCAGGTGTCCTCTAGAGTTCCCTTAAATGCTTCATTGAGTATTTTCTTCTGAGAATCACGTCCACTGAAGTGCTTGGGGGAACTCCCGGGGTGATCTGGTATAATATAGATTTTGATAGATTCCGTAAATTGCATGGGGGTAAAAACAAATGGTGTTATTTCATAATCAAGTCGACACATAAATTTAGCCAAAAAAAAATGTTATCAGGCTTTCCCTAGAGTTCTCTCAATCACTTCATTGAGTGTTTTCGTTTGAAAACTGTACTTACTGAAGTGTTTGGGGGAACTCCAGTGGCAACTTGATGTATTACATATAGTCCCAACATTTTAGCAGGCAAACAAATTGATGTTACGGAAGTGAGTTATCATCAGGTTTACACTAGAGCTCCCTCAATCGCTTCATCAAGTATTTCGTCTGATGATTGTACTCTCTGAAGTGTTTGGGGGAACTCCTGTGCTAATCTGGTACAATACATGCATATTAAGATGACTGAAGTGCGCGGCTGAACAGATAGATTTACGCGTTAGAATTTGTTAAACATGCAGTGAGCACTACAAGAAATAAGGCGTTTACCAGCACGTTTTTGATATTCCCAGCGCTTTTAGGCGCTGGACTAAAATGAACCAGCACTTCCATAAGTGCTGGCGTTGGTGGCGCTAGTGAAAGGTAAGCTAGCACTTTTCCTGGTCGTTGGTACAAAGTAACAAAAACCCAGAACCACTTGGACGCTTGGAAAGGTAGTCCGCAAGCGCTGTGAAACACTGTATTCCCAACGCTCTTCTGTGAAGCGCTGGGAATGCCTCTTGTATATTTTATTCAAAAAATTGTATATAATTTAAATCCCTTTTGGTACAAAATAAAATAAAATTGTTTCAACTTAAATACACATAGAAAATCAACAATAAATGAGATATCTCACTATTTGAACTGATTCTTTTTTTTTTTTTTTTTAACAACCAATCAATTGGAAACAAAAAGAAGCACAAGGGGTGCTTCAACCCCTTACATCAAAAGGACTTCTGAACTACACCATACCAATTCCAAACACTACTTACATTTGACAAAACCTCTGACAAGAATGCCAATCAGAAAACGAGTAAATAAAATTCCTAACATGAGCTTTGTTCCACGACCACGTACTGACCTTGATAAGTTCAACAACGTTTTCCACACTAATGTCTTTGTCTTGAAATAAAACTTTGTTGCGCAAGGACCAAATTGACCACAAGACAACACACCAAAGTCCCTTCCAAATTTTCTGAGAAACTGCTTTAGGCCTCTGATCAACAAACAAACAGAAGTGATCCAATGGATTATTTGGCATAGCTGTGCAAACACCGAACCACAATCTTTGTTGATGAAATGAACTTAGCAAACAAACTACAAGCAATTCATACACACATTATTCATGTATACAAACGAATTTATATACAACATAAATTCAACTATCAAAATCCAATTAATATTCAACAATAAGTTCAATGCGCAAAAGCTGATATGTTATAACAGTCTTGTCCGCTCCGAGAGGACCCTGCAAAAGAGCATTAGAGTTGCAACTTTACATAATCTAAATTTTGTTTCTCTTTACCCTCTTTCTGTTAAAGAAATAATCCCTTTTTGTTCGAAACAACCGAGATGTAAAATTTTAACCAGCATGACTTCAATATCACAACACAGGCATAGAAAAAATGAAAAACGAATTGCAACTACAAGATGGATTATATATCAGGTCCCATAGAACAATAACATGACATTACCTGCAGAAATCTATGCTTAGGAATTTATGTAAGTATTTCTGAATTGAAAAATGAAGGCCTTTAGAGCTACATAGTTAATCTAACTTGTGTAGATTTACTTGGGCCAATTTGTTCTCCTAGTTCACTCAGGAGTTCTGATCATGAAATCTACTTTAATTCATTCCTCATATGCAAGTTTAGGATTTTCTTTCTGCTATTTTAAATCAATATACATTCTGATCAAATGTGAGAAGCAGTAGCTCATCCTACATTGGTTCAATTAGTCAATTTTTCAAAGTGATTTGATGAGATGCAAGAGGCTTTTATGGTAACCAGACAGTTTGTATCAATTCAGAACATACAGTTTCAATAAGTGTATCAAGAGATTTTTTTTCTAACTTATCAAAATCACAGGTGGGTCTTTGCTACTAAAAGTTGCACACGGGGTTATTTGTCAATTAACAATAACACGGGTAGTTTCTGCAACTACCTCCATAATCTGTAATGCAGATTTTTGATCTAAAATGAAATATATAGGGCTACAACCATAGTATGTGCCAGTATTTACCCCCATGCATTAAGCCACGTGTACAAAGTCAGGGTAGAGAATTAATAAAAAAGTGAGGAAAGCTTTAGAATATTTAAAGATGACTACGGAGTGTTTGCAAGAGTTTATAAAGGAGCTTGTTCACTACTCTTTCTCAAAGTCACTTTAAGTGAATCTGGATAAAACAAAAAATCAGGAAAGTTTGCAATTTTTTAAAAAAAATCTACTTAAAGCATTAATTTGATGTTTGCAATTACTAATGAGAAGTGACTTTTCTTTTAAGAACTATTTTAAATAGCATACTTTTAAAAGCAGTTAGAGAACGCCTAGCTCAGTCCTTGCTAGTGCTCTTTTTGACATTCTTAAGACAAGCAAAAGCAAAAGTCGGTGTTGAAAACACTAAAACTGTGTTTATCCTGCCGTAAAAGTTTTTTTTTTTTAATAACCATTTGCAGGTACCACCTAATATTGAGCGATATAGAAAGATTAACGTCAAAACAGCATTCGTTTTCAACAAATTAATAGCAAAAATCCATCAAGTACGAGAATCTCAACCATAACCAACACCTCTAAATGTATATCCTCCTTTAAAATGAAATCTAAATTCCTATAACTTATTGTCAGTAAATGGGAATCATTAATCCTAAACAAATTAAGGCAATAAGCTATGTGTCTTCGCAAATGAAGAAAGTTGAATAACCATAAAAAATGAAAATAGTTCATGGATATATATATATATATATACATATATATATATATATATATACATATATATATATATATATACATATATATATATATACATATATATATATATAGGGAGTATATGAATAGCTTCTTCTCTTTGAGAATACTCAATATTTAACAATATACAAGTATTTTAAGTTTTAAGGAGGACCTCTTTATATAGTTGCAGATGTTGCGTCTTGATATTATCAACTGCTGAGATAATAAGATAATATCTTTACGCTTCAAGATAAATATGAGTTTATCTTTGTTTATTAAAGACCTACATGCATTGGTAAAAATAAATCATATTTTCCATGTGCGTTGATTCGTTTGACCATATACTTAAACTTGATTTGACTGGCGTGAATAAATCGATTTGACTGTTGACAAAATTTAATTGGTCAGTAAAATGCGTTAGAAAATTAATAACTTTAACTATTCTTTTTGGAACTTTATTTAGTATAACTCAAAATTCAAATTAGTAAAAATTAAATTAATCTCCAATTAATTGAACACAAAATTTACTTATCTACTATTTGAGCACCTACAAAAACATATATTGTTGCACACTACACCTGATATACCTAAAAGAACACATTTCACTCAAAAACGTCACACACTATACCCAAAATACTTAAATGAACACTCACTTCACCTAAATCAACAACAATAAAAAAGGCTACACAATACTGAAACACCTAAATCATCAAAAACTACACAAAACACCAAAAAAAAAAAGAATATATATATATATATATATATATATTACATCGAAAATACTTAAAATTGATCATATACTACACCTAAAGCAAATATATTACCCCTAAATCACCAAAAATTATATATGAGACATAATTCACCTAAAAATATATACTACATCGATCTGAAAAATAAACTTACCTAATTCATAGAAATATCCACACTATAACTCAAACACTTAAAAACCCATGCACTATATACTTAAATAACAGTATATATATATATATATATATATATATATATATATATATATATATACACAGAACATAGCTAAAACATATTACACACAAAATTCTGAAAAACATATTAACCTAAAAATACAATACACACAAAATATATAAACACACAAATTATACACTACAAGCACTATTCTCCAAACAGCTAAAAATATATACAATACCTGCACTAATCAAGTGAAATACCTAAAAGAACACACTTCATAAATCAGTAATCACACGGTTCATCATAATACCTAAAACAACACACTTCACTTAAATAACCAAAAAGTCGCACATTGTACCCAAAATACATCTGAACACTTAAAAACACACACTATACCTTATACAATACACTATGTTTAAACACCTAAAGAAACATATGGTTCACCTAAAACATATATATAGTTAACAACACTACATCTTAAAGTACACATCACAACTAAAATAGACACTATACATAAAATACACTCAAAATACTTATATGCAAAACACGCACAACACCAAAACCAGTACATTTTACACTTAAAATACACAAAAAATACATTACACTTGAAACACCTAAATATATACAGTATACCTAAATTACCTAAAAAGCATACATTACAACTAAAGGAAACTAGGGATTTAACATTCATAGAAATAGATGAAAAATCGTGTAACAAAATCCACATGTGCAACGCGATTTAATAAGTATGGATCGCGATTTATACGATCCGTTATCCACATTAGGCAAGCAAGCGAACATTTAATTCGCATCGAAGGTGGCCAAAATGTGCATAAAATTAAAGAATTGCTAATAATTTCCTCTCACGATTTTTTGGAGGGCCTTTCTTGGAAAATGTCATATATACAGTGGAGTTTTTGTTATTTAGCCTTTGATATATTTGACAAAGGCTACATGCACAACTTTTTTTGGAGGGATTTCATATGATAATCATTATATATTAGACAACTATTTATTAAGTCGTTTTATTCTGGCAAGCTTATTGAATCGAAGAAGAAAAAGGTACGAGTTTTTTTGAAAAGTTTTTGGTGGCGTTCAACTTATTTAGTAAATTATAATATTAGATAGTTGGTGCATATATTTCCGGGCGAAAAACTTCAAAGCCCCCAACTTATGGTTGTACATTATTGTGCCCCCTAAACTACAAAAAGTTTAAAAAAAAAATAAAATAAAATAAAATAAAATTCTAATCTATTGAAAAAATGTGCAAACTCCCCCTTGATACGAAATCAATGGACAAAAATGCAGACACATATCCAAGTCAAGTAGTGGATCAAAGATTCAAAGGCACAAAATTAAATAGGTAATTGGGTGGTTTTTTTTTTTCTAAGTTCTGGGGGCACATGATGAATGTCCCAATACTGTATAGCATACTTTGACATTGCACATAAACTATTTATATTGTCAAAAAGTTGAATTATCGGTCAAAATTAATATAAAAGATTTAAGAATTTATACATTGATATTCGAGATGTCCGTATCTTTTTTAATTCTTCTAACATAATATAAATATGATTTATATTTTATTTACTAGCTTGTAACATTTTAGAAATAAAGAGAATAAAACACAAACCGGGGCGACTCTCCCTCCCTCTCTGCTATCTCCTCTACCTTCGTCCGGGGTAAAATAAGGGGATAATATTGGTGACACCCCTGAGGTTTGATGAAATATCAGATACACCCCCTGAGGTTTCAATAATATCAGTGACACCCCCTGAGGTTTGTAGTGACATATCAACCACCTCCCTTCATTGGAAAACGTGAAAAATTCAACTGAAATTTTTAATGAAGTTCCTATTTCACCCTTAATCAACTTTGACTTAAATTTTGACCTATCTTTAAAGACCAAAATGGCCTTTTGTTACTTAAATTGTGGAAGATGTGTTATTGACATGTTATGCTACATGTAAAGAGTGTCTTTGATATAAATTGCAAACTTTTGTAATTTTGTGTTGTACAAATCTAAACAAGTAATTTAATTCATATAAAAAACAATTTATTTGTATATATATTTATTAGTTTTACTTTTATTTTAAACTCTTCATGAAAATTAAAGTTATAAGTTAACTAAAGATAAAAAAGATGAAATCTGATTTTCGGCATTTCATGCAGATGTTTCATATTTGATTTTCGGTGAAATGTCTCTATAATTATTCTTTAAACCATAGTAGAGGAAAATAGAAAAAAGAAGAAATCCAGTAAATATGTTTTCTACTAGTCGTCTTTCCTCTTCACCATGTCTTTGAGATGCCGATCTGTAATATTTTCACAATTAGAATTTAGAATCTTTCAAACAGATCTAGATCACCTAACAACTAATGAATACAAACGTTTTTTTTTTTTTTTTTTTTGATAATTTGTGAATACAAACAGTTGATTTAGTAACCCTTATTCTTTGTTAGGAATTGTCAAGTATAACAAATCTTCTTCCATAATATTCTGTTCACATTAAGTAGCAGCGATGTAGGATTCTCCGGCGGGGACGGTTAAGGTACGGGGTGGGTGTGGATTATTTATTTATATATATGATTATTTTTAAAAGTTATTAAAATAGGTTGCCTCATTTTTAGTTGGGTGATCCATTGCTATTCTAACTTGAATCCATGACCATCTAGTAGTTGGGTGTTTGAGGATATTCTTGTCTTCTTTTTTTGGTAAGAACTGGTAATGTTTTTTGAAAGGGTAAAGATGTCATTTTAAACAAAAGTTATAGTCTTATTTATAAGAGGGGGTGTCATTGATATTATTGAAACCTCAGGGGGTGTCATTGATATTTCATCAAACCTCAGGGGGTGTCACTGATATTATCCCTAAAATAAATCTGTATTTCCACCCCAGGCCTTAGTGACACATTTTGTGCCTTTGAATTTCCAGAATCTCACATCTTCCTACCAAATGATCACCAACAGTAATCTGGTCGTTTAATGCTAGAGCAGTATATGAAGGATCATCCACCATCTACGGCTTCATCTGTGTGTATTGGTTGAAATACAATTTGGTCTCTCTAAGTTCTATCGGACTTGAAACAGCGGGGAAGTATCTCATTATGTTTTGCATCGACAACATTACGAGATGGTTTGAAATCACAGGCGTTCTTTTTCATTTGCTTATCTTCAGCTGTAATCCGCTTGCTATTGTCTAGCAGGTTTTCTCATCCTCCCATGATTTTTTCCCGATAAAATTTTTCTTGGCTGATCAAAAAATATAAACAATTAGAATCCAAACTTCAAGATTTCCAGCTAGAATATATATTATGTTAGGAATATATATCTCCACAATGCTATGATATTGTCCGTCTCCCTAATTGTTGGCTCTCCCAGTCCCAACATATGACGGATGGAAGAAATAGGATCTCTTTCCATGTAATTTGAGAGAAACTTTCACAAAATAATACAAGTAGTCGAGTCTTATGCTTCAATTGCATGTCGTGGTTGTCTGAAATACTAGATACAATTTTTATACAATCACTTTGCAATATGACAACATGTGGACTATCGATTTATCTGAAACATTCTAGTCTTGATCCCTGCTATAACTGATCTTAAACTCAAAGAAAGAGGTAAATCTAGAATTAAATGTGAAGAAATTGCAGCATCCATTATCTACCAGTTGTAATGAAGTTGAGTTCAAAATCCACACAATGAAGAAGATTTGGAGTAAAAAGAAAATCTGTACTGACCCATACTATTGATGCATCATTCAGAATCGGCTTAAGAAGCGGTAATAGGAAACATAAGGAGTTGAGACGGATAACTAAACTTCCATTGAAACTGAGAACAATAAGACACATTATTCTGCAATTTAGTACTCAATTTGATCACTGATGAAAATAAATATGATATACAAGTTTTTTTATAATTTAATGTCAGGCAACACCTAGAGTTCCCCCAAACACTTCAGTAGGATATCAGTACCCTTTGTTCGCTAATTAAGGGAAACTGTTCTACCGAAGTGATCTGAGGAAACTCAAGAGGAAACCCGACTCTACTTTCATGCTCTTTCTCTTGTAAGTAGTGTTGCCTTTATATAGAAAGGCTTGGTTAATTCCAAAAAGGAAAAAAAAAAAAGAAAAAAAAAAGAATAATGTTTATGAAGAACTAAACCTCGTACATTATAACACAATATGATACCTTCAGACAGGACCACTTTTCATCATCCAGGGAATTCCAAGTTTTTAACCTGGCTCAATATGTGTATCAAATTATGGGAAGGGAATAATTAAGCAACATCTTTGTATTTCAGCCCATCACTTCTCCAGATTTTGTTCTTCTGAGATTGTAGCACAGATACACTCCTATGCACTTTTAACATGTATCGCAGGCAGATTTTGATGAAAATATGCTACAAGTTGCGAGGTATATTCTTACAATTGTAGATTCCATAAATCTTTGTTCTTCACTTATCCCATGATTGCGGCTAGGTTCATACAAGGAGCCACTTCTATCCTCATTTTGTTAGAGCACAGACATCCATAAGCTCATGAGCTTACGACTAAACTTTCAAGCCTTCATACACTCTTCCTCTATTAAAATGCTATATATACTCGAAGTGCTAGCATTAATCTAGTCATCAACGAGCAGAAGCAAGTGAATCATCAGGTTTCCTCTAGAGTTCCCTTAAACGCTTCATTGAGTATTTTCGTCTGAGAATTGTACGTACTTACTGAAGTGCTTGGGGGAACTCCGGTGGTGATCTGGTATAACATTACGGATATGGAGATGAATCATTGTGGTTTGTTCATTGACAAGTTTCCACAGGAATTATTAAGGAAAAGACATCAAGGGTTCCTCTAGAGTTCCCTTAAACGCTTCATTGAGTATTAATTTCCTTCTGAGAATTGTACGTACTCACTGAAGTGCTTGGGGGAACTCCCGTGGAAACTTGGTACGTATAGTATAGATTTCCTGAAATTTTAGTAGCATAACAATTAACAAAACGAGTGCTCCATTATGAAGTAATGAAAGCAATTATCATCATCAGGTTTCCCCTAGAGCTCCCTCAATCGCTTCATTGGATCGAGAATTTCCTCTGGAAAATTGATATGCCACTGAAAAGTTTGGGGGAACTCCTGTGGTGATCTGATACAACACAGATTGCTTTGAGGGTAACGCAAGGCTGCACAGATGAATTATGCGTGATAAAGTTTAAAGCAGTAAATGTGAGTATCCTTTCTCATTTGGTCTTTTGATCTTAGTTACATATATATATTGATGATATCGGTCTTCTTTGTCGTAGGTTTCAACATTTGGCATTTCAAGAAGAAACAACATTCAGCATATGTTGGGAAATAACAAAAGCAAATGTAACGCAAGGTCGGCAAAAAAAATCCATGACACTCAAAATAGAATTGTCAATTGTAAAGCATTTGTTTGAAGAAAATACCAAAAACCTTATGATAATTATAGAATAATATCTTCTATACATATATATACTTATCTATTGATTTTAAATAATATAATATAAACCTTATGGTAATTATAGAATAATTTAAACTGTGTTCTTGACATGTCTTGTTGTGTCGTGTCATTTTCAGAAGAAAAAAAAAGAAGTCATTGTATCGTATCTATATATTTGTGTCCATTTTCGTGCAGCAGAGTTGCTAGTGTTCACTTCAACAACAATTTTTAATATATATTAACTTCAACAATATTTTTTTGATATATATTTATATTGCCTAATAATAGCTTGGGCTCAAAAATCTTCGGACGGTAGTAGCCCTCCCACATCTATTCATAGATACTCCATTGTCTTATAGGACCACTTTTTACCAAAAGGGAAACTTGGCAAAAAGTCATTGGAGTGCTTGAACCTAGTCTGGAATTTGGGCTAAATAATGAAGAGAATATAAATAGGATTAGGACCATAGCGTCAACTCGGAAATCTTGCTTGGGGCCATATCTAAATTCGGAAAGATACTAACCTAAAATTCTAAACCATGACTAAAATGGATCCTCTTTTGCCACAATTATCAGTGCTTTAAAAGTGTTGACTACGATTATACTATTTTGTGTTTTTAACAATTGTTTTATGATATGCTAAATGATAGTAACAAGGTCTGTTGTCTACAGGACTAGGTAAGAACCATTGGTAAATGATAATGGAAAATAAGAAAGCATGAATGATAATTAAACATTGACATTAAAAAAAAAGTATTTGGAAATGGAATGTTATTTGCTATTCCACGATAGATATATTTTTCCAGTAAATAATATCATTGAACACAACAATATAAAGGGTATTTTTGTGAATGAGCATTTTTTTTCAATATTTTGTTATTATTGGAAAAATTATAGACAAGTAATGCAAATCGTCGCTGGCAATTGTAAAAATAAATTTTGTTTTACTATCAGTTAACGGAATCCAAAATTGTTTATTTATATGAATATTCAAAAGCCAGCGTAGCCCATAGTTATAAGGTATAACCATATGAAGTTAGATAAATAATTTGAACAATGGTTTTAGTGAAGTGTTGTGGCCTGTGGTGACCTTTCACTTGAAGGTATTTCTAATGTTATGACTCAAAAACCTCTTGTTATAATTGAAAAGTGATCATTTGTGTTTCATGGTAGGCAGAAGCAATGCATAAGTTTGTAGCAAAACATGAAGCCATCAAACAAAGATCACTTTTCACCCCAGGATAACTAGGTGAAATACATTGTGAATACTGAACCTGGTAACAAATGCAGGTCAAATATGAAAAGGGAATTATTCTAAGAACAACTGAATCACATCTCCATCTTTACGAGAGATTATTAGGTGCAGCGGCTGCACGATGAGGTGGTGCAGCAAGTCGGTTATTTATATAAATGCATGATTGGGATGAGGTGTGGAGAAGTTACTTCCCTATAATTTAGGAATAGTATTTAATCTCAGCCTTTGGATGTACCACGTCACCATACAGCGGCTGTACCTAATAATTTTTCCATCTTTACACCACCTTCACTTTTCTAGCTCTTTTTGTGCTATTATCCCCCAAACTATCGAGACATTCCATTAAATTTCATTACTTTTATCCTACAAACTGTCATCTTATTACAATTTTGATCGTGAAACCGGTACCAAGCTGAAAGTGAAATGCAACAGGGGACAGTGCAGAACATTCTTATGTTCTAACCAGTGACTCCAACAACTCTGTTTTTCACTTATCTCAGGATTGTGGCCATGTTCAATCTTAAAGTTTCTCTCCAAACTACACTGAAAGGCTAAGCTTACAACATAATATCCAGGTCTACGCTATAACTACTAGGCTCAATATGCATTCGGTCACTAGTCAAATAACTCAAACCAGTCATCAGGTTTCCTCTGGAGCTCCCTCAATCGCTTCATTGAGCATTTTCTTCTGAAATATGTACCCACTGAAGTGTTTGGGGGAACTCCAGCGGACAACCTGATATAACATAGACTCTGGAGTTCCCTAAGACGCTTCGTTGAGTAGTTTTTCATGAGAATTAATTATACCCACTGAAGTGTTTGGGGGAACTCTTGTGGAGATCTGGTACAACATATTCTTAAAAACTTCAACAGACATACATGTAAACCATACGTTTTAGAGCTGCAACGAAAAACTTAAAAAGTCATCAGGTTTTCTCCGGAGTCCCCTCAATCGCTTCACTGAGAACTTTTCCAGGAATTGTACCCACTGAAGTGTTTGGGGTAACTCCTGCAGTTGGCTGATAAAAGAACTAACTCCAGAAATTGCAGCGGATAGCTGCGCTGCACTTTCAGGTAATCTTCCCTAACAGTTCTTCAGAAAAAAAAATCGAGTTCTATACATTAACTATTTTAATATTTTCGGTTTCTCATTATCACGAGTACAATGCATTTCAGATTAAAAAGTATTAAATTCCTAGTTTGAGGTTTACTGTTCTATCTCCACTTAAAAGGACAGCAAGAAGATTATAATGATCAATACACAATTTTATTAATGAATTTTAGAATCTGATTCCTCTATTAACATTTAAATTCAAAGTTTGAGATTTTTAAAATATGAAAGAAAGGAAGTCAAGCAAGCAAACAAATCATTTGATCCATGATCTAAGATCTACATCGTATTTGTCCTGAATCTTGCACTTCAAACAAGTTATTTCTTTCTCCGCTAATGACATTCACTCGCGTCTTAAGACATCTAAAACTGCCACTGCCCTTATCCTTTGCTAGTAAACTTGCACCACCGTATCTGAAAACTCACTAACGCGTGAATGTCTTGAAGCCTCAACAGTGAACACAACATGCATTGACATGATTCCATTGACTTCAATCTTAAATATAAAACTCAAGATCAAGATTAGTACTATAGTATATACAACCACCTGAACTGCATTCCCGAACAACCGACTGATCTATAGTCCAGTTTAACTTCATGACAATGTTAAACAGATATTGTTTCCGTAGAAACGCGTCTGCTAACTAACTAATAACAAGTACAATCTTGGATGTGATGGAACGATTCACCTTTGCAGTTAGCTTTCCCGGAAACCATTACCAGTGGAACCTCAAAGGAATTCTGGGCTCACCAATTCCAAAACATAATACCCAACCACGGTTTACCAGTCAGACTGATCAAGTATATGAGTTAACTTGAAAAAGTGATCTTGTCAACACAGGATAGAGAAGAGGGTAAATGAGTTATTTAATTTTTGCCTGGGCAACAGGGAATTTTTCTTCTGGCTGCCTCCGCCACAAGTAGTTGGAAGCTTCAATCCAGCCTGGATGGACCAAAAATTTCTTCTCTTTAACTGCCCAACGGGATTTATCTGTTCCGGAATCGTTGGAGATCACGTGTGTCACAGATGGGTCGAGTTCTGTTGTGCATGTCGCCCCTAGTTGCTCTGTCAATTTCCAAAGGTAATGCTGCTCAGCCTGGAAATTCGTCGGGAAAACACGGCTGAAGACAACTTTGCAGCCCTTTAAAACTTCCTTGCGAACTGTTTTCAGCACCTATCATTTGATTATCAAGGTGATTGTCACAGTATGATCAAACCAAGAAGACCGGCATCACAATTAATCCATAGATATTTAATCAAGACAATAAGCAACTTCTGTGTAGGTCACTGGAAATCAATGCAACAAAAGCAAAACCATACATGCAAGTAAGAATTAGAATCAACAATCACCAAGCAAGAACTCTCTTTGGTCTAGAAAGGACCAAACATAGCGGATTCCTTGAAGAATTGTTAAAGTTATACTGATAACTTGCCTGTCTTACATCTCGGTCCACTGGATTATCCTTGCGCTCCTGGACAAAAGAAGACACATGTTACATAACCTAATTAAAAATGTCTTCTTTCTTAGGGATGGAATGTGGATGAGTGAAGGCGATACCGGGTCAAAGAACAAACTGTGAATCTGCTGAAGAATTTTAAGAACAGTAGATAGTGCTCCCTCAGTCTCACTTTCATCACTTTTAAGTTGAGAAAGTGATTTATGATTGAAGCCAAAGTGTTGACAATTTGAAGCGAAAAAGTGATATCTTTCCATTAATATCAAATTCTCTTTATGCTTGCTCCACACCTACATAAATCATTTAATAGAATAAGATAAAATTAATTCTGCTTCTCTGGACATTATCAACTACTCTCAACAAAGAAAAACAGATGCAAAGTAGGAATAGATAAAATAAAGGCATGTCATGCATTCAGATAACCACCTACAATTTCTGTGGCAACCACATCCTTCCTTAATACCTCCATACAACTATTATAATGCCGACCTTCATTCTTTCCCTTTGCCACATCTGGTACTCGACGAAGACACTTTCCTCAATCGCATTGAGTGGGCAAACAAAATTCATGTACTTGACCAACATAAACTCTCATTCGATTTATATAGTCTATAGAAATTAATTAGAATCAAGGGCTTGGTTGTTGTTGCATGCATTGCCCATGCTAATGAAAAAAATACAACCAAAAGAATGGTGGAACTTTTCCTAGCAGGAAATTGTGAATAGTTCATAATATTAAATACTAAGGTTTTCAGCCTTGGACTGTTGGGAGAGTTACTTAAATAGTTTGTATAAGTCTATTTATTTCACGACTTACTACTACTCCAATACATCCTGGTATGGGATTATTTTGAATGCAATAACCAGGAATCTCACTTATTAGCCTTAGGTAAAATAAGACCTGCCCCCACATTTCTTACCATTAGCAAAAATTTGTTTCACTTGCATATCATAAGGAATTCGAACTGCTTCAATTACAGTATCAGGACAACCACCAAATATGATAAAACTTAGGAAACCCTTTTTCCTCTGAAAAACATAAGTACGGGCTTGTGGGTGGAGAAAGAGAAGGAAAAGCTATGGGTAAGGTAGGAAGGAGAGTAGGCCCTTTGCCTCTTTCAAGGGAACTAAAAGGAATGCAAGGAAACTACGACTAACTTTAGCACCTTCAGAACCTATACAGGTCACGGACCCAATACAAGCTAACAAAACAAAACACTTCATATGAATCCCACAATAACTTTACTCCCACCCAATGGCATCTCTTTTGAGTATCCAAAACTCGCAGGCATCTTTTGCTTAAATTAACAACGTTAAATACTAGGCAGTTATCATACTAGACAGTTATCGAAAAGAAAGAGTAGAATATTAGAAATAAACTGCAGAGGCACATACCAGAAGGTTACAACTCTGTGATACCTAATCCTAAGCCTCTAGACTTTGTAGTCATTTTACATTTTAACTACCGAATCATTAGTGCTGGACAGTGTGCATGTCAACCGAAAATGGTACAATACTAGAAATAAATACGGAAACAAATACAAAAAGGTTAAAAAACTGAGCAGTACAATTCTAAGCTTTAGAGTTATCTTTTGGGTGATATCCTAAGGCACCAAAAAATATTCCTTATTAATACTAACAACTCATGATTGCTTTACAAACAGAACATTCTCACATTACCTCAAAATTTTCTTTTTCTCAAACAAGTGATGTAATTAATAGCATAGTAAACCAACTCTGATAAATTGATGCCATACTCGACATGAAAGCAGAGCAACAATAAAATTATCCAAAAGCAAGAATGTCACTTTTCATAAATTTCAGAAGTCTGGATGAATACCGCTTCTGTATCATCAAGGATGAGAACGGCGCTTTCTTGGCCTAAAACAACATCAAGGCCCTTTTGATGCCTCTGCGTACAGTCCCCTTGTGCAATTACTTTGGAATGGAAGTAAGTGTCATCAGGGTCAAGTAGCTTTGCCATTTCTAAAGCATAGGGACGTTCACCCATAGTGTATATGTACATCTCAAATAAACTACTAGCTTCTTTCAGGAAGGTGTGGACAAATGGCCTCAACTTGGTCATCATGCGCATTCTGTCCAGTCTAAAAAGGCTGCTCTTTAGAGTATCTGGTCATCACAAGTACATTTCAGAAAACTTACTCTCAGGTTAAAAACGGATGAAATCATTAGACAAAAATGACTTTTACCACATAAAAACCAAATAAATGAAGCAGCAATAAACCTAATAAAGCCAAAAAGCCATAGGGGATCAAAGTTACAAGCTCTATTCCATGAGTCATTTTCGGGGTACAGAGCTAGATATATGCTGCCCCCAATCATCTGAATTAAATCTAAAATAACATTTGTATTATCAAAATTGGAATGTCAAAGATGTTGATGCAAGAAAAACCATCAGATGCTAACATATGACATCTTCACTGTGAGCACAAATTAAAATTCAGCTAATGAACAAGAATGACATGAAACTCCTGATGACAAATGAAAGCATCACTTAATGAAGCGACTTGATATTACTAAGGCACACTATCGACACTAACTCTGGCCCCTTAATGATAGCCGTTCTTCTTTTCCTATATAACATGAGAAATCACGGTTTTGACTTACAGCAGCAAAGAAGATTTTGATCAGCATAACTAATCTCTCAATCTTATTGAGCTTTACTTATATCTTATTCTTAAAGCTTGTCCTCAGATATATACAATTTTACCAAAAAAAGAAATTACAAATGCTGTTGCCTGTCAAATCTAGAAGCAAGGCACATCGAGAGACTACAAATGCCCATTACTCTCAAGTTTTTCAACAGGAATGTAGATGTCCAACTTAGAATTTTCCACATCATCATGTATTTGTCTGTGAATTTCCCATTCAGCTTGACAATAGCAAAAGTTTTGTCCTCGCAGTAGGATCAAGTCTTCTTTCCTTTTCTAAAGTACAGGAAGCCAAACTTAAATTGCCTATGGTGACAAAAATGATATGTTGGCTTCAATTTAGCAATTGCTTAAGCATATGTAACTATATAATGCTTATCTGGGCTTGTGAAGCACATATCTGGACAAGTTTCGAGTTCCTATGCATACATTTAAACCTGCCATGTTCATCCCACACAACACTGTAATATAGCAAGAATACAACCAATTTCCTCGCCATGGTAGGGTATAAGGGGGAAATCATTCAACTGTCGGGGAGAGGGCGGGGTGGCGCTCTATTTACCTGTTTGTGGAGTAGTGTCTATTGAGATGTCCAAGTGAAAATATGAGGTCTCTCGTGCGAGAATTTTGATTTCAAAAAATTCTTAACGGAACCTTACAAAAAGATATTCTCTTTTTTGTTTTTTTTTTTTTTTTTTTGATAACCAGAAAGATGTTCTCTTAGATCTCCTTTATCCTGATTTAAATCAAACTAAACTTCTATGTTACTTCTTTACACACTAAGTTTTCTGTTTCCCTGAGGTTTTCTCTACCGGCATTATATTCAGATATCATGGCTATAAGGAACATGCCACATCACACATTGTCACATTCTATAATACAGCTAATAGAAACAGGGCAGGACAGATGAATGCACATTATAGAAGCAAGAAAAATATTACTAAACCAAGGATCAGGAAAAAAGATTTCAGAGAGTACCTGGCAAAGAATCCCTTTGACCATGTAAGTATCCTTCTTCAACGGTAATATCAGTAAGCCGGGCTGAATTGAGCAGTGTATGATCTAAATCGAGAACCAAGATGAGCTTTTTATGACGTAGCAGGTTCTTCAAGTCTTTGTCCCGTAATCGAGCAATCTCATCATTAGCAAGTCTCAAATTCTACAAGGAAGATAAATTTACTTCTACCAACATATAAATCTTCTCAGTTATAAAACTGCAAGATAGCAACTAGACCATGAATCCATGATCTTGGTGTAGAATGCACGTTCAGAACTTAATAAGATGCTGCGAGCACGGAAAAAATAAAAGTTGAAGGCAATGTAGCAACGTTTCACACTTGGTGGCACAAAATTTAGCGAAGCGTCTTCAGGACATCTTTCTGTAATTTTTCCAAAAAAGTATCTTCTGATTACGCGTCCAAATTTTAGATCATTATGATATTTAACCTAGGTTACCATTAGTGCTATTTATGAAGGTTAAGCGCTAATAGAAGCTGAAAGCAAGCTATTATGGGTAGAATCAAAACCAATATTAATTACGTTGCCCAAAAATATGATATAAAGTAGGGCAAGTTTTTTCCATATTTTGTAAGTTGAAGAAATCATTAAATATCCAAATCATGGAAAATTTAATAGTATTATCTAAAGAAACTAGCTTTATATATTGTTTTGTAAGTACCTTATGTATATAACCCAATGCAACACCAGATTCGTCCTCCATTTTTTCCCCACACTTCACGCACATTCCTCCATAGGCACCAGGATGTAGACACGCATCCTTCTTCTGAGGAGATAACTCTGTATCACAGGAATACATCAGATGGAAAAAAAAAAAAAAAATAGAAAGATCAGCACTTGATGCTAAATGCCACATAAACTACTAGTCAGCTAGTAATAGTACAAACTGTTATACAAAAATGTCTTACGTCGCCAAAGATACAGAATTAACCCACAACAGCATACATATACTACTGGATAACAAAAAATGACTGAACTGTTAAGACAATAAAAATCACATGTCATACTGCATTCACAACCTAAGAGAAGACGTGAAAATTTAACTACTAGAGACCGTTAAGTGGATGATTACTGATAAACGATGGGTTTATAGAAGCAAGAATGGGGTGGCGGTGACCGAGGCACTAAATTTAGTTTTTTTCAACTTAATATCCTTTCTATGTACATATCCCTTTTGTACCCGCTACTCCTTAAGTTAGAATAAGATATTTCATAAAGATACAAAATATAGCACTGAAAACGTCATCAAATAAATCACATATATACCAGCGGAAGTCTGGGCGGGTTCTACTAGAGATGTGGAGCTCTGAGGATCCATTGTGTCTTCAGATGACCCAACCTTACGCCTTTTAACCCTGCAAAAATAAAAAATAAAAAAGATCATTGAAGTAAAGATCAAAGCCAAGCCTGACATCGAAATAAAAGTGTGGTCGCCACCACATTCAGTAATACCTCTCAAAATCCGAGTCGTAGTCACTCTCGTCACCATCGCCACTTTTGTTCTCTTCATCCGAAAACTCTTCAGGATCAGCTGATGCATCAGAAATATTATCCAACTCCGCATCCAGAATCGCTGCAAAGTCATCACTGCTCGACGAGACTGGAGAATCCGCTGCTAAACTCATCTGGCATATCTTCCTGTTATTCCATGAGACAACTCTAACTTTGAAAGACTTGAAACAATTAAACTTGCAAGTAATGGAAACAGGGATATGAATTAAATGCTTAATTCATCTCATCTGAAGAAAGCCTCATCCCTAGAACAAACGGGATACATCTAACTTAACTAAACTGGGAAAAGAAAGAACCCAGCGTCACATTTATTGACTGCAGCCGTTTTTAATTCATTTACAACGGCAAGTTATAGAGTAACCCTATAGATGAACTCTAAAGGATCATAGGATTCAACACCTATATTTGCTCGAGTCGTATAAAACAAGAAACGCATTATAAAACCAATCCACTACGTCCAAATATTCAGGAGATAAACATAATTCACCTGAGAATTTTCAGGAATCAAGTAAGTAAACTTACTTAGAACCCTTTGCTGATCAGGATGTGTAGGCTAGCTAACACCGTCACAAAAAACCTCGCTCGAACTCAGCTTGCCATAGACCATAATCAACTTCCCATGTTTTTTTTCGCAGAACACGGTTAACACTATTAAATCTTGTTCTACACTCCCAGTAATAAAACTTTTGGACTGCAATGGAACACAATAACATATATATTACGATTAATCAACCTTAACAAACAACGCACTTACGAATTAAACAAATCGATGTTTCGATTAATCTATTAACAAAATGTAGATATTCAATAAACTACAAAAACCCGCAAACATCCAACAGAGCAAATGGAAAAAAAAACTCAAATAGCAAATTCATTCTCATACTCATTAACATTCATTCGAGCATATTTTTTTTTTTCCTATTCACGAGTAAATGCTATCGTTTTTCCCTTAATTAAACCCTTATGAAGAAAACAAAAAGACGATATATTTGTAATGATGAAAAATTGATAATTGCAAAGTTGCAAAATAATGAAGAATATGTTGTTGTTACTCACTGATAGATGACGGAATCGCCACTACGGGAGACGGCCGCAAGTCCAAAACTGATTGTTCAATGTGCCCGACCCGTTTCAATTTAATGAGAGATTATTGGGCCTCTAGTTTCATCATCATAGCCCAATTGGTTTTCTGGGCTGCCTGGTGCACATATTGTTGTAATTAGATAATTAAGGTCAATATTACAATAATTATATTCTTTAGAAAACAAGACTTTTTCTACAAAAACTTTATTAATTACAATATATTATCATGTATTTCTACTTATATTTTTTTAAATTTTACTTTAATTGTACTTTATATACAAAACTCTATAATTTCAAAAAAAAAAAAAAATCTATACACCACACAATTGTTTATATAAAAATTGTTGAACCAATTAGTTGAATTCTTTCATTTGTAAATTATAAATTAACTAACTAAAATATACTATAAATTAAAAGTTTACAAACTAAATTTGAACCAATTAGTTCATAATTTTTGATGTAATTTGTGACAACGTAAATTTATCCAAGATGAGTTGTTTATTTGTTTTCTTAAAATACACTTACACCGCTTCGCCTAACGATTAAACCGGTTACCAATAAGATGATCTGTTCCAAGTCATATCTTATTTTCAAAACACTGATTTTAAGTGAACGCAAAGATTAATACTCATAGCCATCCTTACTTAATAGTTCTTCATTCACAAATTATAATGTAAATTATCGATTTTAGTTTAATATGTCAACCTAGTAATAATATAATAGATATAAGACAAATTTTATCACACCCCACATATTATAAAATAATTTTGCTTATTGCCCTATGTCGTAAGTACACCCATGCTCGCCATGAACAAGGACTAGGAAACCTCACAAACTATAAAGCCATAAATATAATAGCCCACAAAGTGCAATGCTGTGTTTCATCCCATGAGACACCCAATAGCAAAACTTGTCAAAAATGGACTCCACAAAGAAGCCATTGCACTCTACACACAGCTCCACTCTGCTTCTATTCCCCCTACTAAATACACATTCCCATATCTCCTCAAAGCCTGTGCGCAGCTCAAGGCTATTTCCCATGGCCAAATGCTCCATGCCCATCTCCTCAAATCAGGGCACCTGCCCAATAAACACACCACCACAGACCTCACCAACATGTACATGAAACTGGGTCTTGTCGACAGTGCAGCCAAGCTGTTCGACGAAATTCCCCAACCGAAGGTGGCCGTACTCAATGTTATCGTTTCTGGGTTTTCGCAGAATGGGCTTTTCGAGGAAGCTTTCGGGGTGTTTAAGCTGTTTTGTGTTCCTGAGCTTAGGGTCGATTCGGTTACGGTTGCTGCTGTGGCGTCTGCGTGTGGGAGCGTTGTGAATGGTGTGCAAGTGCATTGTTTGGCTGTTAAGATTGGTGTGGAGAAGGATGATTACGTGGCGACGTCACTTATGACGATGTATTTGGATTCCGGAGAGTTGGATTCTGCGACGAGGTTGTTTGGAGCAGTTGAGAACAAGAGTCTGGTGTGTTACAATGCTTATCTTTCGGGGATGGTGCAGAACCGGGCTGTTGATGTGGTTTTGCAAGTGTTTAAGGAAATGAGACGATCGTTGTGTGAAAGACCTGACGCAGTGACGATGATATCGGTGCTCTCTGCGTCGGCTGACGGTAAGTGTCTACGATTTGGCCGGCAGCTTCATGGGATTATTACAAAGATTGAGTTAGAGTATGACACTAACGTTGGCAGTGGCCTCATTGATATGTACTCGAAATGTGGTGCTTGCGATTGCGCCTATACCATTTTCAATGATATGGGAAGCAACAGAAACTTGATAACATGGAATGCGATGATTGCCGGAATGATGTTAAACGATCAAAGTGAAAATGCTATCAATCTTTTTGTTCGGTTAGAAAGAGAGGAAGAGCTGAAAGCTGACTCGGTGACATGGAATTCCATGATAAGTGGTTTCTCACAAATAGGAAAAGTTGATGAAGCTTTCTTATTTTTCAGAAAGATGGTAACCTCTGGCGTGAGTGCAAGCGTACGGTCTATAACCAGTTTATTTGCTGCTTGTTCGTCTCAGTCTATGCTCCAAGCAGGGAAGGAGATTCACGCATATGCTACAAGAATGGAGATCACCGGTGATGTATTCTTGGCTACCGCGATCATTGACATGTACATGAAATGTGGGCGACCTTCATTAGCATATAGTGCTTTCAATCAGTTTGAGGTAAAGCCTAAAGATCCAGCATTCTGGAATGCTACAATTTCCGGATATGGAAGGAATGGACAAAGCGAAGCTGCTTTTGATATTTTCAGTGAAATGGTGGAGCATAATGTCAAGCCAAATCTAGCTACATTTGGTTGCCTCTTATCTGTGTGTAGCCACTCCGGCCAAGTTGAGAAGGGCTTTCAGATTTTAAAATTGATGACTGTCGAATATGGTTTGAATCCAACCTCGCATCATTTGAATATCTTGATTGATCTCCTTAGTCGATCAGGAAAACTGGACGAGGCATTTCAACTTCTTCAGGCAGCACATGAACCTTCTGCTACTGTTTTCGCTTCTTTGCTTGGCGCTTGCAAGGATTATTCAGATCCCAAGATGGCAGAAGAAATGGCTAAGAGGCTTTTAGAGAGGGATCCCGAAAATCCTATTCCGTTTGTGATTTTGTCCAACATATATGCCGGACAAGAGAAGTGGAAAGATGTGCACAGAATCAGAAAATTGATAGACAATAAAGGAATAAAGAAACTCCCTGGTTTTAGTTCAACAGGAGTTACATGAAAGAGCAAAACATAAACTCTATACTGGAATGCACTCTACTATTTGGCTATTCGACAAAGCTGCAAAAGTATTTAAGACTTGATCTTGAACAACATTTGAGCAAACTATCCAGTGTCACTGACTCAATATCTCTTGCGCCGCAAACCCAAAGTAATCGTCAAAGAAATTTGGTGGTTCGGTGATAAAACAGGAGATCACGTCTCTGAGTGTGATCACGCCAACAACTTCATTGTCCTCCCCCTCAGTGACATAGATCCTATGAACTTTCTTGGAAGCAAGTGTATCAATTACACTTCCCAGAGTAGAATCAGCCTTGCATGTTATGGGTGTGGCAGTCCTCCCCGTGCTGTTGTTTGCTGAAGCAACTTTAGTGATGAAGTCCTTAACCGTAAGCTCCCTGCATTTCGCATTCAGATGGAAAATTTTGGAGTCAATATACGCACCTCTACATTAGGCCATTTTGCAGCACAAAGGTGTTAATGCAAGTCAAATAGTTCTATAATTTTACCTGAAATTTGAGAAAAGTTCAGGCTTGAGTAACAGGAATCTTATGTCTCTTATACTTATGTTGCCAACTATTTTCATCTTTGGTCCCTGGACAACGGGAAGGCCTCCAATTTGTTTTTCTTTCATTTTCTTGAATGCCTCCAAAACCAGATTGTTGTCTTGAACTCTTACAATCTGACCAACAACGTAGATTAGCAGTCAACCAAATTAGATGGTGATTTTCCCTAAAAGCAGCGTCAACTGAAAGTCAGTTGCTTGTAGGAGTTAGTAGTGTCTAACCTGATCCCGAGACATGAAAGGAAGCCCCACAGCCGATAAAGGATGTGCAGAGATGCAGTCAAACCAGTCCCTACCTTTACATCCCGTGAGACCCTGTACTACTGCAGATTGAGTTATATAATTTTTAATGGCTGGACTCCCCGTTTCAATCACAGGTACATTACGAAGCCTGTATTTTGACAGCAGCAGCAAGACACTCAACATGGAGCTATCTGTTGCCACAGGAACAAAAGGCGCCCCTCTATAGGATTTCAGAATCGACCTCACCTGTAAAATTAATTGATAAAGATTTAGTATAGTGAAGGTACATTTTATGTTTGTAATCATCAGATGCATAACAAATTCATATACTCTTTTGTGGTAATACAAAAGCTTATACTTGTGCGCTGATATTTTAATATTATAATTTGATATACCATTGTCGACTTAAAAGGCTCCTCGTGTAGCATAACCTTGTAAAAGTCTTCCCCTAGCTTATCTGCTGCAGTGATGGCATCTTTTCCCATTCCTTGTTCTGCAGCTACACCTCCAGCTACTGCCGCCCCAACTGCCGCTGCAGTCAATCCAGCAACAGCAAGAGGTCCCGTTGCCCCTAATGCTAGCGCACCGAGAGCTCCAGCAGCACCGGTACTGACTCCAGCCGCAGCTGCTGACGTGGCAGACAAAGCAGTTGCTGCAATTTCTGCGTTCTGCAGCACCCAAAGAATGACGGCAGAGTAATCAACGATTCCCAAGTATCTTTCTCTCCAATCCTTGCTATTCTTGGCATCAGGATTGACAACAGGAGCGGAGAGAATATTGGACTCTGACAAGATTTTGACTGCGTCGCCAATGGTCGAGTCTGCTAGTATCTCAATAACTACAAAAATGTTGGTAAAAGACAATATGAGAGAGTGTTCGAATCATGTCAATGCGATATAACAAAGGTGTTTTCGCACCTTTGCCTCCAGGGACTTGCGGGAAAGATGAAACAGGAATCCTTGCAAATGCTGTTGTTAGAGTTTCCTGCAATGATTGAGGCAATCTCTTTCTGCTTTGGACCATCTCATAGTAAGCATCATGGCTTTCTATGTTCCCTCTACTCTTTGATTCTGTTGCTTGTGCCATTTCTACCAATTTATGCTGTACAGAGAAATGCCAAGTGAATTTACTGTCCACTTAGAATATTTTATATCAATACATAACTCTATTTTGCATATTCTTTGAGTGTGATCTATGTTCATTGCAATTAATTGGTGGAAACTCATGCAACAGGTTGCTCATTACTGATGGCTATTCTTATCTAAAGGGATCAAAACTTTATTTATTTATTTTTGCAGAAAATGCTCGGAAAATTAAGAATTATGAAGATTCAGATAAATACATGCATGATCTAGTAACTGATATACTAATTCCAACTAAGATTAATCATTCATACAAATACATACATCTCCTCTCTAGCCGAGGATGATCAATTTGATCACCTAATTCTAACACGAATTTGGGATCTGATTATGGATATCGAACTACTACAAACTAGAACTGATCCTGACAATAGTAATAAATCACTAAAAGAGAAAATTATACACAATGTATTTAACAAATCATCATATCCAAGAGAGGCTTAGAGTCTTACCTTGTAATTAAATAGCTTAAATTATTGCAAGAAGTTCTCTTCTGCCACCTTTTTTTTGTTAATGAAGTTCCTATAAGCTTCGGCTATGGAAGAACAAGATATGCATGAAGAAAGATTGTGGGGTTGCCACGTGTTAGTATGCCTACACGTGTCACAGCTTTGTAAATCTGGAACTATTTTCAGGCAAGGCTGTTAATGATTGGCGTAATGAATGGAAAATAGTTTAATGAACTTCTCTTAAACCGTATTGGTTGAATTGTAGCATATATGAAGACGTGGATATTAATACGCTTACTTTTCCTAATAATTTTAATAGTGTTATGTTACGGAATTTGGGGCGCTTTAAAACCACGTTCATGCTTTTAGATTACAAACGCTAGCTATACAGATCCGTTTTTATTGAATTTTGGTAAATGTGGCACCTTATGGTTTGAAAATGCATCCTAATTATGGAGAAGAAGAACAACTTGATTCCCCTTTACTAGAAGCTGAAAATTAAAATATAATCTACTGTATATTTAGATTAATACATTAAATATAGACGAAGAGTCAAATTGTTACAGCCAAATTTATTTGGGTCCAATTTTTGTTTTGTTTTTTTTTTCTTCGAAAAATGGATTATTCTATGTACTACCATTAAATTTACGACACACGTAATCATAACTCGCGGTATGAAACTATCTCCGAAATTGGCGTACAATTATTACAAGTAACATAGATATGAGCCAATTGTTCTATTGGACAAGAACTCATAAACTGCAAAAGTTTTGCCTTCAATAATCGTCTTAGTTATAAGAGATAAATGCGTCAAACACCCTAACCTATACCATTTTTCTCAATGTGCACCATAATGTATTAGAATGTGCGATTTACACCCTAACGTTTCAAAAAGAGTGCACTTTGCACCATGGTCTACATTTCGTCCAAAAGTAACAAAATATTCTATTTTTGATTCTATCATTTGTGCGTTGTACACCCTAACGTATTGTCATTTGTGCGATGTACACCCTAACGTATTGTCGCATGTGCGATGTGCACCCTAACGTATTGTCATTTGTGCTATGTACATCCTAATGTATTGTCATTTGTTCTATGTACACCTTACGTCTAAGGGAACGAAACGGAATATTCCGTTAGTTTTGGACGGAATATTGACCATGGTGCAAAGTGCACTCCTTTTGAAACGTTAGGGTGTAAATCGCACATTCTAATACGTTAGGGTGCACATTGAGAAACATGATATAGGTTAGGGTGTTTGACGCATTTATCCCTTTGAAATTTACGAATACTAGCTTTATTTGTATTTCTGGCGTATGAAAACATCAATAATGATAAAAGCACAATCAACCAAGTAATGTGTAAACATTCTATAGCTCTTGTTTATACAATTTTCTTAGAAACAGAATACAGAATATACAACACAACTCTCCACTAACTAAAAAAGCAAGCAAAAGCACTTGAATACTAGGCAGATCCCAACTAGAACTTAGATATGAGTTAATCCAAGATTATTTCAAGTTCTTAGCATCAAAATCTTTATGATAGTTCAAGCTAACTACCATACATATGTTTGCTGAACCTCACAATTTTATTTGTTTGCCCTCATCACCTTGCATGGACACAGCAGTCGATTTAGATGCAGATAATGTGAAAGGAGTAATAGATTCTAAACTCATTTGTTGTGAATTTAGTACTGCCTGAGGAAACTTGTAGCTCGTCGCACAAGGGATGATCCCGTTTCGTGTAGGCGGTTGTGAAAAACTAAGCTCAAAATTCTGATCTCCCAATTTCACATTTTGTCCTGAATTCCTCTCATGATCGACATTACTACCTCCATTGCTCACAAGTGATGTAATCACAGCCGCCAATGCTGATCGAAACTTAGGATCATGCGTGATTGCCTTAGTTGCAGCTGCAATGTTATCGCTCAAAAACTGTTCTTTGGTGTTACTTTGCATGTAAGGTAATTGAGACAAATAAGAAGTTGATATTTGGTTTGTACTAAAAAACTTGTTGTCCCAGGAGTTGGCACGTTCTATAGAAGGCGTAGAAGTTGAGAAATCGAGAGACGTTGAAGAAGGACGTGTGGTGCCAAATAAGCCCGAGTATGTTTTGTTGTAATGAGAGGAGGGAGGATTAGGTGGGGTGAGGTCTAGAATAACAGTGGGGTGGGACTGGGAGGTGGCAATTGAAGCTCGAGGAAAATTGGAAGCAGTGAGGTCGTTTGATGGATTAGTGAACGTAAATCCAAGAGGGTTGGAAGTAGTGGCAGCGGTGGCTGAGAGACACAATTGGCTCGGCTGTGAGGCGGTGGAGCCACACTTAAGCATGGACGCGGCTGCAGAGGTTGCAGAAGCCATGGTGGTGGCAGAGGCCGGGAGTGGGTGGTTGTGCGTTCCTTCGTAGGTCGTGGTCAGAATCGACATGTCATGTGCACATCTTTGCACCTGAGAATTAGTTAACACCAGCAATAAGAATAGGAGATGCAACATGCGGTATAAAACTAAACTAAGTAATTGATATACATGACGTTAGAAACAACTTTAGAAATAGAAACCAAGCTCTTTGATTGCCTTCATGAATTATCAAGGAATTATTATTGACTAATGACCATACATGAGTCATGACATATGATTGATACTGGCAGTTCAACTGGATATCATGTAACTAGATTTTTCTGCATGTTAACTTGAGGGTTAATTGTTTAACAAAAAAAAAACTTGAGGGTTAATTTTTGTATCATTTGAATTTTACCTAAAGCAGAAATCTGGTATAGATACTATTACTAGGTAATTATTTTCCTATAATCATACATACATGCCTAAAATGGTACGATTCAATATATATCCTAGATACATAAGACTATGTTCCCAAATTCAAGAAACAGGCATACATGCATGTTTAACTTGTACAGAGATGCATATATATACCTGTTTTCTTACTGGGCATGAAGATGAGATTGTGCAACGATAATACGCCCGAGGGCATGGATTCCCTTTTGATATTTTCTGTCCATATTTCCTCCATTGGCATCCATCATTCATCTATATAAAGGAAATTCCATATTGAATTCAGAACATATAACAATAAAAGCAGAAAAATCAAGATGACACACATCAAAAGTACTTTTCATGATCAGGACTAACCGTTTGGGTGTCGCATACAGCTCTCACAGAAACTCTAGGCTTCTTCAAGGGGTTCTGCTGCAATATTTCATCATCTTCACTTCTTGCGGCTTTTGGCTTTTCTCCCTTCTTTGGTTCATCCTCAAAGCTATTCTCTGTGCTTGAATCCTTCGAGGCTTTCATGTGATCATCTATGTGAAATTTGCAGTCAAGTCCAAGTTCGAGTCCATCTAGTTTACCGTTCTCCCAATCTTTGCTTCGTTTTTTCTTCTCCTCGATCTTGACGTCGCCTGAAAACATCCCGAGGCTTAGAGAAACGAGCTCGGATTCATCATCGCATTTCAAACCAGCCATGGATCCTGAATCCTTGGGCTGATCTTTTTTGACTATTTCATGGATGTGCATTTTCAGAGATTGGTAATCATTCATTACTCGAGATAACGTCAGCTTCAGTTGTTGGTTTTCTTCTCTAACTTGATCCATTTTCAATTTCAGTTTATGTCCTGCACAACAAAAATAAAACCTTTGATATCCTTAAGTTTGGTAACTAGTTTCAATATATAGGAAATCAACATACAAGGGAACAAAAGCTGTTAGAATGAACCTATATATGTACCTCAAATGGATAATCTTGTAATGGAGGAAAACTTTTCTATAATACTTCAAGATGTACAAAAGGTGATATGAATAGAATAGATGAACCTATATATAAGGTCACATGAAGAAACTATAAACTAGATAGGGTTGTATCTAGCTAGGTGCTTTTCAGCTAATGAATGAAAAAAAAATTATATGTTGACTATTAGTAAGTTGAGACCATCATAACATAAACTAATTTTTCCCTGTCTGAATCAGTGTGACAATGCAAGAAAGCCAGGGTGGTGGTGGCTTCAATATTTTGACATTAATTCTGAAAAATAAAATATTTTGAAGCACCTGAAACAGAAATGTTGCTTCAATTTGATAGTTTTTAATAGCACTTTTTTCCATTTATTTGGCCAATCATGGTGCCAACTTTCCAATCAAATATTATAAAAAAAATTAACGTGTCTCAGGTTTTGACTTGTATATTTATATTGCAATATTATGTCAATGTACACACGTTATGAGGAAATTCAAGCGTAGAGGTTGCCTTTGCATGTTATACATACACAACGAAATGTCAACTGTCAAAAAATTTGTCAACTTATAGTTTGCGTGCCACCAATGTTATTTCTAATTAATAGTGGACCATGTTGATATTAAAAGGAAGAAGAATTCAACATCAACCGTGAGAAAAGATGAAGGGGTGAGGGTGGGAGGGAACTGCATTGACCGCCACCCTTCAACATATCTATGCTTGGTCAGCTTGGCCAAATTAATTAATGAAAATTTCATAAACTATACTACAACTTTTTATTTATATCGAAGTAGTTATATTAATAATATTGAATGACGTAGTTGTAACATAAAGTCCAAATATTATGCATATTTCTACTTTAGATAAATTTAACAAATTATAAGTCGACTGCAGAGTAGATAAATTAATGGTTCAGTACGTTACCCTCCAATTGCAAATTAACAAAGTATACCCTGTTACTTCTTTGAAAGGGATAATTACACCTACCCAAAATTTGGTCTAATTATGAAAACATCTTTTTGATGAAGGAGTAATTACAAGACGTATCAACTTTGAATAATACAGACTCCCTAAGGTTTGAATAAGACTTCGTGTTTTTTACGATGAAGAAAATTAAATAATAAAAGTTTGGCCTTTTAGTTTCGTGGATTTTAAAATTTCAAAAGACGTTTTTAAAACTATTAAAAATTCTACGGAAAAAGTTTATAATTGGATCGTATCTTAAAGTGTGTAGAAAAAATAATTAGTGGAATCCTGCAAAATATGGTATGACAAATCAATGTGGACCTCTATGAAAATTGAACGGGCGTCAACCAGGACTCGATGAACACCGTTTTTGTCTCGTTCGCCATAAAAGGTGTTTTTTATAATTCATTGCCGACCACACCATATTATATATATACACACACACACACACACACACACACACACACACACATATATATATATATATATATATATATGTACATGTATAACTGTAACTTAATTTAGCTCCATTTTACAAGCTCCACGATCTTCTTCAATTCATCAAATTTACAGTCTTGAGCTTTTTGTTGCCTTTTGCACAGTTGCAAGGGCCATATTATATAAGTGCAAATTGCAACAGAATACATATGAAAACTTCCTTGTTCATGAACAAGTTACGTGACAAAAAGACTATTATCCCACAAGTTGAATTATAAATTTAGACAGATACGCCAAAAACATCTTGAATGCTTCTTACTTTGACCTAACTCCATATATATAGAATTGGTGACTGTAATTTTACTGCATCAATGTCAACTGCATCATATATAACTAATAGTTACAAATTATAACTATGATAAAATGCGACCATAAGACTATTAAAAATAAAAAAATTGACTTCCTATTTTTTTGCGTGTTAGACCAGTCTTTGTGTCATCTTCACATTAGAAAAGTTGGCTCAATTGAGCTCTTATTTTTAAAAGTCACCTCATTTCCTTTACACTTGATTCCGACATGTCAACTATTTAGGCAACCTCAATCCGGCTAAAGAACTGTATATGCACTAGCTTCAATTCATAATTTTGCATTCTTACAATTTTTTTCACATCTAGATCTTCACTGAGAGCTTGGTTTTTTCTGAACTTGATCCAGTATCACTACATAGAATCTATTAAGATCCAGATCACTCAAAAGTGACGGTAAGATCCTAAAATCTACAAAATCCTATTCCATCCGAGTTCGAATAAAGTTTCACCCATCGACAAGATTTAACACATTGGGAAAACACAATTCTAAAAATTGTAAGAGCATCAAGAAGTCATCGCACAACGTCCACAAAAGCAATCCATGTTCGCTCACGTCGAGCTCCCATCTTTCTAACCCCTGCATTTTAAAACACACGATAGTTTAGCAACCTCAATATAATCTTGGACTCACATAACCTGATGTCGTGAACGTGCACACAAATAGCGGATTATAAACTTGGTCATCAATAAACTATATTCCAACTAGCCACACTTCTTAAGCATTATCTTGTCCAGAGTTTTTTTTGGTTGTAAAGAATTTTAATATGCATAAAAGTCAACTATCTCAACAACTCATGAATCAACAAATAAGTAGTAGGACAGTCACAGCTGAATTAAGATCTCAATTATTAAATTAACTCTCTTTAGGACTTGCAGAATCTAACGAAATGTTTTAGTAAACACAAGACTAACTAGATTTTAACTAATTTGAATGACGACAGATGCTGAATAAGTACACATACTGCCTATTATTAATAGAACTATGCTGACCCCAACAAGTACGTTAGAAACCTAAACGACGACTTGGTGAATAGGACTGGATCATTATCTAAGTTATCACCTTTTTATAATGCACCATGTTCAACTAATTATTATATGTATCAACTTTCAACTGAATCTATATACTCATGCACAGCATGTGATGAACCTAGTAATACCAGCTAATTCCTTAGAAGTCAATGAAATAAACAATAAAACGTCCTAGATTGATCCACAAAAATAGATTGAAAAACACTGCGTGTTTGTGTTATAGAAGGCATCATTAAACTACATGTTTACTTGTCTCATAGTGCAGTCAGCAACCTTAGAAACATGAAGTAACAAACTCGTACAATAAGCTTCTCGCGCACTTGGATACAACTTAGTGCCAGAAACATTGTCATAGAGGACAACAAAGAAACTCAACAAAAGAACATAATTATTCTTATTCCAGTTAAGCAAATTAGTTTAATCATTTTGTTAAAACTTATAACAGGACAAGTAAACCCAAGTGACAACTTACAACAAAACTTTTTAAAGACGCCTAACGTGCTCCTGCAGGAAAGTAAATGATTATAATATTATTTACTCGTAAACAACAAAAGTAGAGGTCAATGGGTTCTATCTAAATTAAAGTTGCAACCAAACGCGACATCTTAATCTATGTAACTGGAAAACAGTAGTAACTCATTCAACTATCTGTTACATGTACATTAATTTGAAGCAAAATAGCGACCAGAGACATGGAAATTTATTCTAGCATTATTTGTGTGTGTGTTAAAAAAACTTAAAAACTTTTGGATCACTTGAGGTTCACTGAGGGATCTGTGCTTTAAAACCTAACGTAATACTTGACCCGCCATGATCCGAGACCACTTATAGATTTAATTCGAAAATGGCCACGCGTAAATGGTTTTAAAATACAAATTGAATAAATTGATCCCTCTTAGAAGTAACAGAAAGCTAAAATAAAACTCAAGAGTATTTCATAAAGATCAAAACCAGTAAAGTTCACTAGCCCTACAGTTCCAGTATCTGTTAGAACAACAGCCACGAATCATACAACCATCCAGTTTTTTCATCAGTGTCCATACTTCTGATCTTTAGAACCATGCTGTAAGCTTATATATCTCAGAGACTATGCTCAATATAATTTTACAAAAGACTCCATCTCCTATGTGGACTTTGATTAATATAATTTTATAAAAGGCTCCATCTCCTATGTGGACATCATTATTAGATTAAAAACTTGGTCAATGAGAAACATTACTCCAACTTGGCACATTTTGTAGGCATTACCACAGAAGATTCATTTAGTTTTTGTTTGATTATTATAAAAAATATATGTGAACAAACTCATCAACTCATCAATCATAAAATAAATAGTGTAAGAGCTAAATCAACATAGTCAATTCGAATTAGAATACAACACGTACTCAAAATTTCAGATTGTGAACTGCTTTAAATAAAATATTGTTTCAGTACTTGACCACCCACTGAGATTCTTCAATAAACAAAACCAACCAGTTGATAATATTCTGAAACAGGTCATGAAACCCGAGTTAAGTACAATACTAACTATTATGCAGACTTCTTCAATTTTAAAGGGTTTACGGGTCGTAGGAACCTAATTACGACTTAATGAATGTGACTGGAATGATTTATTTATCACCCACTAGATTGCATAAGTTCTATTAATTGTTGATGTCAACATTCAGCAGTCTTTAAAATATTACTACACAACATCTAACAAACTACTCTGACCAGTCATTTCTTGAAACCGTTAGGAATATTTTGGTTTAGAATTCCACAGCTATGGTCATACCTCAACGAAAAATACTGAATGGCTCAAAACAGCATTAGCAACGACTTTCAATATCGTTAATCTACATACACTTGGAAATTCAATTCTTTAGCTCTGAAGCTCCTAAACTACTTTCATTTGATTAGTCGTGAAATTCCATCATATTATAGAAACCAGAAGGGACTATAATATTCTCAGCTTGGCAGTTAATGATGAGACAATTCATATTTGAGTAATTTAATATCTACTTGAGACAGCAGAACTATATAAAATACGAGAACAAACAAAGCGGTCAAGGTCTAGTAGGAAGAATGACTAAATACTATAAACAAAAAAGGCAAAAATAAAGCACGAGTATATCAATCTACGAATTAGGTCAAGGGGCAACTCAGTCTCTGATTACTCGCAAACCTTATGATGAAGCTTTCATCTATCTCGACCATTCAAAGTCCACAGTAGATCTAGAATTGCTGTTATTTGCGCGATTTGCATCTTCAGGCTTCATGGCATTTGCAAAGGTGTGCCAACCTAGGAGGTATGGTATAATGAACTGCAGGGTTGACGAGGATGTTTTATCAGTGATCAAAACTGTGCAGAATGTAAACACGCTAATAGAAGATTTGAATATGGTACATTATATGCCAAAACGGTATTAAACCCTTCATGAATCACACAATCCAACCAGAAAAGATTACAGTTACCAAATACACAAAAACGATGCACAATCAAAGATCCTTGTCAAATGATCAAAACAGGAGATAAATTTCTGTAAATTCTACACAAATAATGGCAACCCATTAATTTCAACTTCTTGTTGCTCTTCAGGTAAAATGAAGGAAAACAAAACAAAGATGGAATATTATAATTCTCTCACAGGTCGACCTTCTGTGACTGGATTACGTAATATGTTACTCCTTCAGTAATATCTTTTCTGTTAAAGCATATATTTGCTATGTGTTGATGCGTATTTTATCATGATTAGATTAAAAAAAACTTCATGCATATACGTGCAGAATAACAAGAAAGAATGAGTTACAATAGTATACATTTAGAAAATAACAGGATCAGAAGAGATATGTGACTTATACAAGTGGTGGTGAAAACTATTTTTTAGTATAAATATCAAGCTGGTGGAGACACATATTTCACAAAGCTCTGAGAACCAAAGGTAAAAGTGAAGAGAAAGCTACAACTTACGTTGAATGATGATACAAGAACGGCGTACTCGGCTTTTGTAATAGGAATATAGATGTTTTCGTTTGAATTCAGGAGCTTGTTTTGAACACCTTCACACGATTCAGCAATCCAAGAATTAAAATTACATAATGTAAAGTATTTTTAGAACACTTATACCACAATTTGAAGAGGATTAAAGCATTACTGAGATTGAAGAAGCGGCCAGATCCATCAGGCAGAGGCTCTACCTTCAACACTTTCCTCACCTTACCTTCGTCACTGCACATAACAGTTCCCAAACGGTATCATATTGGAACAGGATAGCTACATATAACTATCATGATGCAGTACTTGAGACTATAGAGTAATGACAATTGTGAAGTCCTTCATGACCAGCTTGAGAATATTATAAAAAGTACAAAGCATATAATGAAGTCACAAGATAGTTGAAAGAGTTCTGCAAACCACTGACAGCCAGAAACTACTAGGTACTTGAAGTACTTCGAAATCACATAGCGGGTTAATCTCTTTATCCATATATATAAATTAACATGACAAAAGAAAGTACAGTCAGTAGATTGGTCTTCAACAGAGGCAAACTAGACTTCAAAAGAAAAAATACTTTGATCAACGTAACAAATCACAAGTAACTTCTGTTTTTCCTTTGCCATGACTTCTTAGCCAGACCTCATAGCTAGAATTGGGTCAAAGACGTGCATGAAGCCCCTGGTTTGTCAGTGATAAGGATCTCCTAGCAAATTCACGACGAGATATCAACTTACCTTTTTCCTTTGTAAGGATCATGAAAAAATTCACAAGACTCGCTGGCCCCAAGGCTGATTAAGTGTCCTATTTCAGCCACTGATAATGAGAACACCTGAACATAAACAAAAGTAGACACAAAACTTAAGAAACAAATTTTTTACTAGCAAGCTAAGAATCATGCAATATTGCAACCTTCCACAACCAATACGATTAAAAGTAAAATGATACACTATCTTGCTCTATCTTAAATAACAAAACTAAAGGATAAGCCACATTGCCAGATATCATACTCTCAAATCTCAACTAACTATTAAAATGTATTATTAGACTTTTTAAGAAACTTATGGCAAAAAGATGGGATCAAACTGTGGGAAACATTCAAACCTCCATAATGTTCGAGATTCAAACCTATTATTGGCAGAAATGTTCATTAATCAAAAGAGCACTAAGCAAAAAAGCGTCAAAATTTAGGTCATTATTTAACAACAAACGATTTTAATATTAACTCAGAGGACTGCCTACCACATACCAAAACTAAGCACGCTTGAAAGAACGTACGCACTTTTGTGCAGAGTTAATGAGAGAAATACAGCATAGGTAAACATTACCTGCTTTCTACTCCAATCATATTGACGAACGCCGGCTGCAGGAGCAAACTGGAGCAAAACAAAACCCTCCTTTGACAGCTTAACTGCTCCAGACTACTCCAGGATAAATTTTGAAATTGTAAAACTTAGAAATGTCAGAAAGACTAGACACTGAATTCTCAAAACCATCGGGATTGAAGAAACATACGTCTAAAGGAGAGAACTCCGGAGAACGCGGCTCCACGGTAAGAGCAGCTTTCCCTTTGTATACAGAGTACCCGACATAAACCCTCGGTGGCAATTGCCCTGCAAAACGTGTTTCAGAAAGTATAAATTCCTCCCACTCTCAACACTTCTCTACTTCATCTTTACTCTTTAGTTTGAAATTGGACACTAAACAACGTACGAAGGCGGTTTTCTCTGCCTCGATCTTACTCCAAGGCAGAGAACACAAGATAAAATAAAAGCTAACAGCAGTGCAAATCAAACCTAATCATAGACATATAACATAGTTCTATAATTTGTTTGGCTTCAACATGCTGCATAACCAACGAATATCATAGGCGAAAAGGTAACACTCCAGCATAAGACTTACATATCCACTTATCTTCTCAAAAAACAAAAACATAAAAAGATAAGGAACAAGTCGAAGTACATACATCTATGCAGAAACTACGACAATTAAGAGGCATAAAAGCAAGAAAGACCCAATCTTGGAGATAACCCACATGCCAAAAATCAAAGTATTTGCAAATAATGATTATAAATAAACAAAAAAAAGGTACCCTAAACTCACCAGTTTGTGGTGAGTCAAAAGATGAAAACTTTGGCTGCTGCTGTTCTTGTGGCGTCGTGAACTGAGCTTTTACACTCAAGACCAAATTTTTAGAGCATTTTCTATGTGGGGTTGTGAAGGAAACAGTATTTTCTCTTCCATTAAAGAGAAATAAAGTGGATGTTGAGATATTAAGAGAAGAAAGTCTGTTTGGGTTTTGGATTGAAGCTCCCCCTATTGATGGAGAAGCAGATAAGCTGAAATTTAGCATCTTATCAAATATTATTCTGAGAGGGTTTTGCCAGAGGTTTTTAGAAAATGTTGGAACTTTGTCTTAGTTTAATCAATGGGGATTGCTGGTAGAATATACTCGCATTTTGACGCTGCTGCAATAACAACAACGTTTTATGACCAACACGATTATATATTTATACTTATATTCATTTGAACAGTTTTTTTGAGTGACAAAATCAAACATAGGCCACACAAGATAACAGTGTCACTCTTGCATCCACACACACACATAAGCACAAACATGTCTATCTGTCTTATGTCTCTCAATCTATTTATGTAAAAACCCAGAAAAATCTTCTTTAGCTCTCTCTTTATTTAAAACCAAAGAGTGTAAAATGTTTTCTGTTTGGTCATCATCATCATCATCAGCATTGAGGATTATGTTCCCTCAATGGCGGCACAGCTACAAAAGCCTCCGTTACTACATTTTATTACCTCATTCCAACAGAAGACTTAGCTTTATTCCTTCTTCTTCCAGTAAGGATGAAAATTCCGCATCTTCTGCTCAATCCCACGTGAGTTCTTTCACACACACACACAAAAAAAACTAATCTTTATTTAGGCAATGTTTAAGAAATAGTGGTAATCTTGTTTGATATTGTTTGCATTTTTGTGTTCTTGAATTGTGAGCTTTTGTTGTTGCAGTTGGGATATGATCCTTCGGAGGAGCTGTTTGGACTTTATGTTGATTTAAAGCCGAGGTCTTTGCTCATTCTTCTGTACTTAATTTGCTATTATGGTTGCTTGTTCATTCTGTGTTTATGTTGCGTATTATTCGACCATAGATTTGTTGTCTGTTTCGTTCGACTGGGATTTTCTGAGTGGGACTTTGAGTGAATTAGTAGTGATGTTGGTGTGTATCTTTTGCTTGAACATTGTGACGTTATAATTGCAGCTACTGTCACAAACACTCAATCTGGATTATGAATAAAATAGACAAGAGTAAGTCGTCAATACGGCAGATGACAAATGTTTGCGGAACAGTCTCTGAAGGGATACATTTTGTTTACTTTTTACTACAAATCACAAATTTATAGTGACTTAGAGTCATATATGAACTTGATTTTCTAGGTATTGAAACTATGTTTGGTTCTTTGATTTATGTGAGTAAACTCCAAAGAAGATTTTTTCATTGCAGCACATTTTAGAGTTTTGTTAAATGTTAGTTTAGCTTTGGTTATTCACATTCTCATTAAATTTTCTCACGAAGTCCAAGTTTCAAATGAAGCCATTTAACAAACATTATCAGATATTTCCAAGATTACAAGTTATTCTTCTGACATATAAGATGTGTAGTCTATAATTGCTTAGAGGATTTTAGTAGAAAGACCTTCTATGTTTTGCGGTTTAGACAATGAACCTATTTGTATAAACTCTAGGTGGAGTTGATGTGGCATTGTACGTCCTAATCTGATCCCCAAAATTCATAGTCGTTCTTCATTTTTCTTTCTTAATTTAGGAATGTTGTTTCTGCTGCATCTCCACCACGATCATGGTTTGGTCCAAATGGTCAATATATTCGAGAACTACCCTGCCCAAGCTGCAGGGGAAGAGGTTATACTCCATGTGCAGAATGTGGAATAGAAAGATCCCGACCAGATTGTTCGCTATGTATTGGAAAGGTAAAGAATCTATGGGTTTTTACTTCTATTGTTGTTACCACTACAAGAAATTATCGGCTTCAATTGATTCTTATGTCCAAGAAAAAGTTGTTTGCACATAACTGTCCGAGCTTAAATTTAAATTTACAAATGTTTTTTGTGCTGTATTCTCAACTTATGACAGGGAGTAGTTACCTGCCATCAGTGCCGTGGAGATTGTGTCATCTGGGAAGAGTCAATTGATGAACGCCCATGGGAGAAAGCACGCTCGATGTAAGTTTTCGTATGCTTGCAAGTTGCATGCTGCTTCTTAGTTAGCTCGTAAAAAATCTATTTGTATCAAATATTAGTCACATTTATTCCCAATTTTAACAGTTCCACATCATATGTTGACTTGGATAACGAGCTCACAGATAAATTAAGGGCTAATTGCAGCAAACCCCCCAATCTATGGGGTCTGTAGCACTTTCCCCCTAAGCTATGAAAATGTGCGAAATGTCCCCAACCTATTGATTTTTGTGCGATTGCCCCTGGTGTCAAACCTGATGGATAAGAACTTAGAAACGTGGCCAAAATGAACAGTTGATCAAAATAAACAATATCAACAAGCCAGAGCTGGAGCATATTGTAATTGAATCATATTTATCTTCATGATAGTTCGACCATGTGACTTTATATTAAAAATGCATTAAGAAGACATACAAAACTTCTCAACCTATAACATTGGAGAAGAATTAAGGTACGACTAATAAAACTTGGATGGACGTAATAGATAAAGGCATTTACTGAAAGACTTATATTGACTCTATCCTCAGTTGTTATTGGGGACTCAATGTCCTGGGTCATATACTATACTTCGATTTATGAGGATTGGAAGCTTGATTGCACTGTCATAATTTTCTTTCTTGTGGTTTTAAGTTGTTTTTAGATGGCTTAGATGCATGAAGACGTCATTATTTTTCAGTATTTTCTTATTCTCTTGATCCCTAAGGAAAAATGGACTGACCAAATTCAAAGTGACTACTTCATCACATTTTCTATATTTGGTACTCTAATTTATTAGGCTATTATTTTTGCATCTGTCTATTTTTTATGCAACCTTTAATGCTTTTATTATGTTGACGAGTATGTGTTTCATGATGTGCTCCAAACAGTTTTACATGGTTTGAACTCATACTGAATTTGACAAAGTAGTAATTACATAATCGCATACATTCCAGTTCTCCCCTAAAAGTTAAGGAAGACGATGAAGTGGACAACTTGGAGATAAAGCTGGAAGCGAAGAGAAAAACCAAGCGCATTAGTAGATCTTCTGATCCCGAAGTTAATTTGAAGATCAGCAGATCATTAAAAGTTAGTAAACCTTTCTCTTCGAAGCATAAATATTTTCCTCTACCTTCTTCTTTGAATAAAAGAGCTGAATCCTTTTATATATGTCTCAATGTTTAAGTGCAATAAGTTTTCGGTTACATTTGATAATTATATATGTAATAAAGGTTAATTTGAAGCTATGGAAGATTTAGCGGAATATATACTTATCGACCGAAAGTGATGGCATACATGATACAGCTCTTCTGTTATGCTGAACTCATAAAGTTTGAGAAAACATTCAATTAGGTGTCTCCAAAATTATTTCTCTAATTAGAACAAGGATAAGCATAAGGAGGTGTATATGTACTTATCCCCTAGTTCTTTGACTATCTGTTAACATATGTTTTTATATCAATCTCATTCCGGCAAAAACGGGTTCAGTGGGCTGAATCACGAACTTAACCTTCTTTGTTTAGTTGAATGATTGCAGAGCCTCAATGCCAGAACTGGAATATTTAGTAACAGGATGAAGATAATCCATGGGGATCCGATGCTTCGTGCACAAAGAGTGGCTGCTATCAAGGTCTGCTGTTTTTCTGGAGATATTATTTGCCTGTTAGGATATTGGAAAGTGTTTGGTTGCTGTACTATTTTAGAAAAGTAAGCATGCTAAAGTCGGCCTTTGTCATCTAGATAGGCAATATCATGTTAACTGCAAGCCTTTGTCATCTAATATGCAACATCATCTTGTTCCTGTTCTTCCTACTAAAACTTCACCCCTAGCGAGACATTTTCTGGTTCACCAATGACGAGGTTTGCATGCAATATTGTGCTTGGAGGAAGTAATGGTTCACTTTTTCCTATGTCCTACTAGTTATACATTTCAGTAACACTTCTTGGTTTTTACTCGTGTCCTCCTATTGTGATGTTTTGTTGATTTGCATTCTCGTCGTTCTAATTTTCACCCTGAAAAAAGGACACTTACCAAACTTGTGAGTTACATTCATGCTAACCTGCTAATTGAAACTTTCTAATTGCACCCTGCCTTGAAGCATTCAGAATATTTGTTACTTGTGCAGATATCTAAGGGCACTGCCGCTGCAAGGAAGCATGCTTCAGAAACTATGAAGAGCTACTTTCAAGATCCAGAAAATCGCCGCAAGAGAAGCATAGCAATGAAAGGTCCTTTTGATTATCATGGTTTATTCTTTTAAGTTCTAAAGTTTAGCTGTTCTATTCTGCTTTTCTGCTTCATTGACCCCGACCCTTTACGCACTCTTTACTTGTATTTAATGGATGATTGAGCTCAACCACGAGATATAGAGTGCTTTAACTATTTTGGGTCAATCCTGGCACAAAATCACTTTAATTTGATGAGTTCCTACTTTGCAGTTGAGTCTTTGCAAAATGGTGTTATTTTGCAGGTATAAAATTTTACTGCAGAAATTGTGGACATGAGGGTCACAGGAGAAATTATTGTCCGGAAACCAAGGAAAAATACACAGATCGAGGGTTCAGATGTCGGTTGTGCGGGGAAAAAGGCCATAACAGAAGAACATGTCCAAGATCAAAACCAAATGACGAAAAGAGCATGATCCCTAGGACTCACCACTGCAAGATATGTGGCAAAATAGGGCATAACAGGAGAACATGTCAACAACTCGCTGAAGCAGAATCAACTACTGCGGTGATTCACCACTGCAAGATATGTGGCCAAATAGGACATAACAGGAAAACATGTCCACAACTCGCTGAAGCAGAATCAACTACTACGGCAGCTCAACACTGCAAAATATGTGGCCAAACAGGGCATAACAGGATAACATGTCCACAGCTCGCTGAAGCAGAATCAACCACTGCGACGACTCACAACTGTAAGATATGTGGCCAAACAGGGCATAACAGGAAAACATGTCCACAACTCGCTGAAGCAGAATCAACTACAAAGGCGACTCACCACTGTAAGATATGTGGCCAAACAGGGCATAATATGAAAACATGTCCACAACTAGCTGAAGCAGAATCAACTACAACGGCGACTCACCATTGCAAGATATGTGGCCAAGTAGGGCATAACAGGAAAACGTGTCCACGACTAGCTGAAGCAGAGACAACAACTGAGCTAATTCATCACTGCAAGATATGTGGCCAAATGGGGCATAACATGCGAACCTGTCCACAACTCGTTGAAGCAGAATCAACTACTGCTTCTACTGAAGGACACATTTTCTCTAAACGGACATATACCTGCAGTCTCTGCCGAGAAAAAGGACACAACATCAGGACTTGTCCGCATAGAAAATGAAAATTCGTGGACTATCCCTTGTTGTTTAGGAATTTTTTAACTTTGATTGGAGATCAGATGTTATTCTTTGCTTTTTGTGTCTGTGCATGTTGTGAGCAATGTTCCTTCTTATAGCATGTAAAGCCAATGTTTCTGATATTATGTTTCGGCCAGATTATTCGCTCATCGATTGAAGCTAGGAATGTCCAACAGTCACCTGCGTGTCTAAAACTGATTGTGTAAATTTCATTTGGTTAAAATGGAATAATTATGTTTTAATAGTTCAAGTGCCAAAAGACAATAATTTGAGGGGGTTTAGATGTCAACTATCAATTTCAAAGATTGAGCTTATGACGGAATATCATGACAAGTAATTTCAAAATATGGGACTATTTTTCATTTTAGTTGTCCTATAGGAGTTAGGACCTGTCAATTTTAAAAATTTGGGATCATATTTTATGTTAATATTCTTGTGGTACTCTATGTGATGAATTTAATCATGTAGAATCGAAAGTAAAAATTTACCCGTGACTATTGTTCAACAATCATGCTTTCATGCACCTTGTCTATTATTACAAACAAAAAGATTTCAAAATTTATAAACAACTAAGTCTCACAATCAAGCTAGTTACATCAAAATTTACCAAGATTATTGGTGTATATAGATACTATGCTGTCCCTATACTACTAAGAGAGTTTCACCTTCGCTTTTCTCTATACCAAATTGTCCCAAAACAACATATTTAGAGAAAGGAAGAACAAACTTATACCATATAGGTGCTAGCTCTTCTTTTCAGGCCTCTACTACTTGCAACGTCTTCCATCTTTTCCATCAAATCCTAAACTGGAGTGAAACAATTCCTAAGTTGTTCTTTTTTCAATTAGCATGGTCTGCCTACGGTACACTTCAGGGCACCCGCAAAACGTGCTAGTCTACCCGCATATGAACCAGGCTTGAACTTGATCAAATTTTGCTTTGTCAATGGGTTTTTGGTGTATCTGATTGCTGGACCTGACTCGACGAAGTAAGCTCCATTCACGAACCTATCGCCCTCCGATCGCCATTGCCATTTACTCCACTCATCCTCGGTAGCATAATCCCTCTTGGTCACCTAAACGTGACATAAAAAAACAAACATCATCAGAACAATAATTTTAATGACGTCTAGAGAATTTTCTACGCATACCGAAGTTTGATTCAGAATACATATCATTACAACTACGTGTGACCATTGCCATATAATTTGATTTGAAATTTGACTTACCTGCTTGGTGTTTGGGTTGTTTGAGGCTTTGAATCGATTGCCCTGGCTGATAATGGTGGGATGAGCACTACCTCCAATGGCATACATTTCCCAGTGGGAGTAGTAATTGTTGACGACATGGAAGAAGCCCCATCTGCATCTTGGCATCCTTTGTATTAATCCCTCTCCAAAACGGTTGAATGCAACGGTCACTTGCATGATTTCATCTTTAGTACTAGCATCATTGGCACCCAAAAGCATCACCTGCACCAACGAAATAATATAAACATAAAAGATATGATAAAGAATTAACCCCAAAGAATATTAGCTTGCTTTATATATGACAGGGAAAACTTCGCGATGGATAGTCCAAATCACTTTTTCGGTGTCACCAACCATTCACCATTCCACGTATATTATGATTCAGAACACGTGTCCTGATCACAATTAAGTGACACACAAAAGTGGCATAGAGGATCCATCCCGCGAAACCTTGAACAAAACTTACGTCATTGTGATGGTTGAATTTGCAGTTGGAGATGGTAATAGCGGTGGAGCCTTCAATCGCATCAATAAGTCCATCAGTACCTTTGGACAAAGAAACGTGGTCGATCCATATATTGTTCGATCCAAAGATGTTAATCCCATCTCCATCGCTCCGTGTGCGTAACCCGATGTGCATAAGCGCGTCTCTGATCAATCCACCTGATGTCGGGACAATGTTATGAATCCAGATATTGTGGATAATAATGTTGTGAACAAATTGCAAGGTAATGCCCGCCCCGTATGCAATGCGGACTTGAACTCCTCGACCATCGATGGTCTTGTCACTGGCAAAAATCAGCTCTTGTTTGAGTCTGATCACCATATGAGTTTTGAAAATAATCCACAACGGCTTTGTCTGGATGACCGCATGGCGAAGAGTTCCTGGTCTGGGGTTATCCATATCATCGTCGGAGGGATCAGTTACTACGTAGTATTCTCCATTTTTGCCACCCATGGCACGATGGCCAAAGCCGCGGGCGCAATCTGCTAGCGCCTTACGGTCATTAGCCCAATTAGGGTTGCATCGCCAGCACCGGTCGATGGGGTTAGTCGCTGAGCATCCTTTTTGTGCGAGGTGTCTCCTCGTAACATTTTCAGTTATCAACTCCCTATATAAGAAATATATATTACCAGGTATGTCAAAAATTAGATTAATGTAGCGTATGTTATCACAAACACATGCACACACATAAACATGCACTCAAAGTAACTCGAACACTAGTGCATATTATTATATATATGTAACTACGAAAAACTGAGCAACAACGACGAAGTTTTTCAATAAAAATTGAAGCTTCACTAATGAAAATAAAAGATTTTCATCAATAAAGCCTATTTTTCAAACAAAAGTTTAAGCTTCACAAATGAAAATAAAGCATTTTCATCAATAAAGCCTAAATCATCATCAGACATTCCATCATGTTGCTCGGTTTTTTTTGTGTGTCGCGTGGATAAGTGACTTACTCGCCAACTTGTTGATTGAATTCAACAGTTACTTCCTCTGGTTTAGGGTTAAATGCCTTTAAGGCCTCTTCAAAAGATTCATTAGCTCTTTTTAGCAAATAATCATCGAATTTTGCGATACCAGCACGTGATCGTGGTAGTGTCGCAACAAATGAGACAACGCAAAAGAGAGCTAATATTGATAATCTGTAATTACTGACCGCCATTTTTGGAATTCTAGCTAGTCTAGCTAGAAAAATTGTTTTGGTGTTTTTCGTATACTTTTAGTATTTATTTTTTCGTTTCTTGTATTTTTTCTCATATAACGAATCACTAACTGCCAGTGATTCGCTTTATTTTCCTTCTTGGCGGACAAGTATAAATGTTTTGGATACTTAGCTTTATATAACGAAGAAACTCAAATATGTACGGCCAATTTTGCGGAGATAAAAAGGATACATGGATGAACATGTACCACGTAAGAGTTAAATTTGAGAAACATACGGCAAGAAGAATGGAAAACCAGCCATAAATCATCCAAGCTTTCTGTTACAAAAAAAATGCATCGACGTTTTTGGTCTAGTATATTTCACACCGTATGTAAGTAACTAAAAAGATACTTTCACTGTCTGCTTCATTCTATAAATAACATGTGGTTTTAATGTCATGAGTTCTATATATGGACTACCATAAAAGATTATGTTCAATACTTACGGGAAATATAAATATTTTTTTAGGATATATAATGCTGATTACCACAATAATATTCAGAATTACCGGAAAAAAATCGCAATAATATTCAGGCTATAGTATAGTGTGTAGTTTTGCTTAGAATTCACACTGCGGGTTAGTTGGACGTTCAATATTTTTTCTTTGTGGTATAGCGGTACTGCTAAATCAAGAAGGTCCGAGGAGCCCACTTCCCAGCGAAATAATACATTAAAAACAGGACAAAATTATTTTTTCTGATAGGAAAGTAGACTGGGAAAATTTCGCAAACGGTTAAATTATGCCAAGTGTTATTTGATGTGCTTGAAACTAAATTAATTGTTGCTATTTTATATTTGGAATTTTACAAATTTAATACCAATAGGAAATAAATTAATTTAATTAATTCTCTAGTTCTTGTTTATTGGCCAAATGACATCAAGGTGTTCAACGCAATTGAATCAAGTTTAAATATGTGGCCACTCAAATCAAGAGACATGAATAAGACGACGTATTTTGACCAATTTAAGTGTTTTTTGATATATATATATATATATATATATATATATATATATATATATATATATATATATATATATATATATATTATTAATTGAATTCATATTTATCTTCACGAGTTGGAAGACTAATCATATGTCGCCACTTCAACTGATTGATTATATCAAAACTCAACTTCTACACATATAAATAGAGGTCTCATTCAAAGAAAAATCACAAACAAAAATATTTATAAAACGTCAAGTATCCTCTTGATGAGAAGAAGCTCTGAAAATTCTACGTCAAGTTTTTCATTTTCATGGCGTTCTTTACAAAGTTAAAGAAAAGCTACATTTGATTCGACATCAAGCTTCAAAGCCGTTGAAAAACTAGTTATAAGACTGTGGCTCTGCTAAAAGAGATTAGGATTAAACATATTCGAATAATACAAGACGAAGATCATATTATTTGTCGCAAGCTTCAACTCAAGTCCAAGTTAATTCACGATCAAGCTGAAAAGCCCTTAAGTTAATGTTAAATCAAGTACAATCTGTCCATTTGATTTGAGATCAAATGGTGAAGTCATCGAGTTAATGTTCTCTGAAAATTGAGGGTCCTTTGAAGAAGTCTGCATTCAACAAACTTAACAAGTTGAGACAAACAATTGTTGGTTAACGATCAAGCATAAACGTCTTTGAATCGATGTTTAAATCAAAATTACATGGAAGAGATCAAACTAACTCCACCCTCAAGTCTACCAAACTTCAAAGTCATATATCACAGAAAAGAATGATTTTCTAGAGATTGTACTCCATATTTTTTCAAATATATATAGAGTTTTTTGTACAATTTCTTGTTGTCTTTTTAGTTTAACGAATTCTGTCGCTACAAGGATTAATTATACTCCAAAATCACAATATCATTCCATAGAAATTACTCCAAAATCACATTTCCGACCAAATTAAGCTTGCATTCATAAACGAAATATCATCACATTTACATACGATAATAGATATTTTAATTGTTTTTCTTATATGGATTTTTGTTCTTTGATAATAATAAGTAATGGGGCCCCCTTCTCTTTGATAATTAATAATCATGCATATTTATTGGACATTGCATTCATACCAAGGTTACTTTGGACTTGTTTCTCATCAAGAGTTTTTACATAATCTAAAGACATATCATAATCTACTTGAACCTTACTTCTAACTTGAAAAGAACTATAAAAATAATATTTTTATGGATTATGAATTAAAACGTCAATATTTATTTGGCAACGGTAAAACTAACATTACACCTTTTTACATTTTTTAAATTGGTTAAAGAACCAACCTATTAGAGATGTTATGTACTAACGGTGGAAAATGTGGAATTCGGTAATTTAAGAATAATTAAATAATGAAGAATATAGTATTGAGAAAACTTAGACAATTCACCTTAGTGTTTTTCTCAAAATGGCAAATTAGAAAATCTACAAAGTTGCACTGGTAAAAACAAATAGTGCACTGGCAACATAGCGAGCCAAAATCAAACATTAAAACTCTAATAACAAAAGTAAAAGTTGAATAGAAAATGACAAAGTGGGTGATTTATATATGTATAATTTAAAAAGTGGAAAATCTTGGTCTTCACTTGCTCTGCATTGAAGTTAGTGGATTCAATTGCTTCACAAGATTTCCCAAATTTCTTGGGTTGATATAATTGACAATAGAACAGCAATATAATTTAAATTTCCATAATCAAACAATTATTAATTAAGAAACCGTAGAATTAAGTGTGAAAGATGTTTTATGAAAATATATTATTACTAAAATCAGACATGGTAAATTAGCAAGATTAGCAGCAAGTATTCTTGCGTCCATTCAATGTACATATACTGCCAATGAATTTAAGGTATTTTAGAAAGCACCATTTACTCAAGTATATATATTACGCAAATCTAAATCGATTGCCAACATTAGTTGCAAAAAAACAGCTAAATTGTTACCATGTACGAGACGTATGAGGAACTAATTAAGAAATCAAATTTCATATTAAGGTAAAATATTAACTGAACTCTCTCTGCTCTATAAGATGAGGTAATTATCAATTGTAACATATTCATACATTTTGAACTAAGTCAGCCATGATGATTCATCAAAAAGTTTCTTTTAGCTTACTAGTTCTTTGTGTTGTGGCTCTTGCAACTCTTGGCCATGCTTCAGATGAAGAAAGGAGGGCAAGTCACTTGTGTTTTTCAGTATTTTATACTTTCTTGTTACTCAGTTTTTCTTGACTACTAAATACTGACAATTTATTTAAATTCAAAAAAAAAAAAATGTAGATCATATTGTATTGGAGATTGGACTGCCATATTGTTCCTATAACAAAAAAATAACTGTTTTTTTCTCAATCTTATATTTTCTTCAAAGGTTTACATTGTGTACATGGGAAATCTTGATGAAAGAGTTCAAACGCCTGCATCTTACCATTTAAACATGCTTCAAAACGTTGTCGACTCGAGGTAAGATTAGTTAATTGTTGTGATATATATACCGGCTGTCACATGAACATATTTTATATATATATATATATATATATATATATATATATATATATACATATATATATATATATATATATATTCAAACAAGAATAACAATATCCTCAATGTATGTATTTCTCAAAGCTATGTGGAACAATCGTTAGTGAGAAGCTACACCAGGAGTTTCAATGGATTTGCAGCTTATCTTACTGATCAAGAGAAGGAACAGTTAGCAAGTAAATTCTATTCACTTTCACAAACCTTACTTTCTTTTTGTCTTAATACTCAATTCATTGTTTATGTTTATAATCTGCACGTACAAACTAAGTACATGGTTAACATAGAATATATTGTTATACCTTCAGATCACGAAGAAGTCGTATCAATTTTCCCCAGTACAACTTATCAACTTCAAACGACAAGATCGTGGGATTTCATGGGACTCTCGGAACATGTTTACCGGAATCCCACAAAAGAGAGTGACATTATCATTGGTGTCATTGACTCTGGAGTTTGGCCAGAGTCGGAGAGTTTCAACGACGAAGGCTTCGGCCCTATTCCCAAAAAATGGAAAGGAGCTTGCAAAGGAGGAAAAAACTTCACTTGCAACCAGTATATTCTTCATTAGATCACAAATACTAAAAATTCAACCGATATAGTGCACATGTGAAAATAAGTTGTTCATTCTTTTGTAGCAAACTGATCGGTGCTCGCTACTACAACATGGCGACTCCTGAATACGTTACCGCGAGAGATGAACAAGGCCATGGAACTCACACTGCATCAACGGCTGCTGGGAACTATGTGAAAGATGCTAGTTTCGATGGCATTGCTAAAGGAACTGCAAGAGGAGGCGTTCCCTCTGCAAGAATCGCTGTTTACAAAGTTTGCTATCCTTTCGGATGCCTGTCAGAAGATATACTGTCTGCAATGGACGATGCGATAGCTGATGGGGTCGATATTATTACCATGTCCATTGGCGGAAGTGCGCCTATTGATTTGCTATATGACACAATGGCAATTGGCGGCCTTCATGCATCGCTAAAGGGTGTTTTAGTGGTGCAGTCTGCAGGGAATGCAGGGTCTAAGGGTTCAGTAACAAGCGTTGTGCCATGGATTTTGACAGTTGCAGCCAGCAGTTTTGATAGGGGGGTCTTCGCTAAAGTTGCTCTTGGGGATGGAACTACATTGACAGTATGCATCTCTCTGAATATCATTTTTCTCTATAATATATAGTACTGTACCATTTCAAGTTGTTTCTTTGTTACAGGGAAAATCTGTGAATACATTTGATCTTAAGGGGACTTCATATCCTTTGGTTTATGGAAAAGATGCTACACTCATATGCAGCGAGGACGGTGCTAAGTAAATCTTTTACCACTTTAAAAACCCTCTGTTTCATTTTTGCTATGTATATAAATTGATTACTTGCTGATAGGGCTTGTATGAGTGGATGTTTACAAAAGGATTTAGTGAAAGGCAAGATTGTAGTCTGCACCACAGACATAGGCGCAAGTGAAGCCTCCAGAGCCGGAGCCGTGGGCGTAGTAGCACTAGCTGAATCATCTGACGTTTCCTTTACTTATCCTCTTCCAACTTCTGGTTTAAATGTAGAGGACTTCACTATGGTGGAAAGCTACATTAACTCTACAGAGTAACATCATCTTCTTTAATTATCTAATACAAGTAAGACTATATTTTTCCTCCAGTCGAAATTTATTCTAGTGATAATGCTCATCCCAGAGTTCCTGAAGCAACGATACTGACCAGTGAAACCATAAGAAATCGTGGTGCCCCTCGTGTTGCCAGCTTTTCTTCAAGAGGGCCAAATATCATCATTCCGGATATACTGAAGGTACGGCGTGAGAATACATATTACAGAACAAACTATACGGTACTAATTTATAATCTGATACTATGTTAACAAACACAAACAACTCTCTTGTAAACAGCCAGATGTAACGGCACCAGGAGTCGAAGTCTTGGCAGCATATTCACCTATTGCTTCACCTTCAGAAACCGATTCTGATATGAGATCAACTAAGTATGTTATACTTTCTGGAACATCAATGTCTTGCCCACACGTCGCCGGAGCGGCTGCTTATGTTAAATCATTGCACCCCGATTGGTCTCCTTCAGCAATCCAATCAGCTCTTATGACAACTTGTAATTATCAAACATATCATCACATCAATCTGTAGTCTTTTCTCTTTTCCAACTTGATGTGAACTAATGCGCAAAAATTTTTCCTTGCCTGCACAGCCTGGAGAATGAACAAGAAAGGGGATCCGCTTGCTGAATTCTCATACGGGGCAGGACATATTGATCCAGTAAAAGCTTCGTATCCAGGCCTTGTGTACGAGACTTTACAGGAAGATTACGGCAAAATGCTTTGCAGTTTGGGATACAATACAACGGTTATAAGACAGGTATTTGGTATTAACAGCACCTACTGCTCAAGAGGGGGAAAGATGCCTAAGGATGTGAATTACCCTTCCATGACTATTCAAGTTAAGACAGGTGAAGGTAACGGAAGTACAACCTTTTCAGTTAAGTTCATAAGAACAGTTACAAATGTAGGACATGCAAATGCAATGTACACCGTGAAAACCAGTAAGAGTTCGAGCTATAGTATCTCCGTGAAGCCGAGCATACTTAAATTTGAAGCACTGCATGAGAAGAAGTCATTTGAAGTGACTATCAAAGGGAAGATGAATGGGAATATGTTATCTGCTGCATTGGAGTGGTCTGATGGCACCCATAATGTTCGGACTCCTATTGTCGTGTATACAGATTCTTTCTAGATCAAAATTTCACCAAGTCTGTATATAAGTTATAACTATTAATGATGGAAATATCTTGTGCAAAGCCAAATTGATTCACCAATAGATTATAACTTAAATACAGACTTTGTGATGTAACTATCCACGTATTTCAAATAAAATGTGCGTTGATTAAGCTCGTGTTCGTAAGTAATAATAATACAAAAAAAAAACATGTAAAAACACTCTATAGAGATGAAACACTTTAAGCTGAACACTCTTCATTAAACAAGTTGCAATCCATGGGAATGTGCAAGTTATAAGTCCAGTATTAACATAGTCTTTTTAGTGCCATTTTTTACAAGATGGCTTCAAGCAACAAAGAGCTCTACTTAATTATCAGGGATGAAAGCGTCAAACTCTCTATACTACGTTCTTTTTTGTACTTTGCTCCCTATTCAGTTTCTTTTGGCAATATGCCTCCTGTACTATTGAAAAATAAGCCACGTTTTCCCCTGAAGCAATATCCAATGGCCGAAAATATTGACACGTGTTCAAATAGAACGGTGGATCAATGATTCAGGGGCAAAGTACTTATTCTCAATAGTATAGGGAGCAATGTTACCAAAAAATAAAAAAAATACAGTTAAGGGAGGACATAGTATAGGAGGTTTGATGTTTTTATTCCTAATTACTAAATATCATAGAGATCAACATTTCTGTCCAACACCATCTACTAATAGAGTTTGTCAGCAATATTGCCCAGTATATGACATACAACAAACAACAACCAAGCCGATATCTCAATTTGTTGACTCTTACATGATTCTTGTTTGATTCATATATCAAAAAAGCAACATTTCCGAAGTAGGATATCACTATATCATTGCTGAATAACTACAGAAGACCATCATTTACTAAATAATAGGTATTTTTGTTTTGTTATATGCAATTTTTTCTATGGGGAATGATAGTTATAACTTATAACTAATGGGGTTTCTCCCCTTTTCTTTGATAGATAGTAATCATGCCTACTTTTTTTTTTTCGGTTTTTCTTATTTCAATTTATCATATTCATATGTAAGTTACTTTTGACTTATTTTTTATAAGAGTTTTTAAACAATCGTAGCAAATTAATATCGTAAAGATTTGTACATAATTAGTCTCAAACCTTAATTTGTAACTTAAAAAGGGTTAGATACACATACACAAAACATTTTCATCGGATAAGAGTTGGAAGAGTCAATATTTACTTGAGTAATTATGGTGAAACTAAAGTTACACTAAAATGGTCAAAGAATTAATTAAAATTAGAATGGAAAGGGATTTAGTACTAATGGCAAAAATAAAGAAAGAACATGTTAGTGAAGAATACCGTATTAAGAAAATTTGGACAATTAACTCTTTTAGTATTTAGCTCAAAATGGCAAACCAGGAAACCTACAAAAACTGCATTGGCAGCAAAAAACAGTATGCTACCTAAGCTGGCAATACCACTAGCTGAAAAGGAAACATTCAGACACTATATATACAAGTTGAATATATAGTCATTACGTAATATATATATATATATACTTTATGGGAGATGATATATACAAAGTAAAATCCTAATCACATAGCAATATTTCATTGTTTACTATTATACTCTTTTAAAAATTAATTATCCAACACATTTTTCTCTTGAGTACCTACCAAAAATATCAGGAGAATCTTAAAATTTTAATTAAGACAATGTCCTTTGTCTGAATGTTATGAAAAGATTACCTTTCTTTATATAGAAATAGTAAATAGTTCAAGTAAATATATCACTCATAAGAAAAAATGAGTACGTAACTGAAACCCATTACAACATTTAAAAAGTAAAATAAGTATAAAACTCAAAAGAAAAAATAAATATTGGAGATAATACATATAAAAAAAAGAAACGCAAAAGCATAAATAAATATTGGAGATAGTATATATATATAAAAAAAGAAACGCAAAAACATAAAGACTGACGATATATTGCCAAAGTAAGAAATGTTGCTATCAGAGCATTTTTTTTTAAATTCTCTAATTTGCCCCTTGTAATTAAAGAATACAAAAGTTAACTACCTAAATTTCTCCCAAAATATATTCCACATCAATTAATCATTCCCTAATTATTGGATTCAATATCTTTTAACATTAATAAACAACTTTTTTCCAAAAAAAATGCAATTAGTTTCTTACTTTCTTTAACAAATATATATTTCTTTAGCAGGATTATCTAAAATCCTTAATTGCAAATGAAGTTTAAAGGAAATTGTACTTTTTTCCTTGAAAACTCGTGCGATAATTAATTATACAAGAGATTATTTTTCTATAAAACAACATATGTTATTGTTTTAGTTTAGAATTTATTTTTTTGCTTAAATTAGAGGTACTGAAATTGAACAAAGTTCTTTATATGGAAAAAAAATATTATTTGCAATCATTATCTAATCCATGAACTACTAAAATTTTACATTTGTATCGTATTTTTCTTTCATCATAGTGGTTTTACGTGACTTTATTTGACCTTTCTTATACAACTCATACTTTTTGTTTTTTAATTTTATTACGTCTCAACATCCGTAATTTTAGCTTAAATTTAATTCTAATTAATTTGGATTTTACATAATTTAATTACTAATTAGTTAAAAAAAATTACTTGTACATAATCATAGTTTAATCTTATTTCAAGTTTGAAAGAGTTACATATAAACAAATTATAGGTTATGAGCTAAAGGGTTAAGACTTAATTATTAACAAGATTAAATTTATATTATATATTTTATTTTCAATATGCATCAGAGTTTATTAAGTTGTAATAATAAACATATTCAACTTTAATGATACAGAATGTTGGATCTTTAATTTAGGGATTAGTAATTAGAGAGGGTTAATAGCTTAAGAAAATTTTGATAGTTAACATTTATATTGTTTGATTGGAAAGGACAAATTAGAGAATCTATTATAATTGCTTTGGCAGCAACATTTTTTGTTCTAATAATATCGCTAGCCAAACATAAAATATATTAATATATAGAGACAAACATAAGTTATAAATTAAGACTGGAATATAACTTAAAATGGAGAAAATGATTTTGCAAAAAAAAAAAAAAGTTTTTCTTGTTTTACAGAAAACTGTCTTAGAAGAAAGGCCACCTCATGTTTATATGGGAGGTGATTATCAGGCCATATATATTTTATAATTTCTCTCAAGTAATGATACTGGCTTCTATTTTTTCTGTAATTATTAGGCCATGAAAACAGAAACAAAGGTTTTGAAAAAAGTATGTTGGAACTCAATGAAATTTGGTGAATTGATAAAGTTCACAAAAACTAAATAGAAATGAAGGGGACAAGAAAACCATCATTCCCAAAATCCAGAGAGATCAAAATATTTTGTAGAAGTCTTATTTTGATAGGAAAAATCACTAATTAAGGATTTTAATTTTAAAAAGTTCACGGAGTGAGATTTTGATCGTGATTTGTGTCTTCAAGCATGGAAAGCAAATCTACATTGAATAAATTAAGGAATAAATAGAGAAGATAGATTAGTTTATTGATTTGAAAAAGATAAAATAGTAAGTAATAACAAATTGTTCTGTATTTAAGGATTTTGCTCTGTGTATATATATTATCTCCCACACTTTATACATGTATAATTTCATAAAGTGAAAAATCATGGTCTTTCAAATAATTCAAAACCTTTTAGATTAGGACAAATAATTATGTTTCCATGATCAATCAATTTTAATTAAGAAAAACAAGACCAATTATAGGAAATATGTTTTAAGAAAAAATTACTTTACTAAAATGTAGACAGGGCAAATTAGGAAGGTTGAAAAGATTGTTACCATTCTATGTACATGCATTGCCAACGAATTTGAGGTGAGTTTTGAAGAAACACTATTTAATCAAGTATAGTATCCAAATCTAAATGGATTGTCAACGCCAGTCACAGAGAAACAACTAAATTTTTACTATGTATAAACTTTATGTGAAATAAAATAATTAGAAATAAAATTTCCTATTAAAGTGAAAAAAGAACTAAGCTTTCTACTATATAAAAGGTGGCAATATTCATTGAACATACATACTTTTTGAACTCAATCAGCAATGATGATTCAACAAAAAGTTTCTCTTAGCTTACTGGTTCTTTGTCTTGTGGCTCTTGCAACTCTTGTCCATGCTTCAGATGAAGAAAGGAAGGCAAGTCATTTGTGTGTTATTCAAAGTTTCAAACACCTAAAAAATATAGATCATATTACATTGAAATTAGACTTCAACATTTTTCCTATAACAAAAGAATAACTGTTTTTGTTCAAATTTATTACTCTTCACAGGTTTACATAGTGTACATGGGAAATGTCAATGAACGAGTTCAATCGCCTGCATCTTACCATTCAAACATGCTTCAAAACATTGTCGATCCGAGGTAAGATTCATTCATTCTTAAGATATACCAACTGTTACATGATGAACATCTATATATTTGGGCAAATTGCGGCAAATCCTCCAATCTATGGGTGCTTTTGCATTGTACCCCTAAACTATGAAAGTGTGTGATATGCCCCCAACCTATTGATTTTTGTGCTATTTGCCTCTAAACTATTGAGCAACCTTTCATTTTGTGTTGATACCCCACCAAAACTCCCCAATGGTTTTGAAATCTTGTGCGGAACCCCTATAGTTTGTTAATTGTATAAAACACACCTTCTTGTCTTATAAACTTTGCACAAAATCTTCTTTTTATGAAACCACAGAGGGGTGTTTTAGAGAGTGTTTTATGAAACAACAAGAGGGGTTTTAGATAACTAACAAACCACAAGGGGGTTTAATGCATGATTTGGAAACAATTGGGGAGGTTTGGAGGGATATCTTACACGAAATGAAAGGTTGCTCAATAGTTCAGGGGACAAATCATACAAAAATCAATAGGTTAGGAGGCATATCGCACATTTTCATAGGTTAGGGGCACAATGCAAAATCACCCATAGATTGGGGGGTTCGCCGCAATTATCCCTATATATTTTCATACAAGAGAACAAAATCCTTAATGTATGTATTTCTCAAAGCTATGTGGAGCAATCGTTGGTGAGAAGCTACACTAGGAGCTTTAATGGATTTGCAGCCTATCTTACAGCTCAAGAGATGCAACAGTTAGCAAGTAACGTTTTCTTCACTTTCACAAACCTTATTTTCTTTTTGTCTTAATATAAATTCCATGATTGCCTTTCTAATCTGCATATACAAACCAACTACATGGTTCAAACTTACAATATATTGTTATCCCTTATTCAGATCATGAAGAAGTTGTATCAATTTTTCCCAGTACAACTTATCAACTTCAAACGACAAGATCTTGGGATTTCATGGGACTCTCAGAACATGTTGACCGGAATCCCACAAAAGAGAGTGACATTATCATTGGTGTCATTGACTCTGGAGTTTGGCCAGAATCGGAGAGTTTCAACGACGAAGGCTTCGGCCCTATTCCCAAAAAATGGAGAGGAGCTTGCAACGGAGGAAGAAACTTCACTTGCAACAAGTATGTTCTCCATTAGATCTCAAATACTAAAAAGTACATTACTATTACGGATATGTAAAATAAGTTTTTCATTCTTTTGCAGCAAATTGATTGGGGCTCGCTACTACAACTCCGCGTATAGCAACTACACTACCGCAAGAGATGACGCCGGCCATGGAACTCACACTGCATCAACGGCTGCTGGAAACTATGTGAAAGATGCTAGTTTTTATGGCCTTGCTAAAGGGACTGCTAGAGGAGGCGTTCCCTCAGCAAGAATCGCTGCTTACAAAGTTTGCTATCCTTTAGGATGCACGTCAGATAATGTACTGTCTGCCTTTGATGATGCAATAGCTGATGGAGTCGATATTATTACTGTTTCCATTGGTGGAGGGCCTAGTGACCCGCTATCTGACTCTGTGGCAATTGGCTCCTTTCATGCATCACTAATGGGTGTTTTAGTTATGCAGTCTGCGGGGAACGCAGGGTCTAAGGGTTCAGTAGAGAGCAGTGCCCCGTGGGTTTTTACGGTTGCAGCCAGCAGTTCCGATCGGGGGTTCGCTACTAAAGTTGTTCTTGGGAATGGAATTACATTGACAGTATGCATCTCCCCAAAAATAACAATTTTGCTTATAATATAGTATGGTCCCATTTAAGTTGTTTCTTTGTTACAGGGAAAATCTGTGAATACATTTGATCTTAAGGGGGCTTCATATCCTTTGGTTTATGGAAAAGATGTTACGCTCATATGCAGCGACGAAAGTGCGAAGTAAATGTTTACCTCTTTATATACCCTCCTCTGCATCATCTTTGTTATGTTACTAAACAACTGGAAACGAATGAGAAATAATAAATAAAATTGATTACCTGCTGAATCTCAGGTCCTGTATGAGTGGATGTTTACAAGGGAATTTAGTGAAGGGGAAGATTGTACTCTGCAACACATACGCGGGAATAGATGAAGCCAGGAGAGCCGGAGCCGTGGGTGTAGTTGCACTAGCTGATCAATCACCTGATGTTTCCTATACTATCTATGTTCCAGCTGCTGGTATAAATGGAAAGGACTTCTCTGTTGTGGAAAGCTACATTAACTCTACAAAGTAACATCATTTTCCTTTAATCTTCTATTGCAGGAAAAAAGAAATACATATTCTCTAGTCAAAATTTTATTCTAACGATTGTGCTCATGTTGCTTACTTTTAGAGCTCCTGAAGTAAAGATACTGACCAGCGAAACCACACGTATCCTTGGTGCCCCTCGCATGGCCAGCTTTTCTTCAAGAGGGCCAAATACCTACATTCCAAATATACTAAAGCCAGATGTGACGGCACCAGGAGTCGAAATCTTGGCAGCATTTTCACCTATTGCTTCACCTTCAGATAACTATTCTGATAAGAGATCAACTAAGTATGCTATACTTTCTGGAACATCAATGTCTTGCCCACACGTTGCCGGAGCGGCCGCATATGTTAAATCATTGCATCCCGATTGGTCCTCTTCAGCAATCCAATCAGCTCTTATGACAACTTGTAATTATTAAACATATCATCACATCAATCTATAGTTTTTTCTCTTTTCCAAATTGATATGAACTAATGCGCACAACTTTTTCCTCGCATGCACATAGCCTGGAGAATGAACAAGAAAGAGGATCCGCTTGCTGAATTCTCATACGGGGCGGGACATATTAATCCGGTAAAAGCTGCTTATCCAGGCCTTGTGTACGAACACGAAGATTATGGCAATGTGCTTTGCAGTTTGGGATACAATGCAACGGTTCGAAGTAAGGTATTTGGATTGTACAACAGCTGTCCAAAAGGGGTAAACAATGCTAAGGATATTAATTACCCTTCCATGACTATCCAAGTTAAGACGGGTGAAGGTAACGGAAGTACAACATTTTCAGAGAAGTTTATAAGAACGGTTACAAACGTAGGACATGCACACGCAACGTACAAGGTGAAAACAAGCAAGAGTTCAGAATATAGCATCTCCGTGAAGCCGAGCATACTTACATTTGAAGCACTGCATGAGAAGAAGTCATTTGAAGTGACTATCAAAGGGAAGATGAATGGGAGTATGATATCTGCCGAGTTGGTGTGGTATGATGATACCCATCATGTGAGGAGTCCTATTGTTGTGTACACAGATTCTTTCTAGATCAAAATTTCACTAAGTCCGTATATAAGTTTTAATTGAGGGATGATTGCGGCAAAACCCCCAACCCACGGTAGCTTTTGCATTTTACCTCCTAACCTATGAAAACGTGCGATATGCACCCAACCTATTGATTTTTGTGTGATTTACCCCATGAGTCGTTCATCAACCACTGATTTTGGAAACGTGTCTGAGTTTTTGTCCATTAGATTTTGCTTCAGGGGGCAAACCACACAAAAATCAATATGTTGGGGAGCGCATTAATCGCACATTTTCATAGGTTAGGAGGCACAATGCAGAAAACACCCATAGATTGAGTGGTTTGCCGCAATTTCCCCTTTAATTTATTTACGATGGAAGTATGTTGTACAAAAAGTTGATTGGCATACTAATCACCAATACATTTTTATTATACCACATAAATATGATGATAATGGGGGGTGTTAAATGTGAAGGTTAATGGTCTCACCTCATTAATCTCATTAAGATCAATATTTGTAACATACAAAATATTTACCCCCACTAATACAAGACAATATAGTCTTGTAAATATTCTCAAAATATTGTTTTTATTAAAATACTCCAACAATCCCCCACTTATTTTAATAAAAATAATAACACCTAATGGGCAAAGATAGAACATCATGCATTATGAAAGTGGCAATCCCTTTAAACCTTCACTTAGTGTATCACAATTCCCGTACTAGAATCATAGTGGACAAAGCCTTTAAACAATGATCCTCGAGGGCACGTAGAATCATGAACACACATAATACTCAAAGTGCCATATTAAAGCTTCTTAAGCTCGCACGTTAACGGCCTTGTGCTTATCCCGGTTTTCACAAGTGTTCTAGAAAATTAGCCCCCATTCTCATAGAAAGCGGCCCCACTTTCTCACTTGTATAGGTGAGTCTATCAAGGATGCTCTCATGACTATTATATCCCACTATTAAGGGCTATAGAACTCATTAAGAGATTCAATGATCTCAACCTCCTCATCGTCATAGGAAACACGCACATACACCATAGGGAGGGACATATGATCAAGATCATTTTAGTGCATGTCTTGCTCTCCAAACTACTCTATGATTCGTTTTTCCCTTTAACCTAGTTCTTGGGATCTCCAGTCCCTAGGTAGAGTATCCTCATAGGAAGTTTATTACATGATCAGGCAAGTCCATTCCCCCTCGATGTTCCTTAGAACTTTAACTCAAGCTCGAGTTTTTAACATAAAAAATATTAAAGGCCAAGGATTTCAGCACCGATGCTTTATTTTGAGCTCATCTCATAATTTTTCACAAATAATGCATCTCAAGCATTAATATTTATTTCACACAATTTTGTCATCATCCAAGTGACAATGAGCCTCTCATGCTCAACAAACTTTTAAGGTACCATATATTTCTCATTCATCAATCCATGGAACTTCACTTTATAATAATGACCAGTAGTCTCAACACCTACTACGAACCATTTAGTTTCTCGCTTGTTGCACTTCATTCTCATTCAACCATTTATTCTCAATAATTTATAATTTTCAAGTGCAACTATTTTTTGTTTTTTTTTTTGTTTTTATGTATACGTATAATCACATAATTCGTGCTTCACATATTTTTGCACACGTAATTAATGTCATAAGACTAGCATCACATATAAGACAATCATATTTCACTTCAAGCAAACACAATGCTTAACTATATGTATGATCACAAAGCATCATAAAGTATGGCCAAGAGTCTTTCCTCAAAATGAATGAGATTCTATTTTGCACACGTCTCATCAGAAAATCTCATTCATGGACGTGGTCATAACAATTTTTACATTAGCAAACATAATAAGGGCATGAATGCCTTTTATTCCCAAAATATTCTGAAATTTATAGTTCAAAGTTTTATAAAATGCTAACGCATTAATAATCACGTTATTTGTTTTTTCAAGACCACTGCATATACCAAGTAACATTCAAGGCATAACGTCGTGCATTCACTTCATCACAAATAATTTATTTTTAGCATGAGTGTTCATGTCGAGTCATGATTTCATGAAAGAAAATAATAGATTTTTCAAACAATGCACGAAATTTTCACTAAGCATGGCATATGCAAACAGACTCTCAAATATTTTTGTAAAGTAACAACCGATGCCAATGATGCAGTAACCTCCACTATTAAGGTAATATCTCCTGATTATTAATTTCTCATGAAGAAAAATATCCTAATAATTATTGTATTGCAAATTTAATTTGATATTTATTTTTCACATAAAGATGAAAATTAACAAGTGAACCCCCACTATAAAGGAAATTGCATGAAGCCACACAATTATCAATCAGCATACTCGTTACCTTTCAAGATACTGTGTCTCATATCTTGGTTCCTCACATGTTGACATCAATGCTGGTTATTAAAGCTTCAATACAGACAAATAAGAGTATAGCAATAATAGATATCATTTTCCTGATCAAAAGTTTCACAAACAGGCAGGGACGTGCAAGATTTCACATACTTTCGTAGGAAAAGTTTATATTGCTGATTTTAAGCACATAATCCTGGAGAGTGAAAGAACATTAAATCAAATGCATTAAGCCATGCATGAAATTAACTCATCCAGTAATCAAGTAATTAACTTGCTTGTGGGCTCGTAACAGCAATCCCCTTATTATTTTTTAAAAATGCTCCTCCTTTAAAACCCAATTATTTTAATAAGTTTTTATTGCATGACATAAGGGTACATATCTCAAAAACTTAATTTTTATAAAAATCAATGAGCAATTCAAATTCATCAAATATGAGGAAAGAACTAATGTTCATACAGAGAGATATATGTAGACCATATTATTTTTCCATAAAAATGCAGAGAAGCTATTCTCACCCAATTAATTCCTTCTCTTAATTAGTGGTCCTGATACTTTCAACTTTTCCATTTGACATTATATAGTCTGCTTACGGTAAATAGTGAAGTCAATCGATTGAAAGACATTCTACCGATTGACTTCACTATTTACCGTAAGATTCCTATACGTACGAGTTAGAGATCACTTGATAATGAATCTTTCCACGTCAAAAACTTCTCTTTGCACAGAATAATTTGCCGTATATAATAATTTACCATGTTCGTCGATAAATCTAAAGATAGGAAAAATGAGACCTGAATTAAGTTTATGTCCTTGTAATGCAGGCTCGTATCGTGATGACCAGGTCCAATTTTCATCAACCATTGCTGCACAAATATCTCTCTCAGCCTTCATCATTCCAGCAAACTCTGGACAAACGAGAATTCTCAATTTTTTGTTTCTCAAGGGGTAAACTCATCATTGAAAGAAGAAACATTTGTGTATAATTATATAAAATTAACAACTTTCTTTTTTTTGGATAAGGAAAATTCATTAAAAGCACAAGAAGTGCAAGAAGGAAACAGAGTACCTTACAGAAGTCAAACGCACAAAACAAAGGACCATCAAACATGGTCACTCACACACATTCTTCTTAGGACACACACTGAATTGGATTGGATACCCAATCAGCAAAAGAATAGACAAAACCATGGTTATTAGCCTTATACCAAAGCCAACTCCTCACTTTGATAAGGTCCAAGGTTTTATCAATGTTTGGTATTTCCTCTTTAAACTCCACCCCATTCCTCATCAGCCATATTGCCCAATTCGTTGAGCTCCACACTCCCTTCCAAGCTTCCTTGTTTTTAAAGTGTGGAGCAATTTCCGAGTGCTGAATGAAATGAGAGGACGGGTTGTTAATCACAGCTGTTTGCACGCCAATCCATTTATACACGCCCATCCAAATCTTATAGGAGAAGTTACATTCACAGAATAAATGTTTCACAGTTTCAATTTCCTCACCACAGAATCCACAAACATCAGACCCCAAAGCCATTTGCACTCCTCGTCGGGTAAGGTTAGATTTTGTCGCTAACCTGTCCAAAACCAATCTCCACGCAAAGTACTTCATCTTTGGGGGAGCACTTTGATCCCATAAAGCTTTGAAAAATCCCGAAGTAGAGGTACGATCTTGCTGCACCAACCTGTTATATGCCGATTTGACGGAGTAGTTGCCCGACGGTTCATCTTTCCACCTCCAAGAGTCTCGTAACTCCGTATTTGGTTGAAACCCAGAAATGGTTGTCCGAAGATTGTTGAGAAGCTCCTCTTCCCAGACAAAGAGATTACGCCTCCATGTGCCTACCCACTCCCAGTTTCCATTATTCCATACTCCCATATCAGCAATAGTCTTTTGTTTATCCAAACTTATGGAATAAAGTCTAATGAATTGGTCCCTAAGTGGTTTACTGCCCACCCAAGTATCCTCCCAGAATCTCGAATTATTCCCGTCACCAATAATCCTTGAAGAGCCTTGCTTAAACCAATCCTGATTGTTAATTTTAAATATTGATCTTAGATCATTCCACCAGATAGAATTCTGCCTACTACCCTGGTTCAACTCCAGCACATCTAACCCATCATTCTGGCCACCATATTTACATTGAATGAGTTTCATCCACAAAGAACCTTGCTCATTTAGCAACTTTCACTTGCCAGAATAATCCGTTTCAGTTCAAGTTATTATACCTGATCGCGCATTGTGTGTATAAATTTTCTTATCTCATTGTAATTATATTCGTTCAGTCTTTTTCTCTATCAAATAAGATATTGTGCATTACTTTTCACTTCACAATATGAGACTGACGCTCAAGACTGTAAAAATAAATAAAAAAGAGATTTAAAATGAGTACACAAAAAACTTTGTACTCATTTTAGTTAACGAAATCGTGCATATTTCTTAATCTGGGTTCCAAGGAAAATGGGGAAGAGGGAAAGAAATTTGTATTACAGGCGCATCTACCTAATAAAATAATAGATATTTTTGTTTTGTAATCATATTGCGCCAAACCTCCCAATTTACCCCCTAATCTAGAAAATGTACGATATGCTCCCAACCCTATTGATTTTTGTGCAATTTGCCCCCTAAGTCGTTGATCAACCCTTCATTTTGGACACGTGTCTGAGTTGTTGTCCGTTAGATTTGGCATGAGAGGGCAAATCGCTGAAAATTCAATAGTTTAGGGAGCATATCGCACATTTAAATAGGTTAGGTATAAAAGCACTCATAGATTGGGGGGTTCGCCGCAATTATCCCATTTGGTGCTCTTTGCGCGGCAGCAGTGAGCTTGTTTTCGAGGAGATGCGCTGGCTTAATTACTTGCAAAAATTCCTCGTGTAATTTTTGGAAGGACAACTAGATCGCTCCATTCGTGGCCGAGAGACTTCACAACAACCGTCAGGGCTCGTCTTTTCTTGGCTGAGACCATTTCAGATTTTTCCTATGATGATATGTGGCACTTCCTAGAAAATATTCCTCAAGATTTGACAGAGGTTATTGTTCAACATCATTTTATTGACGCAAACTGCTACAGCTGTAAACTCTCCTCTAATCATGGCGCCCAGAATCCTGGCAATCAATGGTGGTTCGGCTTTTGTTTCTAAGATTGTAATTACGATGCTTGTAATAGGGAGAATTTTAGATTTCGCTAAACTTGGACTTCGGCCGAACTCATGTAATCTGCTTTTGTTCTTATTAATTTGATTGAGTCTCGGGTTTTGCAGGGAGCTTTTACCGAGGCCCTTTTTGCGCTGAGTCTCCACATTTCCACGAAAAAAAAAGTTTTGTTATATGTTTTTTTTTGGGGGGGGGGGGGGGTGCATAACCCTCTTATTGTTAAAAAAACCCACACAAAACGATCTTATGGTTTGATAATTGTTAAGAACTCTATTGTAGTTTCACAAAATCTGCATAAGATTCCCTAATTTGGACAAAGTCACCTCCATAGTTGCATAAAACTTTGCACAAAATTCTTTTGTAGTTATATAAAAAGTTCATGGGGTTTATGTGTAGAGACTATGAAACTAAAAGCAAGTTTTACACAATTAATAAATACAAGAAGGTATTTGTGCAGAGATTCGAAACCACGGGGAAATTTTAAGTTGATTCCTCGTATTTTTTCTCTGGTAATACTTGTTAATGGGGCTTTACCCCTTTTCTTTGACAATTAATAATCATGGCTACTTTTTTTTTCCTTTTTTCAAGGTATCATTATAATTTATATCATACGCAAGTTACTTTAGACTTTCTTTCTGAAAGAGTTTTCACAAAATATTAGCAAATTAATGATGTAAAGATTTCTGCATAATTATACTCAAACCTTGTCGAAAAGGGTTAAAAACACAAACTTTTCATGGAATAAGAATTAAAGAGTCAATATTTATTTAGTGACAGTGAAACAAACGTTACACTTCTTTTATAATTTTTAAAATGTTCAAAGAATTAATTGAAATTAGAATAGAAAGAGATTATGCAATAACGGTAGAAAATATTAAATTCTATAATTGAAGAATGAAATCTTTATAGAGTGCAGTATTAGCTTATTACGGCGACTTAATGGTAAGTATTTAGCTCAAAATGGCAAATTAGGAACTCTTAGTGTTTATAGTATTTAGTTAAAACTGGCAATATATAATTGACGCTTTGCCTTTTATAAATGCATGGTTTTTTTCCGTTTCGATTTGTGCTAATTACGAAATCTGCAAAAATTGCATTAGTAACACAAATAGTGTGTTAGTTATACCGCTACCTAAAATAAACATTTAAGACACTAACCTTAGAATTGAATAAAAAAAGTGAATAATTTGTACATCTATAATTTCATAAAGTGGAATACCGAATACGTGCTCTGCAATGAAGTGGGCGGATTCGAAGGGCTTCACAATAATTCCAAACTTTTGGGTTAAACATTAACAGTAGTAGTTTAGAACAGATAATTAAATTTACATAATCAAACAATTATAAATTAAGAAAAAAAAGAAGAATGAACTAAGGAAAAAAAAAAAATAGGAAATTTTTTTTTACTAAAATATAGACAGGGCAGATTAGGAAGGTTAAAAAGATTGCTCTGACTAGAATAAACTCTTGCTGCCATTCTATCAATGTCCATACATGGCAAACAAATTTGAAGTGAGTTTAGAATAAACACCATTTCCTCAAGTATAGTTACCAAATCTAAATGGATTGTCAACACCAGTCACAGAAAAACAACTAAATTCTTACCATGTACAATTAGCAGCCGTATGTGAAATAAATTAATTAGGAATAAAATTTCCTATTAAAGCGAAAAAAGAACTAAGCTTTCTACTATATAAGAGGAGGTAATTGTCAATTGAACATATTCATACTTTTTGAACTCAATCAGCAATGATGATTCAACAAAAAGTTTCTCTTAGCATACTAGTTCTTTGTGTTGTGGCTCTTGCAACTCTTGGCCATGCTTCAGATGAAGAAAGGAAGGCTAGTCATTTGTGTCTTTATTCAAAGTTTCAAACACATAAAAAATATAGATCATATTATATGAAATTAGACTTCAACATTTTTCCTATACAAAAGAATAATTATTTTTGTTACTCTTCACAGGTTTACATAGTGTACATGGGAGATGTCAATGAACGAGTTCAATCGCCTGCATCTTACCATTCTAACATGCTTCAAAACGTTGTCGATCCGAGGTAAGATTCATTCATCGTTAAGATATACCAAATGTTACATGATGAACATCTATATATATATATTTCATACAAGAGAACAAAATCCTTACTGTATTTATTTCTCAAAGCTATGTGGATCAATCGTTGGTGAGAAGCTACAGTAGGAGCTTTAGTGGATTTGCAGCCTATCTAACAGCTCAAGAGAAGGAACAGTTAGCAAGTAAAGTTCTCTTCACTTTAAACAAACCTTGTTTTCCATGACTGTCTTTCTAATCTGCATACACAAACCAACTACATGGTTCAAACTTAGAATATATTGTTATCCCTTTTTTCAGATCATGAAGATGTCGTATCAATTTTTCCCAGTACAACTTATCAACTTCATACGACAAGATCTTGGGATTTCATGGGACTCCCAGAACATGTTTACCGGAATCCCACAGTCGAGAGTGACATTATCATTGGAGTCATTGACACCGGAATTTGGCCAGAATCGGAGAGTTTCAACGACGAAGGCTTCGGCCCTATTCCCAAAAAATGGAAAGGAGCTTGCAACGGAGGAAAAAACTTCACTTGCAACAAGTATGTTCTCCATTAGATCTTAAATACTAAACAATACACTGCTATTGCACACATGTAAAAGTAAGTTTTTCATTCTTCTGCAGCAAACTGATCGGGGCTCGCTACTACAACTCCCTGGATCCCCACTTCACTAGCGCCAGAGATGTCCAAGGCCATGGAACTCACACTGCATCAACGGCTGCTGGAAACTATGTGAAAGATGCTAGTTTCGATGGCATTGCTAAAGGGACTGCGAGAGGAGGCGTTCCCTCCGCGAGAATCGCAGCTTATAAAGTCTGCCACCCTTTCGGATGCCCGACACACGATATAGTGGCTGCATTTGATGATGCAATAGCCGATGGAGTCGATATTCTTACTGTTTCCCTTGGTACACAGGCTGCTGACTTGCTATATGACGGTGTGTCAATTGGCTCCCTTCATGCATCACTGAAGGGTATTTTAGTAACGCAGTCTGCGGGGAACGGAGGGTCTAAGGGTTCAGTAGGGAGCTTTGCACCATGGATTTTCACGATTGCAGCCAGCAGTTCCGATAGGGGGGTCGTTACTAAAGTTGTTCTTGGGAATGGAACTACATTGGCAGTATGCATCTCTCTGAATAACATTAATTTTCCTTGTAATATATATAGCATGGTCCCATTTCAAGTTGTTTCTTTGTTACAGGGAAAATCTGTGAATACATTTGATCTTAAGGGGACTTCATATCCTTTGGTTTATGGAAAAGATGCTACACTCATATGCAGCGAAGAGGGTGCTAAGTAAATTTTTACCTCTTGATACACCTCCTCTGCTTCATCTTTGTTTAGTTACTAAAAACCTGGAAAATGAATGAGAAATAATAAATATATTGATTCTCAGGGCCTGTAGGAGTGGATGTTTACAAAGGGATTTAGTGAAAGGGAAGATTGTAGTCTGCAACACACAGGCGGGCATAGATGAAGCCGAGAGAGCTGGAGCCGTGGGTGCAGTTGCACTAGCTGATCGATTTCCTGATAATTCCTTTCTTTTTGCTCTTCCAGCTTCCTGTTTAAATGAAAAGGACTTCTCTGTGATGGAAAGCTACATTAACTCTACAAAGTAAAATCATTTTCCTTTAATCTTGTATTGCAGGAACAAAGAAATGCATATTCTCTAGTCAAAATTTATTCTACTGATAATGCTCATGTTACTTACTGTTAGAGTTCCTGAAGTGAAGATAATGACCAGCGAAACCACACGTAATCCCGGTGCCCCTCATATGGCAAGCTTTTCTTCAAGAGGGCCAAATAGCCTCATTCCAAATATACTAAAGCCAGATGTGACGGCCCCAGGACTCGAAATCTTGGCAGCATATTCACCTATTGCTTCACCTTCAGATGGGGATGCTGATATGAGATCAACTAAGTATGTTATAATTTCTGGAACATCAATGTCTTGCCCACACGTCGCCGGAGCGGCTGCTTATGTTAAATCATTGCACCCCGATTGGTCTCCTTCAGCAATCCAATCAGCTCTTATGACAACTTGTAATTATCAAACATATCATCACATCAATCTGTAATCTTTTCTCTTTTCCAACTTGATATGAACTAATGCGCAAAACTTTTTCCTTGCATGCACAGCCTGGAGAATGAACAAGAAAGGGGATCCGCTTGCTGAATTCTCATATGGTGCGGGGCATATTAATCCGGTAAAAGCTGCGTATCCAGGCCTTGTGTATGAAACTTTACACGAAGATTATGGCAATGTGCTTTGCAGTTTGGGCTACAATGCAACGGTTCGAAGAAAGATATTTGGAATGGACAACAGCTGCTCAAAAGGGGTAAACATTGCTAAGGATGTGAATTACCCATCCATGACTATCCAAGTTAAGACAGGTGAAGGTAACAGAAGTACAACCTTTTCACAGAAGTTTATAAGAACGGTTACAAACGTAGGACATGCACACGCAACGTACAAGGTGAAAACAAGCAAGAGTTCGGAATATAGCATCTCTGTAAAGCCGAGCATACTTTCTTTTGAAGCACTGCATGAGAAGAAATCATTTGAAGTGACTATCAGCGGGAAGATGAATGGGAATATGACATCTGCCGAGTTGGTGTGGTATGATGCTACCCATTATGTGCGGAGTCCTATTGTTGTGTACACGGATTCTTCCTAGATCATAAATACTAAGTCTGTATTTAAGTTATAATCTATTTATGATTGAAGTATGTTGTGCAAAGCCAAATTGATTGGCATTCTAATCACCATTCACCAATATATTATAACTTAAATACAGACTTAGTGACGTAACTATCCTCGTATTTCAAATTAAAAGATCGTAGATTAAGCTCGTGTTTGTAAGTAATAAAGAACCATGTAAAAACAAACTCCATAGTTATTAAGCACTTTAAGCTGAAATTCAGTTATCATACAGATGAATATTTCTGTCCAATACCTTCTACTAGTACGGTTTATACAGCATATCTCATATAACATCACCTCTTTATATACAGGGTACTTGAATGGAAGTTTATAACAAAGTTTATATACTTCCTGTTCTGAAATACACAAGTGTACATGAGGTCGATTGAAAGACATTATGTTCTACCAATTGACTTCACTATTTACTGTGAGATTCCTATATTAGTTAACGATCACTTGAATATATGGTACCAAATATTGAAGCAGCAAACAAAATTAATCTTTCCACTTCAAAAACTTCTCTTTGCACAGAACAATTTACCATATATCATCAAGTAGAGTTCATAGAAAAATGAGTCCCGAACTATGTTTATGTAACGATGCTTCCCGGACCTTGTAATCTCCGCCCTCAATGGCTACAGACCAGTTTTGTTCACCATTTGCGGGCTCTTAATGACCAGGTCCAATCTTCATGCCAACTTTTCATCAACCATTGCTGCATAAACATCTCTCTCTGCCTTCATCATTTTAACCTGTATCGAAAATGTAACACTCCCGAAATTGGATATCATTGCTGAACAACTACTAGACGACCATCATTTACTAATTCTGGCAAGAAAGTAACAATAAACAAAAGAAGAGATTCAAATGAGTCATTGAGTACACAAAAAACTTTATACTCGTTTTCATTAGCGAAATCGTATTTCTTAGTTTCCTCAAAAACTACAGAAAAGTTTCTATTTTTGACTTTGTTAAAACGAAACCTAGAAGCATTTTTCAATTCCATTACAACTATATAGTTTCTACAAAAATTTTGTAACCTGTTGAAAAGCTTTCGAAAAATTACAAAACGTTTCTAGTATATAGCCGAACATAATATACATTGAAGTTGAAACTTTCGTCCATGGTTTGGTTCCAAAAGAAAACAGGTGAAAGGAAAGAAAATTGTATTACATGCATCTACATACTAGCTAGGTATAGATTCTTTTATTTTGTTATATGTATTTTTTTCTCTTGTAATACTAATTAATGGGGCGTTTACCCCTTTTTTGATCTATAATTAATTATCATGCCTACTTTTTCTTGGTTTTTTTTTATTTCAATGTATTATATGTAAGTTACTTTTTGCTTATTTTTTAATAAAAGTTTTTTCATAATCTTAGCAAATTAATAATGTAAAGATTTGTACATAATTATACTTGAACCTTAATTATTCGTAACTTGATGATAAGGTTAGAAACACAAAACCTTTTCATGGAATAAGAGTTAAAGAGTGAATTCAGTAGGGTTAATTGCATCAAACCCCCCAATCTACTAGGTATGTTGCACTTTACCTCCTAACGTACGAAAATGTGCCATATGCCCCCTAACCTATTTATTTTTGTGCGATTTGCCCCCTGAGTCATTTATCAACCGTCTATTTTGGATGTTTGATTTTTTGTCTGTTAGATTTGGCATCAGTGGCAAATCGCACAAAAATCAATAGTTCGGGGTATATCACACATTTTCATATATAGGTTCGGGGTATATTGCAACAGACCCCATAGGTTGGGGGATTTGCTGCAACTAGCCCTATTTAGTTAAGGTCAAACTAACGTTACACTAAAATGATAAAAGAATTAACTGAAATTAGAATACAAAGAGATTATGTGTTTTAACTATAAAAATAGAATAAGTTAATATAGAATATCGTATTAAGAAAATCTAGAGAATTAACTTTTATAGTATGTAGCTCAAAATTGCAAATTAAGAAAACTACAAAATTGCTTTGGTTTGTAGTATGCTGGCAATATAATACCGCTAGCTAAAAGGGAAACATTCAGACACTATAAAAGTTGAATATATAGTGAGTAATTTATATTTTATACATGTATAATTTCACTAAGAGAAAAATCTTGGTCTTTACACTAAATTCCAAACTTTTTGGGTGGAATAATTGACATTAGAAACAAATAACTGAGTCTCCATGATCAAAATTCAAACAAATATTAATTGACAAAAAGAAGAACTAACTAGGAAAGATGTTTTAAGAAAAAATAATTTTACTAAAATGTGGACAAGGCAAATTAGGAAGGTGAGAAAGATTGCTGCTATGCTGTGTAAATGCATTGCCAACGAATTGGAGGTGAGTTTAGAAGAAACATCATTTAGTCAAGAATAGTTACCAAATCTAAATGGAATATTGCCAACACTACTTACAGAAAAACAACTAAATTCTTACCATGTACAATTAGCAGCCTTATGTGAAATAAATTAATTAGAAATAAAATTTCCTATTAAAGTGAAAAAAGAACTGAGCTTTCTACTATATAAGAGGAGGTAATTGTCGATTGTAATATATTCATACTTTTTGAACTCAATCAGCAATGATGATTCAACAAAAAGTTTCTCTTAGCTTATTAGTTCTTTGTGTTGTGGCTCTTGCAACTCTTGGCAGTGCTTCAGATGAAGAAAGGAAGGCAAGTCATTTGTGTCTTTATTCAAACTTCAAAGTTTCAAAATAGATCATATTATATTGAAATTAGACTACATCATTTTTCCTATAAAAAAGATAACTGTTTTTGTTCAAATTTATTACTCTTCACAGGTTTACATAGTGTACATGGGAGATGTCAATGAACAGGTTCAATCGCCTGCATCTTACCATTCGAACATGCTTCAAAACATTGTCGATCCGAGGTAAGATTCATTCATTCATTCTAAAGATATACCAACTGTTACGTGATGAACATCCATATATGTTTATAATCATACAAGAGAACAAAATCCTTAATGTATGTATTTCTCAAAGCTATGTGGATCAATCGTTGCTGAGAAGCTACAGTAGGAGCTTTAGCGGATTTGCAGCCTATCTAACAGCTCAAGAGAAGGAACAGTTAGCAAGTAAAGTTCTCTTCACTTTAAACAAACCTTGTTTTCCATGACAGCCTTTCTAATCTGCATATACAAACCAACTACATTTCAAACTTACAATATAATGTTATCCCTTATTCAGATCATGAAGAAGTCGTATCAGTTTTCCCCAGTACAACTTATCAACTTCAAACGACAAGATCGTGGGATTTCATGGGACTCTCAGAACATGTTTACCGGAATCCCACAATAGAGAGTGACGTTATCATTGGAGTCATTGACACCGGAATTTGGCCAGAAGCAGAGAGTTTCAACGACGAAGGCTTCGGCCCTATTCCCAAGAAATGGAAAGGAGCTTGCAACGGAGGAAGAAACTTCACTTGCAACAAGTATGTTCTCCATTAGATATTAAATACTAAAAGAAAACACTGCTCTTGTGCACATGTAAAAATAAGTTTTTCATTCCTCCTCAGCAAATTGATCGGGGCTCGCTACTACAACACCGGGTATCCCCACTACATTACCGCCAGAGATGAGGAAGGCCATGGAACTCACACTGCATCAACGGCTGCCGGAAACTATGTGAAAGATGCTAGTTTCGATGGCATTGCTAAAGGGACTGCTAGAGGAGGCGTTCCCTCAGCAAGAATCGCTGCTTACAAAGTCTGCTATCCTTTAGGCTGCACGACATACGATATACTGTCTGCATTTGATGATGCAATAGCCGACGGAGTCGATATTATTACCGTTTCCCTTGGTGGACCACCTGCTGACCTGCTATATGACGGTGTGGGTATTGGCTCCCTTCATGCATCACTGAAGGGTATTTTAGTAATGCAGTCTGCGGGGAACGCAGGGTCTAAGGGTTCAGTAGGGAGCGTTGCGCCGTGGGTTTTCACGATTGCAGCCAGCAGTTCCGATAGGGGGGTCGTTACTAAAGTTGTTCTTGGGAATGGAACTACATTGACAGTATGCATCTCTCCAAAAATAACAATTTTGCTTATAATATAGTATGGTCCCATTTAAGTTGTTTCTTTATTACAGGGAAAATCTGTGAATACATTTGATCTTAAGGGGACTTCATATCCTTTGGTTTATGGAAAAGATGCTACACTCATATGCAACGAAGAGGGTGCTAAGTAAATTTTTACCTCTTGATACACCTCCTCTGCTTCATCTTTGTTGTGTTACTAAAAAACTGGAAAATGAATGAGAAATAATAAATAAATTGATTCTCAGGGCCTGTAGGCATGGATGTTTGCAAAGGAACTTAGTGAAAGGGAAGATTGTACTCTGCAACACATTAGCGGGCATAGATGAAGCCAAGAGAGCCGGAGCCGTGGGTGCAGTTGCACTAGCTGATCAATCACCTGATAATTCCTATCTTTTTGCTATTCCAGCTTCCGGTTTAAATGAAAAGGACTTCTCTGTGGTGGAAAGCTACATTAACTCTACAAAGTAACATCATTTTCCTTTAATCTTCTATTGCAGGAAAAAAGAAATGCATATTCTCTAGTCAAAATTTATTCTACTGATAATGCTCATGTTACTTACTGTTAGAGTTCCTGAAGTAAAGATACTGACCAGCGAAACCACACGTAATCCCGGTGCCCCTCATATGGCAAGCTTTTCCTCAAGAGGGCCAAACACCATCATTCCAAATATACTAAAGCCAGATGTGACGGCCCCAGGAGTCGAAATCATGGCAGCATTTTCACCTATTGGTTCACCTTCAGAGGCTGATTCTGACAAGAGATCAACTAAGTATGCTATACTTTCTGGAACATCCATGTCTTGTCCACACGTTGCCGGAGCGGCCGCTTATGTTAAATCATTGTGCCCCGATTGGTCTCCTTCAGCAATCCAATCAGCTCTTATGACAACTTGTAATTTTCAAACATATCATCACATCAATCTGTAGTCTTTTCTCTTTTCCAACTTGACATGAACTAATGCGCACAACTTTTTCCTTGCATGCGCAGCCTGGAGAATGAACAAGAAAGGGGATCCGCTTGCTGAATTCTCATACGGGGCGGGACATATTAATCCAGTAAAAGCTGTGGACCCAGGCCTTGTGTACGAAACTTTACACGAAGATTATGGCAATGTGCTTTGCAGTTTGGGATACAATGCAACGGTCCGAAGAAAGATATTCAGAATGGACAACAGCTGTCCAAAAGGGGTAAACATTGCTAGGGATGTGAATTACCCTTCCATGAGTATCCAAGTTAAGACAGGTGAAGGTAACAGAAGTACAACCTTTTCAGAGAAGTTTATAAGAACGGTTACAAACGTAGGACATGCACACGCAACGTACAAGGTGAAAACAAGCAAGAGTTCAGAATATAGCATCTCTGTGAAGCCGAGCATACTTACATTTGAAGCACTGCATGAGAAGAAGTCATTTGAAGTGACTATCAGTGGGAAGATGAATGGGAGTATGATATCTGCCGAGTTGGTGTGGTATGATGATACCCATCATGTGAGGAGTCCTATTGTTGTGTACACAGATTCTTTCTAGATCATAGTCACTAAGTTTATATTTAATTTATAAACTAGATATGACTGAAACATGTAATGCGAAGCCAAATTGATTGGCATACTAATAACAAAGAAACCATTGTCAAATTTATTAATGTTCCCTGATGTAACTATCATTGCATTTCAAATAAAAACATTGTTGAAAATGTATAAGCTCGTGTCCATATGTAAGAATCAGCCAAAAAATCATGTAAAAAGCTAATTCTATGGTTATTACTTATTAACCACTTTAGGCTGAAATAGTCATATCATAAAACAAGTTGCAATGCATCAAGAATGTGCAAATCTATTTTATGCCATTTCTTACGAGATGACTCTAAGCAACCAAAGATTCAACCATATTTGTCAAATATCACACAGATCAATATTTATCTCCAATGCCTTCTACTAATACAGTTTATAAAGGCATTATTGCCCAGTATATAACATCACCCCTTCTATACAAGGTACTTAACTGTGGTAATGATTATAAATAAAGTATCTATACTTAATGTTATGGGGTATACTAGTGTACATGAGGTTGATGGAACAACATCCTTCTGATTGACTTCACTATTTATCTGAGATTCCTATCAGAATATTCCATTCCTTCAACTAAGTTGAAGCTCACTTGAATATTTGGAACCGGATACTGAAGCAAGCAAATAGAAGGAATCTTTCCATGTCAAAAACTTCTCTTGCGCAGAGAATACCATATATCATTCTAATAGAGTTCTTCAATAAGTTTGTAGATGGAGGAAAATGAGAACGGCATTACGTTTATTTCATGATGCTTCCCAGACCTTGTAATCTCTGCCTTCAATGGCTAGAGACCAATTTTGTGGACCATTTGCGGGCTCGTAATGACCAGGCCCAATCTTCATCGTCAACTTTTCATCAATCATTGCTGCATAAACATCTCTCTCTGCCTTCATTATTTTAACCTATATTAAAGACGTAAGTTGGAGGTCAGATTTTCAAGCAACTGTAAATGGAAGTGGGGAAATGTATCTAATATTATACTCTGGACATCCACAAATTGTCAATTTCTTGTTTCTCAAGGTATTTTCACCACTGAAAGAAAAAATATTTAAGTATTACTCGATCGTAATCAGATAACAATTGATGACTTTCACGTGCCAGAATAATTGATTTCTAGTTACATGCATACTCCTATATTTCAACATTCAATGGAAATAATTTAGAAGGTGATGATGTTCTTTTTTTTCAATTAACGTTGGTTATAGAACACTAGCATGGATCTTACCCCAAAGTATTTGCAACGAATGAGTTCAGACCTAGTTACATGCAGCAAAAGGTTAGAAAATGAAGGCAAAAACTTCAAAAACTTACCGTGCTCCGACAGTGAATCTTTTTCCGCTTTCTGACGGACATAAGTGCCGCTATTTCAGAATGATAATCGGAGAAAATGTGATCATAAAACACTGATGGTGTTCCAGGGTGTGTTAGGATGTAGGCATAACCCTGCATCTCTTTTCCACCTGGGAATCTCCAATGACCCTTCAACACAGAAAACCCAATCAAGATAAACAACAAGAAATAGTAAATGGCCTACATATACTCCGTTTGAATTGTAAACTAAGCAAATAAAATTAAAGATCTGAATCTACATCGGAGATATGGGCAAAGGAATCAATTCGTTGAAACAATGACTGGTATGTCATTGCTGAACAACTACAAGAAGACCATTTACTAATTCCGGCAAGACGGTAACACTATTTTATAATAACAGACTTAATATTGGAGTATTATAGAAGTGTAAGTGAGAAGACCACTCATGCAATGGTGAAGTGCAGAAAAAGAGAAATCCAGATCGTAATTTCCCCAACCTGAGTGGAACCAGTGTCATGATTCTCAATAAAAGTAACTGCCCTGGACGGCCACCATCCCACGACGCCTGGAGGTTTTCCTTTCTCATCTGACAATCGCCAGTACTCACATCGGTCAAGTGCCTACACCACACGGATTCAAAGCAAAGAAAAAATGTGATGCATAGGCCTAACCAAGTAAACTAACTTTTACATAATAGACTAGTAAACAACTGAATTAGAAAAACAAGACGACTACGTGCTTACTGCATGAAGAATTCCTTTTGTCGTGACATCAAAAGCACCAGCAGTTCCGTTTGTCGCATTAATCCAATCAACAATTCTCTGCCTATGTGCATCTTGATTATGATCCATCTCACCGTATGTGTAACTAAGGGAATCCCAGAACTCGCCTACAGCAAAGTAAGGCTCACTTGTATCCAAGTAGTCCTTAACATAGCCACCCCAGAACCCCCGGACGAAATCAAGTCGCCAGCCATCATAACCGATTTCCTCCCTGAATGTCCAAGTAACAGCCAAATGTTATCACCTTATGCAACCACCTAATTGGACAGAGATTCTATGCATGGCTGCCACATGTTACAGGACATATCCAATAATACAAATGAAATATCGGTATTTTTGACTTAAGTTCGTCGCAACCACCCAATAGCCTAGTCATTGAGGATTCCATTGCATCATTTTAAAATTTGCTTTTCTCAGAAAACACATAACAACTTTTAGGTGCAGTAACTAACCGCAGCCAGCATAACCATTCCTTGATATCGCTTCTGACAAATTCTTGAGAGTGATCAATATTTGGAGCGGCATGGAAGTTATCTCCACTACTCTTATTTCCTCTTCCCTGTGTATGATCAAACAGAACAATTTTTTGTAATTGCAGCATAAATATGGTATTCAAAATTTGCTTGCTTTATAAAATTTGGCACAAAAAGTCCTGTCAATGAGTGGTTTAGTCATATTATAACTTTTTCTCCAGTCGACTTATTCTAATAAAATATGTTAGTTAGTAATGTAACAAGCCTATCCGCTATCTCTTCAGGAAATTCTATTATGAAATAAAAAAGACGCAGGTTCAAGGTACTAAGACAAGATTCAGAATGGTAACTTGATGCCTTGTTCCGAGTTCTATAAATTAATTAAAGGAAATCAAATTATACTGCCTATATAATGACTTAGAATAAGATAAGCAAACGGGATGTCAAGTGGTTGCTATATTTTTTGAAACGGAAAAGAAAGAACATGAACCTAAATTATCACAATTTGCTGAAACCAGCAAAAACGTAAAATAGCAATAATAAAATCTTTTTCATTTCTTTATCATTTCCTCCTTCTAGTATTGTTGTTTTCGAAACAATCATGATAATGATTTCCAAATTTCTAGAACTTCATAACACTTGGAAAATAATAATAATATATGGCACCTGAAAATGTGGATCATCAGCAACAACTGCACGGTCGTCCCAGTTCAAGCGACCACCAAAAATGTTCCACACACCATTTTGGTTTTTGGACTGTGCACATCGATGGTTTAAGACAACATCCCCAAGAACCTTTATACCCGCTTGATGCAGTCTCTTCACAAGAGCTTTTAATTGATCGATGTTACCATATCTGTCATTGTTATTGTTTTTCAAATAATTAGCAAATTAACACCACCAAATTATGGTGCTAATAGAAAAGAAAACATCAACCAAAGGTTAATTAAGCCCCAAAATCCGGGGGGGGGGGGGGGGGGGGGGGGGGGGATCCTTCATGAAACCAAAATTGCAGCTGAAGCTTCAAAAGTGATTCACTTAAACAAGGGAAAGAAATCATTTCCTTTTCTATTTCTCACAGATCTCAGCTAGTAGCAGGTACACATATTAACTGTATCAACTAGAAAATACCTGGAATTTAAGTTGTACAGATCCCTAGGCATGTAACCTTCAGGTGACACAGAATCAGTAGGTGGTGGTAACCATATTACAGTAAACCCAAGTGATGATAATTCTGAAGCTTTTTCATTAAGTTCAATATACCAGTTTCCTGATTTGTGGGACTCCCAATTAAATCCCTGGCATACGATCTCGTATCCTGAACCAGTCCCCGAAGATATTTTTACAGGGGGTTCTAAAGCCTCATCTTCAGAATTATCAGTTTCTGTAAATGTTGGCGTAGAACTTCTGAAGATACTATAGGCTTCAGCTGCAAGCTTCTCAATTTCTTGGAGAATGCTCTCTTGTGCTTCTTTGCCTTTTGCTTTTCGACCCTTATCTGAAGTTATATCACTCACTAGACTTCTTATCTCGTTAATGATCCCATCAGTGTATGCAGAAACTGCTAGATTTGATTCAGAAGCCTCGCTGGATGTTTCTGCAGAGCCAAGCTCCTCGAGTTGTCCCTCACCTTCAGATTGAGTCGGACCAAAATGTTGTTTTGAGACTACCGAACTTGCAAATGGTATGTAAAAATCATTTCCTTTGCAATTTAACCATGTATTATGATTCAGCTTCAGCACGAAAACAAATCCCAGAAAGGTTTCATCCAACGTGAATGATCCCCAAGAACCGCATCCATCATCCTTTGGCTGCAAGGGAGAGTCATCAATATTCATTAAATGTGAATTACAGAGTGGCTATTAACAGAATAGACAAATATTTCATTGAATGGCCAATCAAAACTTTGGTGGAGTCAATCAGAAGATAATAAGTAAAATAATAAGGCCATCAGTTTTCACAACCAAATGGATCGAGTTAATATCTTATAGGTTTATAGTTTATTTTTGTAGTAATCAAGCATGTAAGTTGATTAAAGTTCCAGACTCGGAGAAGGTACATCAAAGTCTTTCTTATTCCCGAAGCTACTATATTCCCGGTGCCTTGGATGATCCATTTGTCAGGGTCAAGCACCACTGTCAAATAAATTAATTTAATTGAGGAGTATTTCTGATTCTTTTGTTTACCTGCAAAAGAGTCTGTAGAGCTCTGTTCTTGAACATGCTTGTTTCAGGAGGATGTGGCTCGGCTGGGATTTCCCAAGTTTTACAATCATCTTTACAGACACCCCAGTGTACGATGACATCTCCCGGTAAATCAGTTTCTATAGACAAAATGTTTTTGGCTTTCTCGACACAGTGCCTCACGGTCACAATCAGTGAGTTATCAGTAACAGTTTCTCTAAAGACAGAGTGCTCTTCATAAAAACCTTGAAGACGCTTATTTTGCAATTTAGCTTCCCCCCTGTCTTCACTTTTAGAATAGGCAGCTTCAGATTTAAGAAGAATGTTAGAGAGCTGTCCCAAAGCACCTACAGCATGAGTTACTCAACTGTAAAGCAATGATGAATACATGGGAAGTAGGGACTAGGGAGCAATAACATGAAGAAAACCTTAGCAAATTCAAGATTGTGATCATTTTTCATCCACGGAAAAGTATTTATCAACGGAAAATGTGAGATGCTAATGAATTAATTCACTTTTACCAACAAATATCCATACATCATACCCATGACTGATAAACATAGCTTAGCTGAGACCAAAATGGGTCTTAAGGGTATCTAGCATGTTCCACTAAATCATCTAAAGATTCTCAGCTAACTAAAATGGATTAGAACAAAAAGTACGTCGGACAGGTACAACAATTAAACAAAAAACAGTAGTTTTTGGAGAAAGATGTATTTTACAACATACAACACAGAAAGTTTAAAGCAACCTGGCCATGCGCTGACGCTCTTTTGGGCTCCTATAATATTTCCATCATCTCCAAGGTACTCCACAAGAGGCACTTTGAAATCTCTTCCTCTGTGCTGATACCAGCATCCAGTCTCCTCATCCTAAAACGTTAAGAAACACAAAACCCGAGGATGTGTCAAAATCGAAATAGGCAGGTCTCGAAGTCATATAACCAATGAAGGAAAGCATTCAGGTCGGAACACAGTACAATGCACCTTAAGCACAAACTTTATAGCTGCAATTGAACTGCTTGTATTAAAATCAATCTTCACTTCATAAAATGCTTCTCCTTCTACCGATGCGGGTGATATTTCGAGAGGAGTTTCGATTGCATAATCCTGAAACATAAATTAATTGTCAGTAGGCATAAGTATATAGCATTGGTAGAGATACATCAACAACGTTGCCAAACTAAGGACAACAAATTATATTTACCTTAATGGGTACAGAACCCTGAGGTCTCATATCCAAAGGCGGTTGATCCCATTCGCTGCAACAACGAGATCAACAACAAAGTCATTTACTGTGAAACATGCAACAAATCTCTAGCATACTCATCGTAGTGCATCCTATAGATACATGCAATTTGCCACAATAAGTGGATTCAATACGCAGCCATGTTTAAACAGTACACAAACTGAAACTCTGCGTATTTACTATCGAGAGATGCTTTCTCCCACAATGAACTTTAAAAGAGAATCGCCAAAAACGTAAAACGTGCCTGCCAACGTCGCCTACGTAGGTAACTCCCCAATGCAGAAGCCACTTTCCGGGTAGACTACAGCCGACAACAAGCTGCCAATGCTCTTCATCCTTCCCATTCTCTAATCTAATCGTTATCTTGCCTTCCACCTGTCATTTCCAACAAATCAATGGACAAAAATTTCGAACCAATTTTCGACTAAAAAACACTAATCCCATTCATTCCACAATTGAAAGCCACACAGAATTAGCAAAATGCATTTCCATTAATCAACAAAAATAACTCAAATTACACAAAAAAGTAAAAAAAAGCATTGAACTTAAATTTCTCAAATAGATTGCAAATTTGTACACACGATCATAAATGAGTATACAAGTAGATAAAAATGAAGTACCTTTTGAGGCAATTTGAGGGGAAAAGTTTCGGTGAACGTGAGGCTCGGAGATTCCGAGGTCTCGACCGCCGCTGAGCTAACAGCTCGTTGTCGAGGATTGAAATGGCGGGAGCGGAGAGTGAAGCGGCGGTTAGGGGTCTGAGTGCAATTATGCCGAAATTGAGGGGGGTTTTTGGAAAGAATGTGGAATCTGGGGAGTGGTTTGAGAGAGTGGTGGTTGAGGAGAAAGAGTGGATCTGTTGTTGAACTAAACGACATTTTTTCTGTTATTGCAGAACCTGAACATAGAGAGAGAGAGAGAGTGGTGAAGACGATGATGATATTTATGAGAATATATATATATAATATAATATAATATATATGATTTGCAAAATATGCGGAGGTGGCGGTGGATAACATTACTACATTTTTGTTATCTCAATATTTTTGCATACGTGGGATTTTAACTTTTTGGGAATTGTAGAATGGCCCACAATGTTTTTTTCTTTTTTTTTTTTTTATGTGTTTGTGTTGTTTAGACATAAATCAAGTTGCAACTAAAGAGTAATATGCTAGAGATAGAAATTGGTATGTGCACTCAAAAAAGAATTAATAGAGTTAGTTTCTTTTCATAATAATAAAATAAGTCTAAAGAAATTGAAAAGGGAGATTTTTGTATGTTCTTAAATTTGGTAAAGATTTTGTAAGTCAATTTATATACTACTTTGTGTATCGTTTATTTGTCGATAATGACATGAAATAACACACAAACTGGCTTAAACGGTCAGTTGAGCTCTAATTTTTTTGTGCAATGATAAGATTGAAAAGAGAAAAGAAAAAAGTGTATTTAAAAATAATAGCTTTTTTTACAAATAGTATTTAACATTCCATGAATGCGCAGTAACTGTCTAATTCCGGAATTAATCAATCCACGACGATATGGTGCATATATTTAGAGTTTTATTGACTATATTTGAGGAAATAATTCTAAGATTTTTTAATATTGAACACATTATTGATTTTATTCTACATTTCAATATATGTAATAGGAATTTTTGCTTGAAGTTCATTCTTAGTTTGATTTCTTATATTCGATGATTCAACTTAGCTACATTATTTACGTAAGAAGTATGAAAAATACACGAGTTAAAAATAAAAATGAACCATTTTTGCATACGACAAATATGATAACACATGTCACGCGTTTCCGATAATGAATTAATTAGTTGATTCTCATTGGTAGGTCTTTGTTAAGTAATTGCCTATACTTCATCGTATGTCTTTAGAAATTTTACTGGATTTATAGCCTAATTGTACTTCTATTAGCATTAAATGATAAGACTAATCCACTTTCGCAAAATTTCTTGCTCGAATTTGCATGGCTCATTTAGGACACTAATCAAGACAAAAAAAGACTATGTTCAACTTACAATATAATCTTTTTTTGCTCTCAAATACACTGTGCACTACCTCCATAATAGAAGTAAAACAAAATTAAAATACTTTCAAAGACCAACCAAATATTTTTCTTTTCTTTTTTTCTTGATCGAGACGAACTAAATAGTTTTGTTCGGTTGAGAAACTCGTAAAACTACCATACAGCTAAAAACATGAAGGACGATATTGCAAATTTGTTATAATATTCCAAAAGATCTCAGTGCACTTTTCGTGGCAAAACGGGAATTAATAGCACATAGGATGACGAGACAGAACAAATCACATCAACTTTTACGTGCATCCAAAGGGTTCCAGCTTTCACCTGCATGGCTCCTTCTCACTTTCATTGGGAACTACCCCCACCTTTTTTTGCAACTACTATACTATTGATTTTTAATAAAAAAAAAGGTAATATAATAAGTTTTTATTTTTATTATTTATTACTATAGCATGAAGAAAACTTCATACAAGTCATATGAAATGAGATATTGACAAAAACACTAAACGACAACGCCTTTCCTCAACTGAAATGGGTTTGATGAATAAAAATCTATGCGTTGCATTCGACACAATCCTTCACATAGCTTATTTGTTAATTAAAATAGATACTTAATTATTTATGCGAAAGATATTAAATTGTTACCACTCAAATGTAATTATAGCAAAATACTTTTATTATTTTACCAAATCATTTATGAGTTCAACGAAAAAAAGGAGTTTAGGTGGTGGAGACAATTCCGCTACTCCAACGCAGAACCACTCCTTTTTAGTGTTTTCATAAAATAAAATAAAAATAGTACATGTTTTTTTTTTTAAACTGTTTAAAAACTTTCCACATCATTTCACTTGTTTGATTGTTTCATTTCAAATTCTCCTTCCATACAAATATGTCATCTTCTGGTCGACATCTATATGAGAATTACACGTCGACTACAAAAATCAACTTATGCCAAAATTTTAATTACTGAATTTAGTGTATAAACCCAGAGATTCCATTAGTACCAAAAGTAGAAAGCAATTTGTTTGGACGGTGTAAAGGAATGTACGTCCGAAACTGTGAAATAAAATCCCTTCATTTTCATCATAAGCTACCAAAAAATATCCCAGATAATACGAATTAAATTGCAGAAACTTACAGCCAATACACATCTTCGAGATTGGATTATACTATAATTAATAATTAATAATTAACGATGAAAGTACAAATCCACGCGTGTGATCCCAAGTATCTTTTGCTTGACATGTACGGGTGAGAAGTACCAAAATCCAAAAATAATGGATCCAGTCTTGGGGAATAAAGTTAGCCAATTTATAGGACAATTTGAATAGTTTGTCACATTTTAATTTTATGATGCCACGTTACGATTTTTCTAAGCGATTGCCTATAAATTCTTGCCACTAAAAGCATACGTATTGCAGTTAGTTTTTTTTTTAATTGTAATATATATTGCAATACAAGACAATAGGGGCGCGAGACACACGAGTTAAAGTAAGGTCATTGCATCATGACATAGCCATTATTTGAAAAAAATTAGAGATAAAGCTATATGTATCCGTTATTCGAACACAAATTCAAAATCGCTTAAAATAAATCAAAGGCAAATATATTTTTTATTTAATAAAATCAAAGCTGTGAGACTGCAATTACTGCTCTCTAAAAGTCTAGTGCAAATGAATTAGAAAAGTTATCCTCTTTAGTCTTATCCAAGCCCCTGTAAAACAATTATTCTTTAATTATCAAACGCCCCCTTATATAATTAATAATTATTAGTCCATACCTGATGGTCACAATCATTCCGAGTCATAGTCTTGAGGCCCAAAAGAATTCTTCCAAAGCCCACGCCTTGGTGTTTATACCGTTGCAAAATGTACAGATTTGGCCCAATAGAATGATGAGCCCATCAGATCATGAAATGGGATTTTCTTCATGTCCCTTTGAGAAATCTATTTTCCTTTTTGTTCTTTTATTTTTCCTTTGATTTTTGTTCACTCGACTCAAGACTCGAGAGCATCTCCAGGAAATCGAAACAGCATATTCTACCATCGATTCTTGATCAATTTTAGCATATTCTCTTGCGACAACTACATTGATTTATTCATCTCCTTTATATTTCCATGAATGTATACTAAAACAAATTAACATTAGTCCCACCATTTATTCCAAATTCGACTTTCGAGAACACAATTAAAAAAATGGCTTATCAAAAGTTCCCTTTTTCTTTTCCTCATGTCACGTGTGTCCGCTAAAGTTTCACTAACCAGAGCTAGTGTACATAGCTAAAGTTTCACTAGTCTACAAACAAAAACTAGTTGTAAATCGTAATTATGAGCTATATATATATCAAACATATTATATCTTGTTAGCACAATTTCATTAAGTAACCTACGATATTTAGCAATAATTGTGCGAGCGTGAGCTACAATAAAAGTACACAAAATTAATATAACTAAATAATGCTTCTGCTAATAGTCCACAATTGTGAGCTTATAGTTGTTTATTTTTCAATTATTACTTCCTACCCAAGTTCCATGGATCAAATCTTTGAAAAATAAAAACTCTTCCAAAAATAAACAAAGCCCCTATTAATTCGAACTTCTTGTCCGTGAATCAACGGTCCAGATAATTTACCGCAATAAAATAGGATCACAATATTTTTCTTTCTTTTTTTTCTTTTTCTTGTAGTGAGGGGCAACTTAAAACTAGCCGATATACACAACCAAAAGCCAACATTTAACACTATTACCACCTCTTCATCACTTTCTCTCTCTAGAAACTTCATTCTCTCTCTAACATTTCTCTGCGAAAGAATCAAAACAAAGAAGAACTGAAATATGGGTTTTGTTAAGGGTCCAGGTCTTTACAATGATATTGGAAAAAGAGCCAGAGGTATGATTTGTTTTTTTTTTCTTTAATAATAAAAATCTCAGCTTTATGTGTTTTTTACGTTTTTGTGAAAATTTATTGTTAATGCTGTGGTTATTTTTAATTGCAGATCTTCTGTACAAGGATTATCAGAGTGACCAGAAGTTCACACTCACTACTTACACTGCAAATGGAGTGGTTAGTGTTTTATTTTGTTACATTCATTTTAAATTTGTGTTAATTGGATTATGTTTTTATGTTATGTGTCGTTGATTTGGTGCTGTTTGAGATAGAATCAAGGGTCATATTTATAGGATTGATGGAAAAGATTCAACTTTTAAAGAAGCTAGTGTTTTATTGTGATTAGGTGAAAAGATTAAATAAAATTTTCGCAGTCGTTTTTTGGCCTGTTTGATGGATGGTTTGTTGTAGAGTTTACAAATGTTTTTGAGCTGGCTATTTTGATGGTATGCCCAAGAGAATTTTATCTCAGAGAAACACAACACGGCGAATTAATAGAGATGTAGTTAACTATAGACTGAATGCGGGATTCTGTTGAGCATTTTGTCGAACATAAGGGCTATGCTAAATACTCGATAACTAGACGTTATAGAGTTGCAAAATGAACCAAGCTGAACGATGAAAGTTCATGACCTGCGAACGATGGATAGCTAAGAGAGAAAGCTAAAAAAAAGGTGGTGACAGCACCATTGGGATTCTATTAATAATGACAATGACTTTTTTGATGCGTATGGAGTGACAGATTCTAGTTTTAGACTGTCCTGGGGCCGTATATATAATCTGTATCATGGCTTATTACAGATGTGATGTCTAATCGTTCTGTTTGAATCTACAGGCCATTACTTCGTCCGGGATTAGGAAGGGCGAGTTGTTTCTAGCTGATGTTAGCACTCAATTGAAGAACAAGAACATCACAACCGATGTGAAAGTTGATACTCACTCCAATGTAGGTCATCATAGTCTCCCTGGTGTTAGCTTTTATCTTCACCTAAACCTCCTTGTTGCGGTACTTGGTTATGTGCTATAAGCTATTTTAACTGGGGTATCTTTTGAGATTTTTAAATAAATAACATAAACAATGTCATAGTCAACTTGTATGTAGATTTATACTCTGGGATTCTAATTTGTTGGCCTTGTTCATGTATGCTTTTGTTTATTCATTAATAGCAGAAGGTATCATAAGGAGTTGATGAACCTTCTCTACTATAAAGCCCCAGTAGTCAGCCCGCCTCCTCAGAGCAAAGTAACGACGATGCTCTAAGCTGTCTTGAAATTTAAATTGCGATACTGTACATTTTACAAACTGTACCAGTGTGTGCGATAAAAATTTAGGTTTTTCATTGTTTCTAGGGGAAATTTTTGAAATGTAAAGAACAGTAAGATATCATTGGTAAGAGCAAGATGGCAATCATCTAAGCACCATTCTATTTCCTGCTCTTCTGTCGGTTCCATTTTGTCATGCATTAGAAGCTATTTGGAGTAGCCTCTCTGCTTTCTGAAATAATGGATATTGGGCGTATGCTTGTCTGCAGGTAGGGTAGAAATTGTTACGTTCTGTACTTCATATCTACTTATGAGTCATGGCGTGTCACCAGGCCAATTTATTGTTGGATTCTACGAAGTTTAGATTGAAACATGGAAGGTTTTTGTGTTCAACTTTTAAATATCTTCTATTATGTTTCTGTAATTTAACCCATTTAATCTGTTGAGCCCTTTGGAAGAAAAGCAAAAGAAATGGGAAATGTAATAGCTATTGTTGGCTTGTAAATCGTAGCATTTGCAGTCTCTTCCTTTTTCTTAACATATATCTGCCGCGGTGCTTTCTTAGTCCAAGAAAGCTGGAGAAGTACTTATTCATTTCTCTTGTGCATTTTGTCATCTTTTATCCTTTTTCTTCTTACACTTAATTTTATCATAATTTTTGTGTAGTATTTGTCCTTTTGTATAGTTTCTGAGCTACATGTGGAATCTTTCTCTTAAATTGACTTTTGTTCATTGTACACCAGGAACATATAGTTGAATAGGCAGCATTTGGAATTGTACTTAAAGAGATTATGGTTTGTGCTTGACTAGAACGTGTTTATACAAATTCATGGAATGAACTCTTTATCTGTCCATAGTCGTCCGCTGTATATGAATTATGTGTACTGTGATATTAGTTATTTTCCTCTATCAAATATTTCCTTTCTCTAGTCTGTCTTAATCTCTATTTTGTTATGAGGATTGCTTGAGGCCTCTATATTGCTCCATTAAGAGGTTGAGTTGGGGTCTTTATATTATGGTGTGTAAGATTGGAGTCTTTCTCATTGTCTCGGCATCAATCTTATAAGCAGAATAAAGAAATCTATCAGACTCAAGTAGAATGCCCATCTAAGACAAAGTTCTATGGTTATGTAGGTTTACACAACAATTGCGGTGGATGAGCCCGCTCCTGGCGTGAAGGCTATCTTTAGCTTTGTTGCTCCAGACCAAAAGTCTGGCAAGGTAACATTACTTTATATTTCTGTTGAATATTCTTTTTGCATTCTTTTCCAATATTGTGGACAACATGATGAAATTCCGAAAATTTTGGTAAAAGGTGGAACTTCAATACTTGCACGAGTACGCTGGAATTAGTACCAGCCTTGGACTGACAGCAAAGCCCATTGTCAACTTCTCTGGTGTTGCTGGGAATCTGAACGCTGCATTTGGGACTGATATCTCATTTGACACTGCTACTGGGAACTTTACCAAATGCAATGCTGGATTTAGTTTTACCACTACCGACTTGATTGCATCTTTGGCACTGTAAGTATTTGAAAACTTAAAACTCAAACGAAAAACAACCAAGAGTGGTGAAGCCCCTATTGTATATATTGTCTTTTATTCTTTGCGCACTTTAAACTTTAAACTGCTCGTTTTTATATGTTTCCAGTGAACATTAGAAAGTTATTGCATTGGCTTCCATGTTGACGTGAAAGTATTAGGAAATCGAGATAATGATAGTCGAGTATTTCATATATTTTGTTTTTTCTACATTTTCAGAAACGACAAAGGTGAAACTCTCACGGCGTCCTACTTCCACACTGTGAGCCCGTTGACCAACACAGCAGTTGGAGCAGAGCTGACTCATAGCTTTTCGAGCAACGAGAATACTTTAACCTTTGGAACTCAGCATTTACTGGATCCTGTGACCACCGTAAAAGCTCGGGTGAACAACTACGGCAAGGCGAGTGCCCTCATTCAGCACGAGTGGCGCCCAAGGTCCGTCGTCACTATTTCAGGTGAAGTCGACACCAGGGCCATTGAGAAAAGTGCCAAGGTTGGATTGGCTGTTGCTCTTAAACCATGAAATTCTTCTTCCTTTTTGGAGTTTGGGTGGCATTTTGTTTGAGATACCGAGCAAATAATAAAGTAGACATTCTTAAATCTGGTTAATGCTTCATTTCTTTGTCAAATTTTGAGTTTCAAATGTGGTCTTGGTAATTCTTGTATCTCCATGGTTCTGGACTGTAAAATAATTCTTATCTGATGGCAATTTGGTCAAGAAATCAAATTGGGGTGTCATTTAATTTCAGACACTGATGTGTGCATTGTCCTGTGGCCATTATCATCAAACTCTTATAAGAGATAAAGATGGATGACGTTGAACTGTCATTGCCAACATAAAATTCGTCAGCAGTTGAAGTCAATACTCATCACCTGGAACAAGATTAGAACGAGTGGTACATTTTATACTAAAACGATAAGATGTATTTGTATTTGATTATTGAACATGGAAGCAATGCCAGAATGTCATGGATTTGAAACTCTAGTAGCAAAGTCGTATAGAACTAATAATTATTCACTTACATTAGACTGCTTCAATCAATTAATGATAAGAGGTACATGTCATTAGCTGATTACGCACTAATTTTATATTTGTCCATAACTGGTCGTTGCCTGATCAAATCATACTCAAGGATAAGGCCAAGCGTTTCAAATTTATAGCGTAGTCGTATCAAATTAAACAAGGAAGATAAGCACTAATTTGTAGCGTCATATTCACGGCAACAAAGAAAGTTGGCCTTTCACCATTGTTGACATGGGACCTGGTGTGCACACGTGAGATGAATCCGAAAAAAAAAAAGAATCTTAAAAAATAATCATGTCTTTCGTGTATTTGCTTAAAAGTTGTATTAAAATTTGTGAAATAATAAAAAAGCTATATAGAATATTTTGTTTCAAATGTTAGAGAATATCTTTTAATCTCACCTATTATTATGCTATAACTATTATTACAAGAAGTTATACATACACTGGTTTTGGAAACACCTAAAAAGTGGTTATCTAAAATTAAAAAGATACGCCACGTAAATAGGTAAATGCTGATTTTTTTATTTATTTTTAATTTTATCTTCCTTAAAAGCACCGAACAAGAAGAGAGACAAATAGTATAGTGCATGCACAAAAAATAAAAAGGATTTTGCCAGAATAATTGATTGATACATCTCTGAGTTTGAAGCTTTTTTATGGACACTATGCTGAAACTGCCTTGTTCATTCAAATCTTCGCCATTTTTTCCTTCACTCTCATCACTCTCTTCTTCTTCATCAGTTTCTCTCTCTAACCCCAAAAGGGATTTGGTTTCTCTCACAAGAAAAACCCATTACTTCTCGACTATGTCAGCCTCCAAAGATCACAATGGATCGCTTCAAGATTCCACTTTTCGGGTATTTATTTATTTAATATTCTACCAGTTTTTTCTTTGATTGTATTTTAAACAGTTGGATAGTGGTGTATTTTGTTTGATGTTTATGTGAGATTTTAGTAAAAGGAAAAACTGAATTTGGTCAATAATTGAGTCGTGATGAAAGTACCTCTAAAAATGTATTTACTATTTAGTATTCAAAAAATAAAAATCACTCGATACGATTCCTTTTTTGTACATAAATTAAGGAAAAGTAGCTGATGCATTTCCATTTAAGAAAAAAATGTATATTTTAAACAATCATGGTATGGAAATTGAAGTTATTAACATATGCTTAATTTTGATTTTGAGTTCATTTATATCTATAGATTTTTGTAAAAGATTGACAAGAAAATTGTTTATCTGCTTAATAGTAAGCAAATGATCAAAGATGAAACAATGCTAGTATTTCATAAACTTTCAAATTTTTGTTTCGAGGACACAACGAGGTACTTCTGTTATATCTATCACGCTCCTTGCCGCTCTTCTTTACAATGAAAACTAGTTTGGTTCTACATTGTTTGTCAGCATCAAACGAAAGTTGGGCAGGGTAAAACTAAGTCTTCATTTAATAATTTCTCCAGTGTCACCAAATTCGTAACTTAACAGTTGGACGGATGTCATATGTAACTACAACATACGGAAGTGTCCCCAACATTATTGTTTATCTCGTTGCTTATACCTGAGGGAATTTTTCGACTATCCCTTATAAGAAGCAGGGGACTTATGTGATCATTATGCTATTACGCGAAAAGGGTGATGCTGCATGAAGCTTGTCTGATTGATTTGCACGGAAAAAAATGTATATTTATGCTTGCTTCCCATCACACCTATGATATTACTCTACAAAGTCTTATTTAAAAGAGGAACCGGATATTAACTGTAACTCTTGAAATATTAGAATTTATTGGTTCCGTAAAAGGTGACTTAAGTTTTCTATAAATAAACATAATTTATGAGATTAAGTCTGTTGCTGATTCTTATGAGCCAGATATAGGTGCATTTCTTTTCTTTTCAACTGATAAGCAGGCTCTTGCAGGGAGGAGAATCTTTCTTTAGGAATATCTTGGCATCTATGGAGAATGTTTACTTAAATAGGAATCCAACAGCAAAGGCCATCCTGGAACTTGTTCATTCAGTTGATGATGATCGTATTTGTTATGATCATTTTGCTTTTAGGACGTTTGGCGTAAGTTTACAATGTTTTACATCTCATTTTAAGTCATAGCACATTTTTCTCTATCTTGGATTTACTTCTCACCAGAGATTCTTTGGTACCGTATTTTGTGAGTATTAAAAATTGAATCATTTATTACTCTAGGTAAATGGTCATGGCATTGATTCTATGGCGAAACTATTTACGGATTATGGTTATGTCCAAAGAGAAGAGTTGAGATTCCCTGTGAAAAAGTTAAAAGCCTTTTGGTTTTCTCCTCCTGACATTCCGTATACCCATGATGGTGCTGGCATTAATGGGCCCTTGCCACGGATATTCATATCCGAACTTATTGTTGATCAAATGACTCCAGAAGCGCAGGTTGATCTCATGTTTAGTTATCTGTTTCCTCAGATACTCAAAATTTGGTCAATGTGCACAGATGGGAATTATGTTATACTTGTTGATTGTGGGAGTTGCAGAAAAATTAATTTATTTAGACTTCTTGCATCTGGTGTGCAGAAAATAATCAGAAAGTATACTGAACTATCGGGGAACGGAAAGATACATGCCGCGTTGGCCAGTGCTCTGGGATCCTTGACATGGGAAAAGCCTTCATACTCTGAATTCCAAGAGTTAGCTAGGTATAAAATGTCCTTGACCTGAGACTTGATATCAAAGTTTAACTTCTTGAATGACTTTGGTCATTCCTCTATGCAGAACACCTAATAGGTTGTTACATTCCATGTATGTTAAATGACTTATTACGACATATGTTTCATGATTTTCTATTTTCTTGGGAACCTTAGTAAGGCCTTATTTTAGCTTAATTGAACTACAGTTGGTACTTTAACTGTATAACTTTTGAATTACCAGGGAAAGTGAATATGCTGCATGGACTCTTGTCAATGGATATGCGTTGAATCATGTCACTATATCTGCTCATCAACTAAAATCTCATCTGCAGAATATCAGAAGTCTTAATCAGTTCATTGAGGAGAATGGTTTTAAGTTGAACTCTGAAGGGGGCGTTCTAAAAGGTCTGTGTGACCTGTTTCCTCAATTTACTTTTATTTTTGAAGCGTTCAAGTACATCTCTCGATTGCTTTACATGCCGACACATTCCCCTACTTTCAGGAAGTAGGTTCTTGATTGATTAGATATGTGAAACTATTTATTCTCAAATGTGCATCAGCATATGATTATATGTACATACCACCATGAACCTTCATGTTGTCTGTCATTGACACAGAAAACCATTTGTCTCTTTCTTTCATGACTGTTGGTGAGATAACGGACAACGTATACCTGCATTGGTATAGCTGGTTTACCTAAATAATTGTTAGCTAAGAGGTAAAAGATCTGCAGGTCATCTTGGTTATTCGTCTTCCTCATTCATATTAGTTGCAGAAACCCATATTACATCAAAATGAATAAGTTGTCCCCTGCCTCAAAATTGATTATCAAATTCTTCACAACATTACGTGGAGATTTGAGATATTAAGTTAGCTGGCATCCTCCATGAACTGAGATTTCCAATAGTAGTAGGGATTACATAGTAAAATTTGTCACCAGAGTATCAGATAGGGTTGAGGATTTTGTATATGTATCGGTCATATTACTGTATCGAGTTATCATTTAGATTATAGTGCAAATTATGTGAAACAGTTTGCACAAAACATTGTTTCTTAAGTTCGTAACTTGTCTGCCTCATATTGTCTTCGGAAGCATAAAGTTCATATGGAATACTGGAACAATCTCTATAGTTAGCCTCTGTTACTCAAAATTTGTCCTCTTCAGAAAATGAAAAAGAATTTTAGGAGTGAGTTTATATTATGATCTATTTAGTTTCCAAAAGGCTAGCAGATAACTTGCGGCATTTTTCCCCACTTATCAGTTAGCCCAGATGGTCTCTTGTTACAAAGCTCGACAGTAGCAGATTCATCGACCTTCCATTTTTCTGATGGAATCACGGAATCTATCCCACGCTCATACATTGAGTTTGCAGAACGCCTTGTACTTCCTCAGTTCAAGAATATAGCGGAGGACAAGGTTTGTTTATAGCTTTTATAGTTTGTAATATTTATCAAACTTGAGTTTCCAGTTCTCCCTGAAATTGATTACAGAGAAAATTGAAGACTTCTTCATATTACAATGTAATTCTAATTTGTTCGTCTAATATCAATTATTAGATTGAAGAGTATCACAGGCGAGATGGATTTGAAGTTGGAAATGCAGACAAGATATTCGAGAGCACGTCCATGGATCAGCTTACCAGGAAGGTTGCATGAGACATCCGAGTATTAATAAACTTTATGAATTATAGTATCTTCTTGGTGAAAGTTATGCTGTAAATATATAATGGATGGTTGATTCCGAAGCTAATATGATGGATATTTACGTAAATATGATGGAATGTTTCTTCTATATGATAGCTTTGTGGCACACTGCTTCTTTTTCAATCCTTTGGTGTATTTGTTATTGAAGTTACAAAGTTACCCTTGAGCCTTCTATATTAACTTTTAACAAAAAAGGGTATACACGCCCTTTAGGGGGCATATATACATCGGGCTATTGGATTTTCGCAAATGATTATACGACATGTATGTTATCATGAAGAAACTTGAATCGAATTGTATAGAATTGACGATTACAAATGGAGAATTTACAGGGGAAAGATTGATCGATGATTATAGGGTTTCATCAGATCAACCAGTAATTAACTAAACTAAGCTAACTCCTATTTATACTAATTAACAGAAAGTGTAAATTACATAAAGACCCTCCAAGTTAC